>VDFB02316074.1:0-353507 GCA_007258455.2 Sequoia sempervirens
TAAAAATTTTAATGTTTGCTGCTCATAAAGATTTCAAGGTCTATCAGATGGATGTTAAGTATGCATTCTTAAATGGCGAGTTAGAGGAAGAGGTCTATATGGAACAACTAGAAGGATTTCAGTTATCAAAACAACCAAATATGGTTTGCAGATTAAAGAAGGATTTATATGGATTGGAAGAAGTCTTTAGAGTTTGGCATGGGTTAGAAAATAGTCGATTCAACAAGGTTTCAACAAAGGTACAAAAAATAGTAATCTTTATTTTAAAATTGAAATGAAAAAATCTTGATAGTGGTTGTATATGTTGATGGCATTATTTTTGGAACTATGTACAAAATGTTTGCTGAAGAAATGCAAAAAGAATTTGAGATGTCTATGTTTGGTGAGATGAATTTCTTTCTTCGGCTGCAAATTAATCAAAAAGAGAAAGGGATTTTTATTTCATAGTCAAAGTATGTAAGAGAGATGTTGAAGAAGTTTGGGATGGATGGTTCCAAACTGGTATGCACTCCTATGGTGACTAGTTGCAAATTGAGTAAAGATAATGATTCACCTAAGGCTGATTAGAGCAACTATAGATCTATGATAGGAGGTTTGTTGTATTTAACTGCTACTAGACTAGATATCATGTATGTAGTTTGTCTTGTGAATAGATTTCAATAAGATATTAAAGAAACATGTGTTGTTGTTGTTATTAAGAGAATATTCAGATATTTGAATGACACTCTGGATTATGGCTTGTGGTATCCTAGGGATATTGATTTTACATTGAGTTCTTACATAGATGTAGATTGGGCTAGTTGTGTAGATGACATGAAAAGTAAAAGTGGAGGTGCATTCTTTTTGGGTTGCATATTGGTGGATTGGTTGAGTAAAAAGGAAGATTAAATTTCCTTATGTACTGTTGAAGATGAGTATATTGCTATTGCATCTTGTTATACATAAGTTTTATGGATGAAACAAAAATTGAAAGATATCAGACTATAGTATGATGATCCTATTTCTATCTTCTGTGATAATACAAGTGTAATTAACATTTCAAAGAATCCAATGATGCACTCAAGGACAAAGCATATATCTATCAAGTATCAATTTTTTGAGAGAGAAGGTTGTCAAAAATGAAGTAAAGCTTGATTATGTACCTACAAAGGATCAAGTGGTTGACATATTTATGAAGGCTCTACCTAAAGATACTTATGAGTATCTCTAGGAGAAGTTAGGGGTTATTGCTCCTCCTTTCTTGAACTAGATGCATATGGAGATGCATCAGTCTAATGGATCCATGGATCTATCTTTCTTCTGGACTAATATTTTGGTGGCTACCTCTCAGGGGGAGTGGGTAGTTTCATGAGTTGTCATTGAAAGAGTATTTTGTTCTTTGTGACAAAGGAGAAATCAATGTAATATCTTTTTCCTTTTCCATTGATGTCAAAGGGGGAGAGAAATTTGTAGAAAAAGATGAGGAGAGAGAGAAGTGTCATGTGAAAAAAATTATCTACTAAGGGGGAGAAACAAAAAATAGAATCATGCGGAAATGTATTCAGAGTTGTGTTGTCTTTGATGTTTTTTCACATCATGTGTTTCTATCAATGAGAAAGTGGGAGATTGTTGCAAGAATGAATATGTTGAAGCAAGTATGAAGGTGTTGTCATTGATGTTAATTGGTTAACTGGATTTCAACTAGTTGTTGTCATGGATGAAGGTTATTGGCTGTATATGTTGAGGATATTGAGAAAATTGTAAAGGAAAAGGTTGTGGGTGTTTAGTGGTTGCGTCAGTTTTTCTTTCGGATTTGCTCCTATGTTCATGTGTTTCAGATATGTTGATCATGGTTGTTGGAAGATGTTATATCCAAATTTTGGGCTTTTGGTTCATTGTACAGTGCAAGTTATGTTGGCCACTTGTGAATTGTGTTTTTTTGTATTTGGCCAAGGTCTAGGAGAAATGTAGTTGCTCTAGATTTCTTCTTGTTTGAGCCTTATGACTTACAGTTCTGGAGTTAAATTGATATGATCGTGTTGAAGTTAATTTTGTTATCTGTAAGGATCAGATTGGGTTAAGGTTGTGTGTGCTTAATTGTTTGTGTTTTACACTTTTTTGGCCAACCTTGTGTTTAACACTACTTGAAAAGTTCATGAATCATGTTGGAATTTATTTGGGTCCTCATTTAGCATGTGTTTGGGTTTCCCTCATTCTAATTCCACCCTAAAATGTTTCAATTTTGACCTAATTTTAATTTGTAAATGTAAATGATGTATGGCCAACTTTGGATATGTTTCAAAGTTGAAGTTGGTAGAAATACATGATAAGATATTGGTGAAATTGAAGTAAAAAGAAAGAGAAAAGATAGATGTGAGATAAATGTGAATCGGTGTGTATGTGATGCGTGTTTGGAAAATCAGTGTGAAATCTAATTGTTGAGTTTTCAGACGTTGTGAGCTAAAGGTGTACTATATCATTCATGCATGTCTGAGTGAATTTTTGTGGAAGTATTTGTTCCATTGAGATTTTCTTTCACTATGTAACAAATCACTTCTATCTTCTTTGTAATTTTGTGGCAGTGAGCCCTCTGGGTGGTTAACCCTTATTGGACAATGAGTCCTGGACAGTGAGTCTTATTTTGATAGTGAGCCTTCTCTGGTAGCGAGCCTTTGTAATCAGTTTTGATATTCTCTATATTGTGAGATAATCCTCACCCTAGTTTTTTTGTTATTGGGTTTTCCACTTAAATCTGGTGTTACTGTGTTTTTGTGATTCTTTTCAGTTTCTACTTTTGCACTTAATGATTAATCATATTAGCAGAGTAAAGAATTTGTAGTTGGTTTAATTTCTGGTGAAAGTTTTGAAGATTAAATTTTGTTACAACTAATTCACCCCCATCTTAGTTGTCTTGTTCAACAAAGAAATGTCATCATAATGCATATTCATATATTTGATTCATCCATTGAACATATTAAAATCATAATCTTGCATTTAAAATCATATTTACTCGTAAGCGTAAAAGTAATCTAGTAACTTAGAAATGGGGTGTAACATACCTTCCCCCTTAATATTCATTATCCTCGATGATGTATTCTATCATAGCATATAGATAAATTCAAATAAAGTTTTTTCTTTCAATTTTCAAAGTCATGTAAGAAATAGATTAAGTCCGATTAATCTTAAAATAATATTCCCTCGTAGGAAAACCCTTTGTGATCTAGTCCTTCCTGAACCTTGCATGGAGTGACCTTACTATCACATTAGAAGATCTTGTATGTGTTACACAAAATTTATCTCTTGAGAATTGTATATCACAAGTACTTTAATAATGACTCATATGTACATCATAAGTACATTAATAATGACTCAATATGTACATTATAAGTACTATAGTGACTAGCACATATATGACACATATACAACATTGACTAGAAAAAAACATTCAAACTGGTTAACACACACTTGCCCCTAGTGCATCCCAAACAAAAAAGGAATTTTGGTGCATTGTGCACTACACCATGGGTCCCATTCCTTTCTCAGACTTCTGCACCATGAAACAAATCAAAAACTAAGAACGACCATCACTGGTACTAATGCCCATCTTGAGCATAATAGTACTACCCCTTGACTATTGTCCATCTTGAGCATATTAACTCCCTTAGAAACCTGTTAATCTTGAGCATAATAGTATTGCTTCTTGAATCATGCTTTGTATCAACAAAGTTTTCCTTGATTATCCTCATCTACTCTTCCATTTTTGACAACATTTCTCGACTAAGGCTAATCCTATTTCATATCTTATCCCAGCTTATAGGAATTCAATTCTTCCTTTCATATAATGTTTCAAATGGATCAAAATTTTATTGCAAAATGATAGGGAATTATTATAAAAGTATCTCACAAATCCACTAGGACTTGTTTTACCTTTTTCCTCTAAATAGATGTCTTGGGGTGATAAGTTAAACTTATATTAAATTGAATTTCCAATAAGGTGATTGTTGGGAAAATGTGTCTCAACCTTTCAATTACATAAGGTACTATTGATCCATTAATAAAATTAAAATATCTCAACTCAACAAAAAGGTATTTAACACTATAACTCAATTTGACAAGACAACCAAAAGGGAATCATAAACAACAATCCCTAACATACCTATCAACTCAAAATGATAACAAAAGCATTCAACACATACCAACACCAACTCATCTAAGACACTCTACCTAGTGTAGCACGTGTGTACAGATACTTAGATGATCATGACAATGGTATTCATACCAAATTCTTCTCCTAGATGATACTCCCCCTCCCCCTCTGGAGGGTTCAATCATTTCTTGCATGAAACTTATTGCACATGAACGAAGTTAGCTGATAACATGAAAATCATATTCATCACATTTCATATACATCATTAAAGCATTAGCAAGAAATCTCAACATAATGCATATTCATATATTTCATTCATCCATTGAACATATTAAAATGACAATCTTGTATTTAAAATCATATTTACTCATAAAGGTAAAAGTAATCTGGTAACTCAAAAATGACATGTAACATGGAGTAGGTAGGGTTCTTGTTCATGTGGTTAGGATTGTATTTCAACCTTGCACCTAAAACTATGATTTGTGCAACCTTATTGAGTGATTTTACAATTAAAGTTAGCACCATGGATGAGCTAATGTTCACTTGAATTATTAACAATTAAGTGCATGGTACATGCTCCATGTCTTATACTTTCATACTTGATATGCAATGTTGATCTCACTGACTCTAGATATAATCATAGTTCAACTCACAACTTTGGAAGTGAATCCATGTAAGAATTTCTCTACTTGTATTGCTACTATTACAAATTGATCATGAATTAAAATGTGAATAGTGGATGGTCTATTTTAAAGAAAATTGTGTATTTGCATACTCTTTCCATAGATTATATGTATCTTTCTTTAAGCTATGATTGTCAGGATTCAAGTAGATTGGAGCAATAAACATTAACACTTATATGTAGATTAAATAACCCAAATACCAATTAAGAATAACACAAAAGAGATCAACACCAAAATTTAACGTGGTTCACCCAATATGGGCTACATCCACAGAAACTCAACCACCCAATGACTTTATTATCCAGTGAAAAAAAAATTACAATCTCATGAATGGTATACTGTAGCATACATCTCAGTTGCTTAGAACAACCTTTTGGAAGCTTCTATAATTAGGGTTTTACAAATTCATTTTTCACTTGACTTGTTATCAAGAAAAACCTTGATGTGTTAGTATAGTACTTGCATGATCAGTCACCACATATAAAAAATGATGTCATTTGGTAATGAACCACATGTAGAATAACATTAATGAATTGATACAATATAATTTTTACACTTCTAACAACATTGTGTAAATTGCATTGGTTCTTTATAACTATAAAAGTTCTTAGTAGCCAAGGTTAGTAACTATAAATATTTAGAGCTTGATTCATCAGTAAGGAAGTGCCCCTTGCATGGTGATTGGGATTCCACTTTCACTTATACCAAAATTCCTACTAGGAAAAGAGGCATAATTGCTTGGAGACTTCAAATTGTCATTAATGAACTCATTGGAGTGTGACACTCTAACTCCATCACTACCAATGGGACCACATTCCACTTGGACCCCTCTTCCTCCTTATCCTTTTAGTTGTTAAGGTTGGTGATCTCCTCCTTTGCATTATTCATCCATATCCAAGCTATATGGCATGAGTATGTTACTCTTGATTAGGGAAGATGCCCTTGTCTCTGGCTTGTTATCTCCCTGCCTAGATTTATTTAAATTCAACCACAAGGTTCTCTTGAGGAGGCATAAATTATTGCTGATTATGGGTTGGAATTTATGGATAGAAAAACAAAAATTTTAGGTGGGGGATAGGATAATATTGATGTTCAAATCCCCCTTCCTATTATTAGTGCTACCCTCACATGGCTTAATATTTTTAATTTTCATATTATTTTGATAATTTTATGGTTGTTTCCTCCGTGGAGACATAGACTTGTTTTTTTGG
The DNA here is from genome assembly GCA_007258455.2 of Sequoia sempervirens. Taxonomy (NCBI): domain Eukaryota; kingdom Viridiplantae; phylum Streptophyta; class Pinopsida; order Cupressales; family Cupressaceae; genus Sequoia; species Sequoia sempervirens. The sequence goes on from VDFB02316074.1 coordinate 6,021, forward strand.
CTTTTTTTTGGGTGATCATGTGTTTGTTTTATTTTGTTCGTAATTGAACTTGTTTGAGAGTTGGGTTTAAACAACACACACCTAGCATTGATTAGTGTCAAAACCCTATTTTGGTTCCTCAATCAAAATTTGTTTCTCATAAATACAATTTAGTTTCTCCTCAAACTTTTCTACTATGACAACTTATTTTTTTTGCCACTATAATTACTTATTATTTTGTAAATGTTGTCCCTAATTATTATATTTAATATACCTGAATTATTATTTAATAATTATTAAATAATATTAATTAACAGCTAAAATTATTTAAATTATATTTAATATAATCATAAACTATATGTAGTATTATATATAATCTAATATACTATATATTAGATTATATATATATATATAATATCACATATAGTTTATGATTATATTATATTATATATTTTATAATATATATAATATAATCACAAACTATATATAATATTATATTTATATCTTATATATATACATATATATTAATATTGTATTATATTATATTATATATAAACATATAATCTTAATATATTTATATTATGTATTATAAAAATAATATAATATAATATTTAGTGTATATTATACATAATAATTATATATTTATATTATATTATATTATATTATAATATTGATATAATATATGTTATATTTATATTTACATAATATAATATTCTCAATTAATTTATAACATTCTAAAACAAGTTATCCTAATGATATCTCAAGATAATTAGTTGTAAGATTTTATTTTCTTATTAGATAAATATATAATATATAAGTATAATGTATAATATAGAATTTTTTTACCAAATACAAAAAAGGCTTTCAGTGAATTACAAAGTTTCATCCTACTTTGTGAATTTAATCAAGGGTTTCTGCTTTGAAAAAGAAATGCTAGGAGAAAATGACAAATTTAAAATGAAATCCAAAAAGAAAAAGGGGAAAAATCCAAACAGATTAAAAGTCCCATCCTTTGTAACATGGCCTAACAATATCTTTATCAATCTAATTGTAGATCAACCCACAAAATTGAAAAAAGGGCACCAAGGAAAGCAACAACAGAGGATAACCCAAAAAAGAAAAATAAATAAAACACAGAGAGTTTTAAGCTTTCTAAAGATACACTGAAGCATAAGACAATAACATATAAGATAAAATTTAGCAAGAATTTAGCCATTGTAGGAAGACAAGTAAAAGAAGAGAAATCATTCCTGCGCGATATATTATATGGAAAAAATACTAGAGATTGATGTGCAAGAAGAAATCAAAGAGGATATTAAAATATTGTAGGAATTTTCTATCATCTGCAGAATAATTGGACCATGAAAAAGTAGAGACACCATAGAAAAATAGGCTTGAACAAACTAGAAGCAAGATCATGTGATTAAATTTCTGCCTAACAACTTCTTCATTGTTGCATTCCTATCAGAAGAAGATAGGGAAACAAACTTAAATAATGACATTTGGAAAATTGAGGGGAGTCCAATATACATGCAATAGTGGGAACCAAACTTTAATCCATGAAGCTTTAATCTAAACATAGAGGAAAAATGGATTAGGTTATACAACATGCCATTAGAATACTAGTCAGAAGAGTGCTTGGAAAAAATAGGCAGATCCTTAGGCACTCTAATAGAAATTGATATCCCTCTTCTGGAATGAAATTTTTACCTCTATGCAAGGATCCAAATAGCATCAATCAAACAAATACCTAAAGATAAAGTTGAATTCCAAAGTAGGGATATGGAGGTAGGGGGTAGAAGTGGAAGAATATAAATTTTATTGTTTAAACTATGGGACAAGAAATTACAAGACAAACCAATGTATGATTCCCACAAAAGCGAAGAAAGTTTGGAGGAAAAGGGAAACCAATGAAAGGAAATATGAAATCTCTAAATTAGGAAGCCCTACAAAGTAGGAAACAATATCAATCACTTCTAAAGAGCATAAAGAAACAAGCACCAGGAATAGTGAATCTAACCAAGAAAAAAGAGCAAGGAAAGAAGAAAAATCTATACCTAATCTCATAACACACACTAAGGCATCTAAAGAAAATAAAGAAAGTTGCTGTAAAAGTGAGAATAGAGAGGACTGTGATGAATTAGACATCATAGAAACAAGATGTATTGCTCAAACAACAACTAGATTACTCAAACCTATCAAAAAGGAAAAGAAAAAGAAAGGCCAAAAAACAAATAAAAAAAAGCGTGTGAAGAATTTGCTTAGGAGAAGGGTATCAAAAGAATTTTTTATTGGAATCTAAGGGATGAGAGAACTCCCTCATAAGGTATCCATGAACATAGTAGCATGGAATGTTAGGGGCCTAAACACCCCTAATAAGAGTCACTTAATTGAGCATCAGATTGAAAAGTCATATGCAAATATAATATTAATGCAAGAAACTAAGTTATAAGTAGATAATCAAATCTTCCATTTAAGAGGATGGGAGGAGTCTTACTCAAAGGCTTACAAAACTATAGGTGAGTTGGGTATCATATGGAAAAACAACAATGTTGTAATGAATATAATTGAAAAAGAAGCAAACTAGATAATGTGTGAAGCCTCAAGCTTAAAGTGCAATCTTAGATTCATCTTGTTCAATAAATATGGCCTAGGTAGAAATCAAGAGAAGGAAAAAATATGAGATACATTAAGCCTTAAAATATCCATTGTTGGAAGGCATATGGTAATTATTTGTGGGGACTTCAATGTTGTACTAAGGAAAGAGGAGAAACTCATAGGTAATGGTAAAGTCTTAGTTTCCATGAATAAATATCGACATTTCTTAACCAAAAATGATTTATTATATGCTCAAGCAAAGAATGGTTCTTATACTTGGACAAATAGACAAGATGGATTGTGTTGTATTAGAGAAAAAATGGATAGATTTGTTTTCTCTCAAAACTGGTTGGAAACAAAATTCAATCTATAAGCATGCATTCTTCCTTTAGCCAAATTAGATCACCTCCTGATCAAAATGTTAATTATAGCTAAGAAGAACCATCATAAAAGCTACTTCAAAGTGGAAAAAATGTGGTTCAGAAAGGAGGAACTGGTAGACCTAATTAAACAATGGTGGAATGAAGCACCAAGATGTGTAGGAAAAAAAGCTTCATTTTCACAAATAAACTAAAGCACATCAAAATCAAACTACATGAATTGAATCAGATAGTCTTCAAAAAAATATTTGTTGAAAAAGAAAGAATTGAAGATGAATTATCATAATTTAACGAAAAATAATGAAAGATGGTATGTTCTAAGTAGATTAAAAGAAGGAAAAAATAATTATGGACTTGAATACAACAAGATCTTGGCTAGGGAAGAAGAATATTGGCATACTAGATCAAGAGATATGTGGTTATATGAAGGAGATGCAAACACAATTTTTTTCACAACACATCTATAATTAAAAAATCATACAAGAAGATTTTATAAACTCAATCTTCTAATGGTAGGACAATTGAGGAAGTAGATGAAATCCAGGAGGAAGAAATAATGTTCTTCAAACAACTTCTAGCTCTAGAAGGTGTAAAAGACTCATTGGATTTTGAGGGAGTTCTCAAAGATGACCTAAAGCTAATTACTCAAGTAGAGAACAAGGACCTTACCACACCTTTCATAGTAGAAGAAGTAAATAATGTTGTCTTTCAATTAAATCTAGAGAAATCACAAAGTCTAGATGGATTTCTAGCCTTCTTCTACCACAAATTTTGGCACTTTCTAGAAATAGAGGTGTGAGAGGTAGTGGAGGATTTCAAGAGGAAAAATAAATTTGTCAAAGACATCCAAAATACCTTTGTGGTCCTCATACCAAAGAAAGAGTCTTGCTCCAACTTTGGGGATTACCTCCCAATTTCACTATGCAACACACTTTATAAAACACTTTCTAAAGTTGTATCTAACAAGCTAAAAAAGCTACTGGAAAAAATATATCAATCAATCAAAGTGGCTTCACTGCAAGAATGGATATTACTGATAGCATCATCCTAGCTAATGAAGCTCTCATACAATTAAAAAATAAAAAATACATGTTGATAAAATTAGATGTGAGCAAAGCATATGATAGGGTAAGTTGGAGATTTTTGATTAAAATTATGGAAAAATTTGGATTTTGTAAGGAAAAGCTTCAAATGATTTTCTATTGCCTCTCATTAGAAAGATACTCAATCTTAGTTAACAAAAAATCCTATAGTTTGTTTGAGAGAAAAAATAGAATCAAGAAGGGGGGGCAATCTCTCCCTTCCTATTCTTAATAATGGATGAAGCTCTCAGCAGGCTCATTGAGAGCTATCAAAATTAGAGTTTATGGAAAGGTATGCATATTGTTCAAAATATGGAAGCACTAACACATCTACAATTTGTAGATGATACAGTCTTATATGGAGGAGCCTCAATTAAGGAGGTAGAAAGGATAAAATAATATATTGAAGAATACATCAAAGTCTCAGGATAACAAATAAATAAAGATAAATAAAAAACATACTTCTTTAATACAAAAAAAAATCATTGCAAAAAATAATAGCTAACACAATGGGATATACAATAAATGTAACTCCCTACAAGTACCTAGGAGTGCCCTTATTCAAAGGCATAGTGAGGACTCAACTATTGGAGCAGATAAAGGAAATTTTTTAAGAGAAATCTCTGTCTTGGAGAGGAAATGGTTAACATTGGTTGGTTGAATAACAATGATAAAAGCAATACTTTCAGCTATACCAATCTACTCTATGTCTTGCATGCAATTAACATAAAAAAGTGACACCTAGTTTGGAGAGCATCCTAAAACACTTCTTATGGGAAGGACCCAATGACCAACATAAAATTCTCCTTATTCATTGGGATAATGTATGCAAATCCCAAGAGGATGGTGGAAAAGGAATTAAGAACTTAAAAGAAAATAATATGGCATTAGGGGCCAAAATCATATGGAAATGTATCCAAATCCATCCCTATTGTGGTAAAAAATAATTCAACAAAAATATTTGGACAATATGTAGCTAGAAATAATTCTTACAATAGAAAATGCTAGAGGAAGCTCATATGCTTGGAATTTTATGCTAAATTGTAAGCATATAATCACAAACCATCTAGCATGGCAAATAAATGATGGAACTGAGCCAAATTTCTAGGAGGACTCATGGGGAGGTCATAAGTCACTGGTAGAATACCCAAAGTTAAAAGAACATACCCTTGCAATCAGAAGTAGGGTAGAAAAGCATGTTTGAAACTATGTATTAATGAAGGAAAATGGTAAAAAGAGATGGATAAACTTCTAAACTCTCCCCATCAAATATTTTTCAAAGAAGAGGTTAGAATTTTTTTTTTGAAGAAAGGAAAGCATGTTTGAATAAGAAAAAGGATAGAATCATATGGTGTGGTACAAAGTCAAGGAGGTATACTGCAAAGTTGGGATATGAGATCCCAATGTAGAAAGGAGCTAAAATGTGGCCACAAAAACTATGTTGGGGGAGGTGGATACTTCCTAAGGTAGGAGCCTTCAATTGGACTACACTTCATTGAAGGATTCTAATAGGGAATCACTTGAATTCAATATGAATTGAAGGATCTAATTGATGTGTCATGTGTAGGGAAGGGGAAGAAAATGTAGATCATCTCCTCCTAAACTACCCCTATGTTGAACAATGTTGGGATTGGTTGCAAGAAAAATTGGGGTGTGCAACCACGAGAAGCAATAAATAATGGGACCTCTTTATAAGCTAGTCACTTCATAAAAAATATGCATTTTGGGGCCAATTTTGGTGGTAACACCTTCAATCATGATTTGGAACATATGGAAGGAAAGAAATAGAAGGTTTTTTTAGGACAAGATCATGTCAGCTAATGAAATAGTACTAGATATAGAAGGAATATTCTAGAATGGATGAAATCTAATATTAAAATGCAAAGAAAATCAAAATTCACAACATGGGATGATGAACTAATGAGAAGATGGAATCAACTCAAAGTATCTCCCTTCGTCTAGTTTGTTTTGGATCCTAAACTGAAAAGATCAAAGGAAAAATGGAATCACCCTTCAAGAGGTAGACTAAATTTAAACACTGATGGTGCATCCAAGGGAAATCCAGGGAAACTAGGAATTGGGTGCATCATACAAAATGAGAAAGGACTACTAGTTGAAGCTCTATTAGCCAAAATTTTGATATCAACAAATAATGCAGCTGAGATAGAAGGGATACTAAGGGGCCTAATTATATGTAAAGAAAAAGGATTAACTAATATAGAGTTGGAAAGTGACTCGAAAATGAGTATAAATGCAATTATAAAGGGTTAGATATGTGATTGGAATCTATAGTCCAAGGTCCCAAGAATAAGGGAGTTAATGCAAGAGACTCAAGTAATCTCAATAAACAACATATTTACATAATCAAATAAGGCAGGTGATATTCTTACAAATCATTGAATTGACCAACCTAAAACATACAAATTAGGTCAGATCAGGCTAATAAATGGGAGGGCCTCAAATCAATAATTTGGTCTGAAATGAATAAGCCAACTACTGATTTTAAAGAAAAGGATCCAAAGGAATAAGTAATCCTTGAATGGAGTTTGGTGAAGGATTAGGCACGGTTTAGATGCTTCAACAATTATCCAACCTCCTTCCTACTCTAATTGTGTTTTCCTTAACACAATTCCCTTCTAGGTATTGATGAAAAAGTTATAAGAAAGTGTGTGAAACCACCCCGACAAGGTCCATTACTGGACCATACAAGCCTAGTTCCAACAACCTAAATAATTGTTCCTAATCTTAACTTGGACCACAGTTGTTGGGGTTGAATCTCATTCTTGGTATATTCCTTCATGAACAAATTTTTATGGATCTTCCTCAGCAGCCAAAAACATTTAGTGGAGTAACTCACAAAACAAACTCAATGTTACACATTACCATTCTTAGCCCTTGACCAAATTTGGGGTATTGGTAATCTTAATTAAGTTAAGGCTCAATAATAAAATCATAACACATCTACCACAAGCCCAAGTTCACCATACACATAAAAGCTAAACTACTTACAAACCCTAAATCATAGCTCATCAAGTTCCCATAACCCACATTATTTAGTAAAAATATGTTAAATATTCACTTGCATCTATATCCAGTTTGGGCTCAAGTCGAGCCCCACATCTTGGAAACATAGGAGATTGTAAAACATAAAATGGATGGCTTCAACCACCACTGTAGAAACTCTTGTATTTTGCATAAAATTAAAATTAAATAAAGCAAACCAATGGAACTTTCAAAGCCTTGTAACATTATTAAACATTTGTTGTCTGCCTTATAAAACTTTATAATGTTTAAACCACATGTTATCCTTAGCTGGCCAAAAATTATTAGCAAGTATCCTTGCCTTGCATAGTGTAAGGCCTTCTGACATCATATCTTAAAACTGAAAAAATACAATGAAGACACTATTTTCTCTCTGAAGTGACAAAATATTTTCTTAAACATAAGATTGATAGATCATGACTATTCCTATAAAGATATGCACTCCTTTCAATTTCACACTCAAAATTAGTGTTTAAAATGAAATATTTTTGAATAAAAGTTCCATGTGATGTATAATATAAATTTCAATCCAATAATTGTAGCCTAAAATTGTCTAAATTTGAAAAATCACAACAAGAATTTTTAGACATATTCATAGATTTTGTGAGCCTTAAAATTAACAGGATGAGGAAACTATCCAACTCCTTTTAAATCTAGGCCCAAATTAATAGCTGGTAAACCCTGGAAGTTCCTTACAATATTTTAAGTCAAAGAACTTCAAATAAAAAAATTAGTAAGCCATGCATCATTTACTTTAAAAAATTGTATTAGTTGATCATAAACAAGTTTTGGCTACACATTCATTCAAAAAAATTTAGTAAATATGACATCCGCCTATGAAACCTATGAATTTCGATCAACGCTTAGTATAAAATGGGCTTCTAGTTCTATTGGCTATAAAACCTATGAATTTACCCTAGTCAAACCCACATTGATGAAACCCTATTCAACATATTCAAAGTAAAGAGTTTCAAAAAAATGCTTATCTTTCCAATTTACATTCCATACTATGGAGAAGTGCCACAAGACTCAAAAATCCACTACTGCTTCAAAATTGGGGTGATGCCATCTTCAAACATGCAAGTCATCCTTAAAGTTGACAAACTCTACAATCCACTAAAAAATTTAACTGGAACAAAGTGATACAGTCTTTTTAGAAAATCATAACCAACCTTTACATGAAAGTGATGCCTCCAATATTCATCTCCTAAGACATCCAGTAGAAATGGCTGGAAATTTGTATCTTGGTCCATATGACTACCAAGGTCCTTGAGCCATGGTATTCTAACTCCTAAATGCACGACTACAAGCATTTCATCCAAACCCTCTGGTGCAGGAGCACCCATGGGTCTAATGGACCTAGAATGTTTTGGTTGTGTTTTGTTTTTTGGTTTTGTGATGGAATAAGGTCCTAAGGACCATTTCAAATGTTTTGTAATAGGTCTCCTAGGTTTCTTGTTGAGTTTTGGTTTTGGTGATTAACTTCTTTGTACAACAAGGCCTCCATCCTCCTTTGTAAGTTTAGTGCATCTTGGAAAATTAAGAAATAAAGATTCCTTGATGTAACTAGACACCTGAGGGGAGTCACCTTGCTCATTTGAGTGGGATTTGATTCCTTTCACACATTTTGGAGGTATTTTGTAGGTGCATTAAGGTAAGTTGTTCAAATTACCTTAATTAAGCATTTAAGGGAAAATATAGAGTCTCTTGGTGTTCCAACGACCAAATGATTAAAATTACAGTTGGAGGACATTGGAGGATGTTGGGAGACCTTAAATATGCCTCTCTTGGTTGAGGAAAGGTTGTTGTTGAAGTTGGAAATAATTTTCAATAAAGAACTTGTTGTTTTTTGTGTTTTCTGAAACAAATCTACTGATCCCATGCTTTGTACATGTACGTTTCAAGTTATGCTCAAAGCATGTGATGGTTGGAAAGAGGATTGAATAAGCTTAATTTTGGCATTGGATTGGTGAATTTTCATTAAGAAATAAAGAAGATATCCCCAATTCTTTATCAAGTGGTCTGAAAACCCTTAAAATCAGGGTTTTGAGAGAAATATGTGAATCTCTTCCATTCCCACATGTTAGATCTGCTATTTCTTGGTGGGATGGAAGGTTTAACCCTATACCATTATTCCATAATTTTTTTGGAGAATGGAAGGTTCATGGGAGGAAGTGGTGCAAAGTTTTTGGCTTGACATCTCTATGTGGCAAGCCTAATTCATAAGCAAAAAAAGTGGATTTTTGCTTGAGTTTTGGAAAATTTGTTTTAGAGATAGTTGGAAATGATGTGGAAGGGTGTAATTAGCCTGTAGGATTATAATTTTAGGCTTTGGGGTGAAGGGGAGAGCCTAGGTAGTTTGAAGTTGTTGTTCTCAGACCTATTTAGGCCCTTTGGAGCAAACTATCTTGTTCTAGGAACCCTAGTTTCCTTTTGAATTTTTTCCAATGCTTTTGATGATGTGTGTAGGTACCATATGGAAGTCTAAATCTAGATTTTGAGCCTTCTTGGAAGTATTTTGGGCCACTAAAATTTGACTATCCTCCTGACAGCGTTGGCTAAGCCTGGTGATCTAAGTGTTGAGTTGGATGAATCTTCTCTCCACCAAGCATGGTGATCATTTTGGGGGTGTTATGTGAGTATTTTGGGAATGTCTAAGTCATATTGTCTATGGTTGTATTAATGGGATTGTGAGTTCCTTAGTTTGGCCTTTGGAAGCCTAGGAACAAGCCTCTTGAGTTTAAAGTTTGTTTGAAGAGTCATAATTGAAAGTTGTGCCTCCTAAGTCTGTTATCCCACCATTGCCTCTGCATCACCCTCTAGTAAATTAGGATAAAAAACCTCTCTAGTTAACTAAGAAACCACTTCCTTAGCTACCCAAAGTTCTAATAGAGAAGCTACAAATCAAGAGGCGATATAAGTATTGACTTCATATCTATCCTTGGAGATTAGAAACCCTTTCCCTAATATCAACTTGACTACCTTAATAGTCAAAGGATCATTCTCCACAAGCACATTCTTTAGTCATTTCTCTGTAACTCACCCAAGGAAGGATTTAAGTTGGCTTTTCCTATTCATAAGAAAAATAGATGTCACCATTTTGTGCAAGCGATGTCCTTCCCCATTTTTGGCATTTCTCAAACATATGAATATAACCTTGAATGAAATTTCACATGTCTTTGAATGACTACTCAACAAAAAATGTAATGTGAAGGTATTGCAAGCATTCATTCCTCATAAACTAATGCAACCATTGAATTTTTCTGTGATTGGGTGGATGTGTAACAGTTGACAGCTAGCTCCCTCTATCAATCTGTTACTATATTTTTTTGGTCTATGCGATTGTCAGTTTATAATTTTTTTTTTCTTGGTTTTCCTTCTCCTTTATTTGTATTTTTTTTGTTTTTGTTTTTGTTTTGTTTTTAGAAAATGCATGGTAGTGATGGGAGAACTATTTTCCTTTAGCTGTGAATGTTACAAAATATTTTTTGCCATTTTTTTTATTGAAAATTCCAATTTCTATTAGTCATAACTCCTTCACAATTCTTCCAATCTATGTGTTATGTATTCTTAGATAATGGAATTTACTTCTAATTTTGGCTATTGAATAAAGAGTTGAGTAATATGTTGTCATTTAATTGCAAGGTGTTATGGGGTTAAGCTAAGGAGTTGACTAGGAACATTTGGAGACTTAGGTGTAGGTACAAAGGTCTGATCTGCATTAGTTCTAGTATGAGAACAATTAACAATGGCCCAAAGGGGAGTCTATATGAATTGGAGAAGGGACATAAAAAATGCTAGCCTTTGTAGGAATGTTGCTAATGTTGTAGACCGTATGGAGAGGCTTATTGAAGCCTTAAAATTCCATAGTTCTAAGATAAAGATTTATATTTTTTATTTTAAGGGTGAGCTTAACCCAAAGGATTTTTTAGATTGTGATGCAGAGCAGGGAGGAAACCTATGGGTATGTGAAGGATCATGATGGGCCAAAAAGTGGCGATATGATGGGTATGTGTAGGGTATGTGGCTGACGACTTTTCTTTTACCCAAAATTGATGAAATGAAAAGGGTTTTTAAAGGAGATTCTAATCTTTCCACCAATATTATGCTTTACTTTAAATTTAATAAATAATTATTATTTTTTCTATTTGAATTATGACTAAAGTCTAGATTGATATGCTAATTGAAAAATATCTATAGCTTTCAAATGGTATCACATTTTTTGAATCAAAACATGCATCACATTCTATGCTTCACATACTATAGGATTAAAAAAAAATTGAATTTCATGAAGTTTGACCAAGTTAAGGTGGTTAGACATACAAGTTTTATATTTTTTTAAAGTTGTAATAAAAAAATCATAATTAATTATTTACTTGGCAAAAATTACAAAAAAATATGCATCACATCTGGACATGAGTCCTCTACTTATATCTAAAATCTTATAAAAAAATATTATCATTTTATTGTGGTTAGGTGGTCGGGACATACACCTACTTATTTTTTCCTTGAAATTTAAGTACTCTACATTGAAATTTCAAATTTTCACCAAATAGATTTTTTTTTTCACATAAACCTAGTAGTTTAGAAAATACATAATTCAATTTTCTATAGATTCTATTCTTACATATTTTGAAATAATATAGATAACTTAGTCAAATTTTTACGTCAAGTTTTCTAACTCTGATTTTTTAAATTTTTTTTGCCATTTAAGGGCCTATTTTTTCCATGATGATCCTGCACATACCCCTATTTTCCAATCACAATTAAAGTCCTTTGAATCAAATTTGCAACTCTTAAATTCCTTTCCCATCAACTCTTCTCAAATCCTTCCAGTTTCACTAGTAGGTCTATTGACCTAGGTTTTTGATCAAATCTCTCAAATAAAAACTAGAACCCACTAACCAATTACACTTTTAGACACCCTTTTTCCCCTACTACAACATATCTCAAAATATCCATAGGTCACTTTGGACAAACCTCATCAAAGTAGGGCTTCTACGCTGTCCTACTTGGCTAATTAGGCCTATTTTCCAAAGCAAGTATGCTCAAATGACCTTCCCAACCTCAAATATTTATGGGGCAGCACTAACCAGACCACAACCATACAAAATAAATCACCTCCATCAAAAGAAACTCTCATCTAGCCGCCTCAACACCAAACCCTCAATTTAACCCTTTCCTAGGAGGGTTTATTAAAAATCTATATTCCACTTCTTCCCATACTCCATCAACACCTCAGACACCTTGAATAAGGTTTTCACTTGCTTCACAAACCATTGTATGGCCTCTTCCAACAAATACTGAGCAAAACCTAACCCTTACACCCCTTTCTCACTTGGAAACATGCAAAATCTCAACTAGGGCTTCACCCCAAAATCAATAACTCACCTCCCTTGCTCCTATGATTATACACACACCAAGCCCACACATAATAGGGCAATTCCACTGAGTTACAATAGTTTATAGTGGTTGGAATGGCCTAGAACTTCATTTTATGCTTGCAAACTATCAAGATGAATCTTACATAGGCAGTTACAGTAATTTGCTTATAAAATTTATAAAATAAATGAATAAACCTCCAAATAGATGCCATTGAAAGTGGATTCACCCTCCTAATGGTTCCAATTCATTATTCCAAATGATTCTCTATATGGACTGTACAGTGATTGGAAACACAAAATTTTCAGGAAAACATAGGAAAATTAGTGTATTTGATATTCAATTTTGTGATTTCTACATCAACCAACCTCTCAATGTTTAAAAATCCTTTTTAAATACCTAACAATCTCTCAAACTGAATACAACTTATTTTTAAACTTCCCCCACTCAAAATGACTCTTCACCTTCCCTAAGTGCAATTTTACATATTTTGCCTTAATAACTTTTTGCCAATTTTGCAACTTTTTACCATTTTACACAAAATGACTCAAATGACCTCAAGAACCCTAGAATTGGTGTATTATAGCCTTATTACATGACTTGAGAGACTCAAAACACCAAAATTACCATTATCACCATATATACCCAAAATTGACCTTGGTGCTCCTACACCATACAACCGACCTGAAGAAAACTCATGTCCCATGAGGACTATGCTGCTTTAAATATCCTTCAAAACATCTCCTTGTCTTCTAAAATCTCTTCCAATTTGGAATCCCATCCATTGAACCAGGTACTTTAAACTTGCATCATGCTTTGCATTATTGATCTTTCCTTCATTTTGACACTGTCTCATCTTCACCACCTAACATGTCTCATATCTTCTATCCTTTTACTTATCTGGAATTAGTCTAGAACCTGCTCCTTTATCTACTATCATGACTCTTCCAATCTGAAATTGAAGTGTCTTCATCTTCACCCTTGGAACATACTCACACTCATCAAATCTTCCTTACCTTGCAACTTGATATTGCTTCTTTGCTGCATACAGACCTATTACATGTCCTTCAACCATTCTCTCATCAAAAATTGATGATACACCTATCCTTACACTTGCAAAAAAACCTTGTTCAACTGTTTCATGAGCTCTTTTCCTCATCATATCTGCTACATACTTGAGTCTTCCTCGTTGGCCTTGCCAAACATTTACTGTCACCTCATTCTTTGTCTTCACAACCAACTTTGGGTTCTCCATTCTTAGAAACCTTATGCAATCAGTTTTAATAACCTCTATCATGACAGTATAAGAATACCTACCAATCTCTCTTGACATCCAAAGAACACTCACCACCCTTACCACAACACCATCAATCTTCTCCACTTCATTTGGAGTCTTCAAAAATATTCTATCTTTGGCCTTCTCTTGGCCTATCACATCCTTGGTCCCTTCCAACTTTGAGACCCTCTTCAAACTCACTGCTTTTACATCTTCACCTCTTAGGGTTACTACAATCTTCATCCTTTCTTCAACCTAAAAAATTACAATCCCTTTCACTAACCTTTGTCATTCTCCTTGGCTCACTATACTTTCTATCTTTTTGTCTTGCACTAGACTCTCTACCCTTTCCATCAATGTATTCTCGGGCTTATTAACTACTATACGAGTAGATTGAGACTACCCACAAACCTCTTGTCTCATCAATGAACAAAGTAGCTTAGCCACCATGTTCTCAATTTGTTCTCTTCCTAAGGTTTCCTTCCCACAACCAAGTCACTCTTAACCTTTTCTATATCAAGTTTTGACACCAAACCTTTATCCTTACCCTCTACCTTTGTCATCTTGACACCTTCAAGCCTTAGAGTGACTTCACATTCTTCTTTGTCCCTTGTGTAAACTCTTTCCTATCCATCCTTATTGTTTTTGCTTCATTCTTGAACTCACCCATTTGCTCCTATATTCCACCTTGGATCACCTCACCTCTTGCCTTCATCACTATCATTAAACTATCTACCTTTAATACCGCTGTGTTTTCAGACTTCCACATCTCTCTCATGACAATACTTGGCTTCCCCTTGTCTTCTTTTTCTTTTAATGAACAATTGATTGTTCCTATGATGATCTCCCCACACCTTACAAACCCATCTAGTCAACTTAGTCTTATTATTACCTCTTATCCCTACCATTAGGGTCTTTTCTTCTTCTTCCTCTGTCCTATCACAGTTACACATAACTGTTTTGACAATATTTAATTGTCCTATGACCTCTTTTTCTTTCAATTGACAAAATTTAGTCCCTCTCTTGACTTCTTCATGCTTTTCAAGCTTGTATTGAATCTCCATTGTCAATTCATCCTTGACCTTCTCTGTTTCAATCATTGACACTAGAATATCACTATCCTCTTTACTCTTCAACATTGAATCTTGCTTTACACTTGTTGTCTCAGCATGTTCTTCCTTTGTAGTGGTCGCACCTTCTTCATTTTTGTCTTTCTCATATCTTATAAAATCCTTCTTGCCTACCATCACTAACCTTGCTATCTTATCTTGTGCCTTATCATCCTCCTATAATGGTGTTAGTGTGAAATTGATTCCATCCTTTTGAATATCATAAATATTCTCCCTACCATCATATATGGCATGTCTGTCAAACTGCCATGGTATTCCAAGTAACAAATGACAATAACTCAGGTAATACATCACATAATACCCTATCCTTGTATAGACTAATATAAAACTCAACATAATCTTTCTTATTAACCACTATTTTTTTATCAATATTCAACCAAGATGCTATATATGATGTTTCATGAGGTATCCTTACCAAATTCAACTTATCAACCATCTCACTTAAAACCATGTTATCAATAGAACCTGAGTCTATTATTAGTTTACATACCTTGTTTTTGCATTTGCATTTTGTCCTGAATAGGGTCCTCCTTTGTGTAATCTCCTTCAACTTAGCATACCTTTCTTTGAACTCTTTGATTTCTTTTTCCATGGTATCTTTTGGATGCATCTTGACTCTTCAAATTCCAACTGTCAAACTTCAATCTTCAACTCTTCCAATGATCTATTGCCTGGGCTTTGACACCAATTTATACAAAGTAGGGAGGAAATATATTTTTGAATCACAATTAAAGTCCTTTGAATCAACTTTGCAACTCTTAAATTCCTATCACATCAACTCTTCTCAAATCCTTCTAGTTTCACTAGTAAGTCTGCTGACCTAGGTTTTTGATCAAATCTCACAAATCAAAACTAGATCCCACTAAAAAATTACACTTTCAGACACGCTTTTTCCCCTACTACAACATATCTCAAAATATCCATAGGTCACTTTGGATGAACCTCATCAAAGTAGGGCTTCTATGTTGTCCTACTTGGCTAATTAGGCCTATTTTCCAAAGTAAGTATGCTAAAATCACCTTCCCAACCTCAAATATTTGTTGGGAAGCACTAACCATACTACAACCATCCAAAATAAATCACCTCCATCAAAAGAAACTCTCATCTAGCCACCTCAACACCAAACCCTCCATTTAACCCTTTCCTAGGAGGGTTTATTGAAAATATATATTCCACTTCTTCCTGTACTCCATCAACACCTCAAAAATATTGAATAAGGTATGCACTTGCTTCACAAACCATTAAATAGCCTCTTCCAACAAACCGTGACCAAAACCTAAACCTTACACCCCTTTCTCACTTGGAAACATGTAAAATCTCAACTAGGGCCTCACCCAAAAATCAATAACTCACCTTCATTGCTCTTGAGATAATACACACACCAATCCCACACATAATGGGGCCATTCCATCAAGTTACAGTAGTTTACAGTGGGTGCAATGTCTGAGAACTTCATTTTATGCTTGCAAACCCTTAAGATGAATCTTACACATGCAGTTACAGTAATTTGCTTATAAAATTTACAAAATTAAATGAATAAAACTCAAACCAAATGCAATTGAAATTAGATTCACCCTCCTAACATTTCCAATTCATTTCATTCAAAATTATTCTTTGTACAGACCACACAGTGACTGGAAACACATAATTTTTTAGGAAAATGTAGGAA
Organism: Sequoia sempervirens; assembly: GCA_007258455.2. NCBI lineage: Eukaryota > Viridiplantae > Streptophyta > Pinopsida > Cupressales > Cupressaceae > Sequoia > Sequoia sempervirens. The sequence continues at coordinate 22,559 of VDFB02316074.1, forward strand.
ATTTAGTGTATTTGATATTCAATTTTGTGATTTCTACATCAACCAACCTCTCAACATTTAAAAAGAATTTTTAAATACCTACCAACCTTCCAAACTGAATGCAACTTATTTTAAAACTTCCTCCACTCAAAATGACTCTGCACCTTTCCTAAGTGCAATTTTGCATTTTTTTCCTTGATAACTTTTTGCCAATTTTGCAACTTTTTACTTTTTTGCAAAAAAATGACTCAAATGAGCTCAAGAACCTTAGGAATGACCTATTGCAGCCTTATTACATGACTTAAGGGACTAAAAACACCAAAATTCCCATTATGACCCTATATACCCAAAATTGACCTTGGTCCTCCTAAACCAAATTGGGTCAAAGAATTGGAGAAGTACTTTGACATGAAGGATATTGATGAGGATGATATGGAAGGAGTGAAAAATTTTGCATCCAAGTTGAAGTCACATGCATCCCTATGGTGGGAGAATGTAAAAATTTCAAGAAGAAAAGAAGGGAAAAATAAGATTAGGCTATGGCCTAAGATGTTGAAACATTTGAGAGCTCGATTTTTACCCTTTGTTTACCAACAAAAAATGTTTAAATAATTTAAAAATATGAAACAAAAGGATTAGTCAGTCCTAACTTATACTAAATAGTTCACGAGGCTTCAAATGTGAACAAATATACAAGAAAGTGAAAGGAAAATAGTAGCTAGGTATGTCAATGGATTAAAATTTCAACTTGAGGATGAGATTGCATTATGGAAAGTACCTATGATGGATGAAGCTAATGAATGTGCACTAATGGAAAAAGAGAAGCTAAATTGGAAGGGAAAATTTGTGAGTAAGAAAGGTGATAAATACCATAATAAGGGGAGAGGGAGTTCCTCCAAGCCTACTAAAGAGGAAGACCTAAATGAAAGTGTGAGGCTAGATTTCTGGGGAAGAGGAAGCTTTATAAGTAGAGGACGTGGAAAACTACCATCGGTAGAGTGAAATCCCTTAAGGTGTTTTATTTGTGATGAAGCCAACAAGGCTATAAATTGTTCTCAAAACTCCAAAAGGGCAATGGTAGGCCAAGAAGAAGAAATATCTTGGTCAAAAGAAGCTAGGGTTGAATCAAGAGAAAGCCTAATCTTGAGAAGAACTTTAATTTCTAGGGACAAGGAAACTCTTGAAGTTGATTGGAAAAGGAAAAGTGTCTTCTAGATGAAATGCAAATGTAGTGACAAGGTATGTAAGGTGATCATAGATGGTGGATCTACTAATAATTTGGTGAGTATGGAGATGGTTAAAAATTACAACTTGCTTGCGTTCTAAAATATAATCCCTATAAGATTTCTTGGTTAAAAAAAGATCATAGTGTGCTTGTGGATAAATCTTGTCTCATAGAATTCAAAATTGGTCCTTATGAGGATGAAGTGCTCTACAATGTAGTGTTGATGGATGTATGCCATTTGTTTTTGGGTAGGCCTTAGCAGTATGATCGAAATGTGACCCATTGGGGTAGAGACAATACTTATGAGGTTTAGCATAAAGGAAATAAAACACTCTTAAAACCATGGAAAGAAGAGATGAATTTGAAATTATAACCTTCTCTCTTGTTTCAATTGGCTATAAGAAGCTTTTCAATGAAGGAAAGGGATCAAATTGTTATTTGTTATGGCCAAAATAAGCAAGAGAGCCTAGAAGAATCTAACCCCCACTAGAGATGCACAAGTTATTGGAAGAATATTTTGATATAACATCAATAGAGCTACCAACTAGTTTATCTCATTCACAAGGGATTACACACCATATTGACTTAGTGCTAGGGTCCAAGCTTCCAAACCAAGATGCATATCAATTATCTCCAAAAGAAAATGAAGAGATGAGAAGACACATTTGTGAATGATTAGAAAAGGTGTTCAAAGGGGAGAGCATGGGTCATTTTGCCACACAAACTTTTCTTTCACCAAAAAAGGAGGAAAATGGAGGATGTGTGTGGACTCTAGAGCTATCAACAAGATCATGGTAAAGTATATATACCCCCTACCTAGAATGGATGACTTATTAGATTGTTTGGTACCTGTATGCTAAAATTTTCTCCAAAATTGATTTGAGAAGTGGTTACCATCAATTTCAAATTCAAGTAGGTGATGAATGGAAGATGACATTTAAGGTCAAGGATTGTTTATATGAATGGTTGGTGATGCCTTTTGGAATGCCTAATGCCTCTGTGGACATAGAAAAAACAACCCTTATGCTTTTTCTCATGTTTGGGCCCTCCTAGTGGTTTTGGATTGATTTTTCCTAGATTTGATGTTGTAATGTGGCCAACACATTCACATTAGGTCTTGGACCCTTATGAATCATTAAGAATTCTAGGATATCTTGTAAAAGTGTTGCTAAGTGTTGTAACCCACTTTCACAATTTTCTAGGACCCTTTCATTATAATTCACCTAAATAACTTTTTTTTATCACTTACCGAGTCTTATTTCAAAGTGTTGTAAAGAGTTGTAACAAACTCTCGCGCTTTTCTAGACTTGTCAACACTAATTCAACCCTTTTAAATGACCCCTTAATACACTTTCTGACCATAATTAAGTGTATTTTTTAGAATATTCTTGTTAAACCTTATTAAATACACTTTAATCACCGACACCTAGTAAAATATCCCTTGTGGGACCAAGTCACCACCTGGGGCAACTTAGTCCCACTAGGCACAAAAATCAAAATAATTTTAATTTTCTGGCGAGATTTTATTCTCTTGATCTTGAGGTTGACCTGTGAGTTATTTTCAATAAATATTTGAAAATCAAGTATAAATAAAGGGTTTTCCCCTCATTTTTCATCTCCTACAATCTTCCAATTTCCATTCCATTATTCAAGAAATTATCAAGCATTCTAAGCATTTATCAAGCATCCATTGGAGCATCTTGTTGCATATCTTCATATTTCAACATCAAGGGTTTGGTGAGTTTGTGACAATGCATGTTATTCATTCATCATTCTTTCTTTATTTCATTTCATTATCTAGGGTTTGATTACCAAATTGGGGTTTGACCAAGGAAAACCCCTATTCTCTAACCCTTAACCATTTTCCCCCTCTTTGCATGTGTGTTTGTAGGTCTTGTATGCAGATTTTTCAAAGAGTTTGGTGTTAAAAAGTAGTCAAAAATCTATCAAATTCATTCAAGTCAACAAAGCCATAATTGAAGCTTGGAGACCTCTGTCATCCTGTTTTCTACATAATTCAAATCAAACACCTATTAGGAAGCGAAGTGCAGACCAAAAGCTATAGATTCCTATCCCGAATTTCTTGAGATTCCTAGGTGGACTAAGTCGCCATCTGTGGTAGATTAGTTCCATTTCTAGGCCTAAAAAGTCATTTTTACATTTTTGTGTACCCATTTGGAAGAAATATGTTTCAAAAGAATCTCCCTAAAATAGGACTAAATTACCCAATTTGGCATAAGTGTCCCAACTAGCTTTTCCAGTCAAATCTGCAGGATTCCAGAACCTCTCTACATCACACTTCAGTTTCCAGGTGCGCCACTCCAATCTTGTTTAATTTTTTTATTGTTTACTTACATTCTTAGGTCATTTCACATACATCACTATGTTTTCAAACAACTTTCATTTCTTAGGTTTTACATTAATAATTATTTTCTTTTATTAGTTTATTGTATTTAGACATTGCATCTAGGCATATTCCATCTATCCTTGCATTGACTTTGAGTGTAGACATTGCCCATTTTATCCCATCTTTCTTTTTTTAGGTGAAAATCCCTAGAAGTGTTAGAAAGCCATTAGGAGCCAAAATATTTGTTTACAAGCCTTCCCACTTTCATGCACACCATGAACTAGGTATTTAGTGCTTACACTAGAAAATTTGTCATAATCTATTTTGATGATATTTTGATTTTTGGAAAGAACATGGAATAATATTTAACACAACTAAAAATTATCTTTGATACACTTAGAAAGGAGAGGTTGCTTATAAATCTTGAAAAAAAGTGAGTTTTATATGGAAAAGTTAGTTTTCCTTGGAAATGTGATTTCAACAGAAGGATTAAGTATGGATTCTAAAAAGGTTAAGGCTATACTTGAATGGCCTATCCCTCAAAGTATTATAGAAATAAGGAGTTTTCATTTACTAGTAAACTTCTATAAGAGGTTTATCAGAAATTTTAGTGGAATATGTGCTTTGTTGACTGATTGTACTAAATGAAAGTCTTTTTCTTGGACCCAATTAGCTATAAGAAGTTTTGAACAACTTAAAAGGAAGGTAATTGAAGCCCCTATACTTGTTTTTCCCGACTTTGAGAATTTCTTTACCCTTGAGTGTGATGTTTCTACTGTAGCCATTGGAGGTGTGTTGAGTCATGAGGGAAAACCAATTGCCTACTTTAGTGAGAAACTAAATGATGCCAAGAAGAGATATGACAATTATGGTAAAGAAATATATGCTATTGTCCAAACATCGAAACAATGGAGGCACTACTTGCTACATAGAGAATTCATTTCATTTTGTTGACAAAAAATAAAGCATTGAAATATATCAACTCATAAGCCAAATTATCCCATAAACATGCTAAATGGGTCTCCTTTTTGTAGGATTATATATTTTTTGTTCAACATTTGAGTGGTAAAAGTAATGTGGTATTTCATGCTTTGAGTAGAAGATGCCACCTACTCATTTAAGAGACCAATGAGATTGTTGGGTTTGAGGAAATGAAAGAAGAATATGCAATAGATCCCTATTTCAACGAAGTGATTGGTGCCCTCAATAGTCCTCATACAAGGAGTAAATTTTTTAAAGAATACTTATTAGAAAATGGATTTTTATTTAGAGGATGCCAACTTTGTATTCCCTTTGGGTCTAAGAGGGAAAAAATAATTCAAGAAATGCATTCAAATGGCCTGGGGGGACACTTCAAAAGGGACAAGACCTATAGCTTAGTAAATGAGAAATTATTTTAGCCTCAACTAAGGAAGGAAGTGAATAAGTTTTTTTGTACCTGTAGAGTTTTTCAAGTTTCTAAAGGTGGGAAATAGAACATAGGTTTATACAAGCCCTTACCTATTCCCAAGGGACCTTGGATCAAGAAATATCCATGGATTTTGTGTTGGGATTTCCTTGTACATAGTGACGAAATGATTCCATTCTTGTTGTTATGGATCAGTTTTTAAAGATGGCCCACTTCATTCCATGCAAAAAGACTACATATGCAAGTAAGGTTGCTGAAATTTATTTTTTAAGGAAATTGTTCTCTTGCATGGATTGCCCAAAACTATTACTAGTGATCGAGATATAAAGTTTTTAAGTCACTTTTGGAGGATCTTGTGGAAAAAGCTTGATAATAAATTATAGTATAGTTCAACCTATCATCCACAAATAGATGGACAAACCAAATTGGTAAATATGAGTCTGGGTAATTTTCTTTGATGCCTGGGTAATGAAAATCCCAGACAATGGGATTTGATTTTGGTATAGGCCGAGTTTTATTTTAACTCAAGAATCGATAGGTCAACTAGGAAGTCTCCTTTCTACATTGTTTTGGGAAGAAATCATAAAGGGGTTGTCAATCTTATTGATCTCCTGAAAGGAAAATTGGTTAGTCAAGATGCAAAGGACTTTGCAAAGAATATACAAGAAATACAGCAGTAAGTGAGGCAAAAAATACAACTAACTAATGAGAAATATAAAAAAGGATGTTGATTTGCATAAAAAATATAAAGTATATGAAGAGGGTGAACAAGTCATGGTGTATTTGCATAAAGAAATATTTCCTCAAGGAACTTATAACAAATTGTAGCCCAAAAAATTAGGACCATGTAAAATACTAAAGAAAATTAGTAAGAATTCCTATCTACTGGATTTTCTTGAAGACTTAGATATAAGTATAGTTTTTAATGTTGTCGATATTTATCCCTACCATCTTGGTCCTGAACCAATCCTTGATGAAAATGTGCAAAAAAAATTGGCCAGTGCTTTGCTACGAAGAAGAAGAGAGTAGATTGAAAAGGTTGTGGATACTAATATTGCTGCCACACGATCAAAAAATTATAAGATGTATTTAGTGAAATGGATGGATTTACCTAATTCTAATAACACTTGGATCATTGAAGAGAATCTCCTGAAGCTTGTAACAAGACTAGATTCTTTTGAATCAAGAAGTTCAAACCTTTTCAAAGGCATGGAATTGAAATACATCACTTCCAACATAGAGCACATCTAAAAAATCTATCGAACCACCAGTGCAAGCTGCCAATTAACCTTAGCCACCTTTTTCTTGTGCAACATATTAATAATAATCTATGAGTCAGATTCATAGATAATCCTACGGCAACCAAAGCACAAGACACTCAATAGCCTAGAGAATCACCAACCCATCCATAAAGTATTTAGAATGCTTCCCTTTATGAATGGAGAAAAAAAAATAACTGAGCCAAAACAGTCTCTTCTAACTTCACCAATCCCAGCAGGCCCAAAATTACCCCTAGAGGAACCATTTGTATTAATCTTCAGAATATTTTCTAGAGGAGGTAACCATCATCCAACCCTTTGCACCTTATTTTTTATCCTGCCTACCTCTTCTAACACAAGCAGAGATAGAAGTCAACCCCTGCAAGCCCAATCTATTCACAATCTCATCATCACTCCTTTCCAAAGGATAAGTCACTTAACATTTGGCTTCCACCATCTCTTGGATCATACCAACAATTCAATGCCAAACTTGTTGAACCATCAACATATCCCCACAAAAAATCCTATGATTCCTTTCCAAAAAAATATGCTAAAGGATGAAAGTAGGGCCTATACACCACACAATCTGGAGGAAAGAAGCCTAGGTAGGAGGTCTTCCCAGACTGCACTAGAACTCAACAAGGGAAGAAGCATGAACACATGGCTATTTCCAAAAGCTCAAAAATGAATGCTAGAGCAACATAGAATAAGAATAATGTAAAAAATATGGTAAGAATCCTCCTCACTGCAGCCACATAGAACACAAATAGAGGGACCCTAGAATCCTCATTTTCAAAGATTATCCCAAGTCAAACATCTATTCCAAGCCAAAATCCACTCAAACCAATTACACTTTGGCCATGAAAACTTGTTCCACACATGTTTCCACTAAGGGACCTCCATCCCACCAAACTTATGAAACAAAAACTCCTGATACCCACTGGCCATAGTGAAATCACCCTTAGGATTTGGGCTCAAAGCTAGAATAGCCTTATCCCTAAGAGAGCTACAGTGTTGGTGCAGAGTGGCAGGGATAGCAAACACCCAACTATGATGGCAAAGACACTCAGCTTAAATGCTTCTATCAAATACTATTATAGACCTTGGAAAAATTGAATCCTATCTTTTTGGATCAGAATAAGGTGTGACAACTTCCTAGCACTTAGGTTTCAACAAACTTCCACAAACTATGGTGAATTAGGCACTTTTCTCCCTTAAGGCTAGTAGCCTTGCCCAGTAGGACAGCCAATATAAAATCCACATGGAGGACTTACAAGACACCAAACCTATGGATTTAGACATCCAAAATGGACCTCTACCAAGTCTCAATACCTTTTCCCATGACTATCAAGGCACAAACCACAATAAGCCATTCTATCGTTGCTCCAAGAGACCTAATTCACAGACCTACACCTGGGTCTTGACTATCTAGGCTCTCCCCTTCACCCCAAATCCAAAAATAAAACTCCTACAGGTTTTCCACACCTGTTACCATCATTCCTAAGTTCCTCTTAAATAGATCCTTTAGAATCAAGCAAAAACTCACTTTTTTTGCTTGTCAATTAGGCTTATCACATAGAGATGTCAAGCCAAAAACATTGCACCACTTCCTTCAATGGGCATTACATTCTCCAATAAATTGATGAAATAGTATTATAGCCTCATGTATTCCATCCCACAAGGATTTGGCCACTTTACAACATGGGAATGGAAGAAATCCACATTTTTCTCTCAAAACCCTGATTTTAAGGGTTTTCAGACCACCCGAGAGTAAAATTAAGATATCTCCCTTAATAATCAATAAAAAATCACCACTCCAGCACCAAAATAAAGCTTATTCAATCATATGTCCAACCATTACATTCTTTCAGCATAAAAAAAATGTACAGATCATACCAAGCACGTGATCAACAAACTCTATAGGAAAAACATGGGGTTTGAGACCACCCGGTAGTAAAATGGGGATATCTCACTCAATTTTCAATGAAATCACACCGTTCCAATGCAAAAATAAATTTTATTCAATTATCTATCCAAAAATTATAGGCTTAGAGAATTTAACAACACATACAAGCCGTACAATGTACGGTAGTAGCAATTTATTTATGAAAAACACAGAAAAACAACTTCTTAGAAACTCCTTCCAAACTTGTTCAACAACCTCAAACTCGAGGAATTACATCAATATATCATTGGAATACCTTCAAACACTTCTAGGAACCAAACAACTACCTTAACCACCCCTTTGTTCAACTCTAAAATGACAATTTTCCAATGCTTGAACTTAATCATCCCCTTACAACTTGATTTTGTAAATTCCTCTTAACTGACCTACTAAAACCCCAAAAGCCTTCCAATACATAACAAATGGTCATTGAGACCTTATTCATAAAAAAAAACATGAAAACCAAACCTACATTATATCCTATCCACTAAGATCACATTGTCAACATGACATACATGGACAACTTATTACAATGTAACATATTTTAACATATTTTGCAACTTCCTCATTGGATATTGTTTAAATATCTTCAAATCCACTCCATAAACCTTCAAAAATCCCCTTTACATTCCAAGGTGATGGTTCCCCTACACCAAGTGTCTACCAACCAAAATATTCAGAAGCCCAGTACAATCCTCCTCTAAACCAATAATAGGACAATAATAAGAATCCTTCCACCTAGCCACCTCCATTAGCCCATAAGGATGAAAATTATTAAAATCAATCACCCTTGACCAACCAACCTCCAAGAGGTGTTGGAAAATATTAAATAAAAATGATAGTGGCTCAAAATGGGGAGAAATTCATCCCAAGAATTAGACCAAAAAAGAGTCTCAACCCCCTATTACATATCCAAAACAAGCCTTCCTTGATTAGCACAACCCCTTTCTTATGCATTCCCAAAATCACAAAACCTTTCCCCACCAAAGGATATCTGGGAATCTCCTCCTTCAAAAACCCTAGTAGGTACTTTTGAGATAAAATCTTGGCCCAAATATGATCTTGCTCCACACACCACGTCTAGTAAAGCTTTGCAGCTAGCATGAACCCATACCAAGTTGATTGTTGCAATCCAAGACCCCCAAACTACTTTGAACTACACACAATATCCCACTTCACCAGGCTCCACTTAGAAGAGGAAAAGCTTCTGACCCATAAGAATTGTCTAGCCAAAGAATTCAAATCCTTCACAAACCCAATCAGAGCCACCTGGAGCATAGGAAGAGCCTGCACCATTGAGTTAAGCAATTGAAGATGGCCAACGAATGAAAACCATCTATGAGTCCAATGATTAAACTTCATGTGAAACTTGTCTAGAATATTGTCATGACTACCTAAGAGGACTACCAGAAGAGATAGGAATGCCAAGATAAGTTAAAAGAAGAGAACCAATCTAAAACCTCAAGACACGAGCAATCCTTTATCAAGGGTACTAATAGTGGTTTACAATTCCCGAGAGGAAAATTTTTAGCTGAAATCACATATTTTTAGAAAATATAATGATTTAAGCCTTAAAAAGTTCCATTTTAAGGATTCCAATTGAAGAGGGTTTGATCAAATCACCTTAGATCAAAACCCCTTGGATAGAACCTCGCTAGTTTTAAACCATACCATAAATGCGTCTCCTTTACACCTATCAAAATGCTGGATAAAAATCACTTTTGATTTAGATTTTGGGGGATCAAATGAATTCATTTAAAATTTATTTCAAATTATTATGGTATTCTCGCTGTACTAAGCTATCCAATGAATATAATTTTAATATAAGTTTTGTTTGTTATGTATTTTTTTTTAAGTTTTATTAAATATACGCTTTTCATCTAAAATGAATTTCTTTGTTCTTCACATGTGGAAAAATAGAAGATTATCAAAAAAAAAAATTGAAAAATATGAGTGCACTAGATATTTACGCCTTGATCCAACAAAAATTAAATTAAATTTTGACATATACAAAAAAGTTACGATTATAATGCAGGTCGCTACTGTGTCTGAATGTAATTTGTTTGATCTTTGAAACTTGATTAAGGAAAATATTCAATAAAACTATCTAACCAAGTGAAAGAACTAGATATCAGAGTTAAAAATCTAAATTCGAAAGAATTATAATTTTATCCTTCATGGAAAAAAAGTTATGCGTTATACGGTGTGCATCACTTTTAAAAAATGTTGTTTCTAAAACCAATTTTCGGAGACAGCAAAAAAAAAAAAAAAAAAAAAAAAAAAAAAAAGAAGGAATTGATTCAAAAATTTTGAAAAAATATTTTAGAATCTACCGACAAAATTTGATGAGACTTAGTTGCAACCATCTCAAATTCTCAGTTTAGCCGCTTATAGGTGCTCCGAATGTGAAGATTTAGCAAATAATAATTTAATGTCCGCCATTAAAAATTGTAAACCACTATTATGGGATTCACCCCTGGTCAGTTTGCATATAGTATTGAAGAAGAAAATGGAAGATTTATTTTCATTTTAATCCTTTGACCAGAAGCAAAAGATAGATATCCAAAGTCTTGCACAAATTCATAGCTTCTTTGATCTTAATCACACCCATCAAAGAAATATCATCCACAAATTGTAGGTGAGATTAAGGAGGTAAACCATTTCCCCACACCCATCCCTGAATAAAACCCAACTCTACATTATACTTCACCAATCTCCCTTGACATTCAATAAGAAGAGTAAATAAATAAGGAGAGAGAGGCGTTGCAAGTATGAGCAAGTTTGGTGGTGTTGTCATTGATGTCAAAATAGTTCAGAATGTTGCAGATTGTGCATGTATAGTTGAGATACTGTGAGTACATGGAGCTATCCTTATGATGTTGCAAATGTGCTAAAACGATGGGTTACCAAGTGTTTTTGAGAAAATTAATAAAGAGTGAAGTTAGAGGGTAAAACCACAAAAGTGGCTTACAATTTGAATGAGGTAGGAAAACTAGCAAAAAATGACTCCATGCCAAAAAAACTCATTCTTGGGGTTCAAATGAATCAAAAGAGGGTTCACTTGAACCTAGGTTCGAGTGAACCCATTAAATGCATCCTACCAAAAAAGCACATGCAAACCCCTTTTTGAAAGGGTGTTTGAATGAGCTAGGGTTTAAATGAACTAGGGTTTGAAAGAACCTTGGTTCGCTCGAACCCCTGGGGGTTCACTCAAGCCCCCTTGGTTCGAGCAAACCTCCCTTTTCCCTGATCCCTACTCTCTGCCACCAAAAAAATTAGAAATTTTTCCCTTTGAAGCTCAGGTTGAGGATGAAAATGGAGGATAATTCACAAACCCAACTAGAATCAGGTAGTCCTTGCAACGAGCTAGCCAACTACTATAATTTTAATATGTTTTGGTTTTATTATCTATTTGAGTTTTTAGTTTTATTAAACATAGTTTTTTCACCGAAAATGAAGCTCTTTGTTCTGCACATGTGGAAAAATAGAAGATTATTAAAAAAATTAAAAAATATGAGTGCACCAGATATTGAATTCCTTGATCCAACAAAATAAAATAATGTTGAATTTCGATACATACAAAAAAAATTATGCATTATATGGTCTGCCTATGTCTGAATTGTAATTGGTTTGACTTCTAAACTTGATTAAGGAAAAAATATTCAATAAAACACTATCTAACCAAGTGGAAGCACTAGATATTAGAGTTAAAATCTAAATTGAAAGAATTAGAATTTTATCCTTCATGGAAAAAAATTTGTGTTATACATGAGTGTCACTCCTTAAAAATGTTGTTTTCTAAAATAACTAGTTTTTGAGGGAGATGGAAAAAGAGGTACAATTTGATTCCAAAAATTTTGAAAAACATATATTTAGAATCTACAGAAAAATTTCACGAAACACTAGTTTGCATCATCTTTCAATTTATCATGATTTAGCCGCTATAGGTGCTCGAAAGTGAAGATTTAGTTAGAAAAAATATTTGTGTCAAGACAATGTGACTAGTACCATTGGCCAAACTATGGATTGTAAATCCACTATTGTGTGGGATCACCCATATCTTTTTCACCAAGAGGAGAGATATTATGAGAAGAACAAGTATGATCATTAGGAATGGACCAAGTTGTAGTCTCTTTCACTAGAACACTCTCATAGGGAGGGGATAGGAAATGTTTCTTAACATGTTGAAATATGTAAGGTACTAGCATTTTTTGAATAAAAATGAAAAGCACATGTATCCATTCCATGAAATGTTTCAGCAATATGAGCAATGTTTATGCAAAGGTACAAAACATTCTTATCCAATATATGCAACATTTGAAAAATGCAAAAAATGTACATGCAAGAGTGAAAAGTACTTTTACCAAACTAATGCAAAGATTTATGAATAGAAATATTGTATATACAAAAGTGAAAAGTACTTTTATCAATGTTATACAAAATTGTAGAAATGGAAGCATTTTTAGATGTAAAAATGTTTGCAATTGAAGTGATTTGAAGAATGAGTAATCCAAAATGATGTTTTTGAGCTAGATGCAGAAAAAAAAGTTCCAGAAACTATCCATACTTATACTATATAATACTAGGAGGCTTATGAAGCACATAAATGAGATTTTTGATGCTATAACAGTCAGTCAAAAATCTCGACAGGGAATAATTCACGCAGTATTGCGAATGATTCCTAGTACTAGTTTTTTTACAAAAATTTTAGGGATATTGAATTATTTTTAATGTGTTTAATGTTTTAAGATGCATATCTAAGATGGAGATGTATAATTTTAGATATTTGTAAGGAAATTGTATGCAAAAATCCAAGCTAAATGCACTTTTTTCTAATATAAAAATTTGAAACCCTAGACGCAAATTAACTAATGAAAAGTTCTCTAATGAAAATTCAATGCAAGCTAGGATTAGGATGAAAATTGACTCCAAATCAGAAAATAAGATGTTCAAAAATAAAGTTCACCAAAATGAACCATATATTTTTGGGTAGGGCTTATAGGCTACTCTTGCACTCTTAGGATGTTTCACCTAAAAGGAGAGAGATAAACCCCACTCAAAAGTCTAGGTGGTTCACTCAAATTAAGATGTGTATGATGTTATTTAGGCTAAATGAGATGATTCAAGTACAAATAAGCTATGAAATTGATCAAATATGAATGCAAAACTTCAGAAACAAGTGATGTTTGAAAACACATTGTGTGATCCAAAAATACCTAGAAATGAATACAAGCTGCAACAAAACTAAAAAAAATTGAAGAACTGCACCTGAGATATTGAAGGAGGTTGGAAATGACATTTTAAATGTTGTTGATGCTAGTTTTCAAGCCTAGTGAGACTCATTCGCCATTCTGGATGAATCGATCCAAGTTCTACAAAACTGAGCTAGAACCCATTTCTGACAAAAGGGTATCTAAAAATGTAGAAAACTCAAAATTGGTCTAGAAATGGGACTCATTTTCCACTGATGGACAATGAGTCCACTTTTCAATTTATGAATATTCAAAGGTGGACTCGAGAGCTCTCAATTTTCACTTAGATTCCCTACAAGTGTCCTCTTCTGAAACTCTGATTTCTTAACCTAAAAATGAGTTTTTGTTGATACTTTAAGTTGTTGAATGAAGAGAAGACCTAAAAAAAATTTCAACTTGATCTTCAATGATTTCCTAGCTTTGAAGATACCTAAATTTGCAAACACACAAGACAAGGGAAAGAAAATGTTGAATGTTAGGGGATGGGGGTTTGCCTTGGTCAAACCCCTTTTAGGTAATTAAACCAAAATGATGGAAGAATAGAATGAAACATGAAATAATGGAGGTGATTACCTTTCCATGATGTTTGATCTTGAAATTTTGCAGCAAAATATGAAGGATTTTCCCTTGAAAGTCTAAAAAATTGATATCTTGGTTACTTGAAATGATGAAACCCTAAGTTGCTTGACTTGAGATGGAAGAATGAGAGATGAATGAATGATAATAGGTGTGAATTAGGGCTAAAAGACTTATATTTATAGGAATTTCACCTTATTCACCTGTTAATTGGATCCCTAAGGCTGACATGAAAGAATATTTAACTTAAATTTCACTTTTTTCCCACTCAAAGGTCAAAATTGAGCCAAATGGGACTCATTTGCCACCCATGGTTAATGGATCCCACCTAGATGGGACTGATCCACCATGCATGGTGAATGGGTCCCACAAAGGGCCATTTTAATGGCTAGGAAGCTAGTAGATACGGAAATAAGGTTTAAATTGCAACTTTGTTGGGTATTTTATCAAATATTGCCTCAAGATGCATAATATGGGTTAATAGGGGCCTATTAGTGATTATGTAGAGGTCAATTAGAGCTTGGTACACATAATTCAATGTGAAAGTGTGATTAAATACACTTTACAACACTAAAGTGAGGTCCACACAGCCTAGGAAGGCACAAGAACCAATTACAATACTAGTTTAACATTAAATTTATTTTAAAAGCCTTCTAAAATTATGTGAGGATGAAATTAAACATGTTTTATAATGTTAAATTAGGGATAAATAGGTTCATTAAATCTAGAAAAGTGTGAAAGTCATTTACAACAGTTTACAACACCTTTTCAAGACATCGTTAAATGCATTTGAAAGGGTTCAAGACCTAGTGTGTATGTGAAAAACACCTCGTAACACCAAATCAAGGCCTTGTTAAGTCCCATTTATCATGAATTATTCCCATGTCAAGCAAGAGATCTTTTTTTCTATGACACACATAGCATATCCCTAATAGAATCCATGCTGATCACAACCCTAAGTTTTTTAGTTTTCAATGGCCCCAGTATCTAGGTTGAAATGCTAAGTGCATTCGTGTACTAATTCTGGGTAGTGATGCATAGAAGGAACCATATATTGTGGGAGACCACAGAACCATAGCTTGTATGCCAAAGACTATTGGCTACTACCTTGTTTCATTCTCTCATAGGTTGCTTCCCTAAGACTCTTAGGGTTGGTTTTAAGGATAGATTCATGAATGTTATCCCATTCTTCCACTGTCAGATCTTGGTTCTTGTGAGCCTTCTTTTCCATGGCCCACGTGTGGATCCACTTTGGCTTCTTAGGTATCCCAGGTGAAGTGTAAGATATGCTATAAAAAATGTTGGCCATTGGTGTTGTACACATGACATCAATTAATCTTTGGGTTGCCTCTACTTGTGCTTCCATTTGAGGATTGAAATTTTGTGATGCTTAACCTTTCTGCAACTCACTTGGGTTCTTTAGCAAATTTTGTACTCAAATCTATTTGCAATGAACAACGTATTTAGGAAACTCTTCACAATGTTGTTCTTTCACATGCAACACTTAGCCTTTTCTCAACTTGGATTTGTAGACAATGGTTGCCTTATTGCAATAAATTCGACATATACTACCAACTCTTTCATTCATGCAAAATGAATTCCTTACCCTTTCAAAAGAAAATACTTGATAATGATGATTAGTAATTATGTCCTACGATGCCATTTCTTGGGAAATTGAGTTGGTGATTGAAGGCATACAAAACCTTTCACATACTTTGCAATTAATAAACTAAAAAGAATGATTAGGACAAAAGCGTAATGAGTACATAAAAATATTTAAGTTCATCCTTGGAGAATAAAAAATTCCTACATTGTGACACATTAGCACTTGACCATGTGGATTATCACTTGGGACTACCACTAGTATTATCTAATTAATTACTTCTTCTTAGTTCACACATAGCAATTCATACACAATAGACACAACTGGGTGGGGTCCTCGAGTTTGCTCTTGGTGGGATTTTAGAGTTGGCTCTTGATGGGATTTTCAAGTTGGCTCGATCAACATCATGCTTATTGCATGCATTATACCTTTGTTATTTCTATAAATAGACCTAAAGACAACAATAGTAATTACATTTGGGTATTGGAAAGAATTTGCATTTGGTAGTTAGAACTAGAGATAGGCACAATCAATAATTCAATTAGGATTACTAGCAATAGGTCATAGGTAGCTTTTCTAGGTGAAATTTCTAGTAGGCATCTAAAATGAATGACAAAGAACAAGAATTCTTTGGGAATTATAGAAATGAAGTGGATATTGGGGAGGGATTACATAGAATATGAGGATAAGTATAGGGTAAATACTGACATTTACTCTCATTTCATTGCCCCTTTGCTTGAAATATAGGTACCAAAGCAAATGATCCTTTGACTCACCATGGAAATCTTCCCAAAGAACTACCTTGGTGGCCTTGGAAAAGTTGTGACAAATGCAATGTATGGCCTTGGTCTCCCCACAATGATTGATCTTTGTAGACACATTGAAGAGAATGCAGTGGTGTCGTGGGTGCCATTCTTGAGTGGTTTCACATTATGACGCTTGGAGAGCACCTCCAAAGAGTTTCTCATGCTTGCCACTTCCTATTGTGATGCTACAATGTGGTGTTGTTCTATAATATGAAGTGGTACATCGAATTTGGAAACCTAGTGTTTACTCCACCACTTTCCATTGTTGTCATTGATGCTCCTGTTGCCATTCCCACTGCACCTGCTATTGCTCCAAAGGTTGTTGATGAAGTTGTTCCTGATGTTGTTGATGTTGATGTTGTCATTCCCATTTAAGAATGAACTCTTTTCTTCTAGTTTTTGTATATATTCCTCATAAGGATTTTAATACATATGCTTGAAAAGTCCGTTAGTATATATATATACTTAAAAAGTATGGCTTGAGAGCCATTTTGGAAAGTAATATCAAATTATATATTACCAGATAATGAATATAAAGCTCTTTTATATTCATCCCTTTCATTGAATTTTAGCACTAGGTCTCCACATTTAAGACCCTAGTAAGAGGTCTTCTTGTCAAACCACCTTTTAACCACCTTTTCGTGGTTAGACATGGCTATCAAGGATTTTTCCCTTTTCTCTTGCACCTCCAACAACTCAGCCAACTAGACCTCCATAGCTTCATTTTGTTCAACCTCTAGAGACTTGAGCAACTATAGTGCAGGAATTTCCATGGAGATGGGAAATAGTGCTTCCTTCCCGTATATCAGCTCATAAAATGAAGTCTTAAGGACTTGTTTAGGAGTTATTTGGTCTACCTAGAGTGCTACCTAGAGATTTTTTATGCCACTCTCTTTCATGTTCTGACCCAATTATTTTAGTGAGTCAGACTAATTTTTATTAGTCAACTTGACCAAACTATTTCCCTGTGGGTAGTAGTTTGAAGATGTCTTTAGGAATATTCCATGTTCAAGTGCAAATTTACATACCTTTGAACCCAGGAAGGCCTTTGCATTGTTAGAGATGATGGTCTTTAGCAGGCTAAACCTTGTCACCAGTTCTTCTAGAAAGTCCACAATCTCTGCCTCCATCACATTCTTCAAGGGCATGGCCTCGGTCGATCTGGTAAATTAGTCTATAGCCATGAGGATCCATTTGTGTCCAGCACTAGAGGTGGGATTAATCATCCTGATAACATCAAGGCCCCATTGTGCAAAGGGTTCATCAACCACTATTAGATTGAGAGGCATTGTTGAGTTTTTCCTTCTTCCTATGAAGAATTGGCATTCCTTGCAAGCCTTAACTAGAGAGTGTGAGTCATTGAATAGTGTAGTCCAAAAATATTTGGCACACATGATTTTGATGGTAGTGGTCTTTGCAAAAAAAAATTCACCCACAGGATTGTTGTGAAATATGTCTAGAACTTTCTTTCCTTGCTCTGTGGTCATGCACTGCAGGAGAACACCATCAATGTTCCTTTTGAAAAGGACTCCTTTGATGAGCACATATCTACTATTCTGCGGTCTATAGAATCTTCTCTTCTTAGAAGGGAGGCCATCAAATATTTCCTAGTCTGGATAAATCTCATCCTATCCATCAACCAATAGCCTTTGGACTCAGATTTGTTTATCAAGACCAGCTTAGGTTGTTCCTCCTCAGTTACTACTTCTTTTTCATGTGTCAAATACTCACATAATCCTCTTCCCTACACATTCTTTGTGATTCTAACATTAATGTCATATTCAAGGATTTTAGTAATCTAGTTGGCCCATTTTTGTGTTTTCTCCTTCCATAATGTATTCACACACACTAGAATGCATGGCATATACAACCACCTTCTTGCAAGATATAAGGTGTCAAAACTACTTGATCCATTTAATAATGGTGAATGATTTCCTTTCAATGAAGTTATAGTTCATCTCATAATCCTTTAAGGTCTAAGAGTGGAATTCTATTGGATGTTCTCCCTTTCCTTCATCATCCTTCTAGGTCAAAATAATAGTGATGTTGGATTCACTACAAAACACATACATTATCAAGTCCTTTGATAGGGCCAGGTTTACTAGATCAGGAGCTAGAGAAATATCACCCCCAACCTTCTCAAAGGATTCTCTGGCCTCTTTTGTCCATTTGAACAAATGATCCTTCTTGAGCATTAGGGTAATAGGTCTAATTAGTCCTACAAAATCAGAAATGAATTTACTCAGAAAATTTACCTTTCCAAGAAAGGACTAAACTCCCATCTTGTTGACTGGTAGGGGAAGCTCCTTGATTTCCTTTACCCTCTCTAGGTCAATTTCAATTCTATCTTTTGACACCATGTGTCCCAATAGTTTTCCTTGTGGAACTCTGAAAACACACTTTCTTGGGTTCAAGGATACTCCAAACTCCTAACATCTTTTAAAAACCATTTCTAGATGATCAAAATGACCATCTTTAGACTTAGAGAATATAGTCAGATCATCGAAGTAGATTAAGATAATCTTGTTGATCAATTCTCTAAAAGAAATATCCATCTTTAGGTTTTGTGTCGGTCTTCCTCTTTTACCTAGATTTGGTTGTAATTAGAGAATCCATCTAGCAAAGAAAATATTTTCAAGCTAGCCAATGTTTGCAAGATAGACTCCATGGAGGAAAAGGGGTAGTGGTCCTTCAGGGATGCTTTTTTCAGGTCCTTGAAATCAACACATAGGCAGATGTCTCCATTATTTTTCTAGATAGGAACTAGGTTGGAAACCCATGTGATGTGATCGATTGAGAAGATGATCCAAGATTGAATTAGCTTTGTCAACTCTTGCATCATCAATGCCTCAATCTTTGGATTTACTAGTCTCTGCTTCTGGTGGATAGGTTTTGATCCTTTTATTAGTTCTATAGTATACTAGATGATTTCAGGATCATATCCCTTGAGGTCATCATATGACCAAGCCACTACTCCATATTTTTCAAAAAAGTGGATGAGCCATTCTTTATCATGCTATAGGACATCCTCTCCAACCTTGAGCTTCCTTCCATCCCAAACTTGAAGATCTGCATAGTTTCTTTTTTTTGCTACAAACTTCCTCTTGTCAATCCTTGCATCATCACAATAGAATAGGATTTCAAGAGTGACCAGTCCTTTTGGAAGCTTGTTGGACCTCAACTGAATAATTTTCCCTACATAGGCCTCAACAATTTTTAGTTGAAGTTGCTCAGCGAACTCTCTAGAGTGTTGAATGGATGAGGTGATGTGTTCATCACTTTCAAACACTTTCTAGCTCTAATCATTATCTAAGATTGTAGGTTGGACAATCACTTGTATAGAGTGTATGTTATGAATTAGGTTGAAAACAAGGTCAAATTGAGATTTGATTGCTGCCATGCGATTTGCATCTATATTTTGCTCTCTATGCACTGTCTAGATATTGAAGGATTCAAAGTTTTCAATCAGTTCCTAGACTCTATGTCTATAGGATCTCATGTGGAAATTCTTGCCTGGGGAGAGCCTTTGGACTTGATTGACTATTAGTTCAGAGTCTTAGAACACCATTATTTTTTTAACACCCATCTATTCTACAAGACTCAAACCTTGCACTAGGCCTTCATATTCAACTTCATTATTTGAATAGACAAACTAAATGTAAAAAATCCTAAGTTTCCTTTCATTGGATGAGGATGCCAAACATATCTTGGCTCCTACATCAACTTTACATCTTGCTCCATCAAAATCTAGAGTCCATAGATCTAACACTTGACCACCCTCAAATTCCTTCATGACCTTTAGAATCACTTGATCTTCATCATAGATGACATAGGTTCCCAATCCAGTGGCATGATAATCATTGAAATGATCAGTGTCTATATATTCACTCAAGAGGACCTCTTCCTAATCAGTCTGATCTTTGGTTACCTCCTCATCCTCTAGTAGCTCAGTACAATACATTTCCTCTTTGGTAATAGAGGTATGAGTGACCTCAAAGTTGATCATGGCTTCATCTACCACATGTTTCAAATGTAAAGGTTAAAACACTATCTTCATTTTAGCTTCATGTTTGGTCTTGAGGATCAAGTCTGACTAATCCAAGGAAAGATATCCACCTATCTTGGAAGTGAACTCCTAGCATAAGCAAATAATGAACATGGGGGGAACGTCTATGATCACGATATCTTGTAGAACTGTGATACTAGGGTAGGAGAATAGAGTCAAGGGGAGGTTATTAATGACACCTATATTTTCAACCTTATTCCAATCAAGCTATGTAAACCCTCTATTTAAAGGTTCATAGCTAAGTCCTAAGGCTTTAGCTATTTGCTTGGGCATGACTGTGGTACTAGCACTAGAGTCAATCATAGAATTGTGCTACAACTTCTTACCCACAATGAGAGTCAAGAAGAATGGTTTCGGTTTTGGATTACCTCTAAATTCATTAGAGGCTTCCTCTCCACTATTTTTGAGAACTTTAGCCGGCATGTGTAGGATCATCATGGAAGAAACAAACCCTAAAGTGGCAAAAAAATTAGAAAAATCAGAGTTAGGCAACTTGACATAAAAATTTGAATAAGTTATCTATATTATTTCAAAAATATGTAAGAATAGAATCTATAGCAAACTAAATGTAGTTTCTAAACTACTAGGTTATTTAAAAAAAATAAAAAATCTATTTGGTAAAAATTTGAAATTTCAATGCAGTAGTACTTAAATTTTAGGGAAAAAATAAGTAGGTGTTTGTCTGACCACCCTAACCACAATAAAATAATAATATTTTTTTATAATATTTTAGATATAACTAGTAGACTCATGTCCCAATGTGATGCATATTCTTTTTTATTTTTTTTCTAAGTAAATAATTAATTATGAATTTTTTATTACAACTTTTTAAAAATATAAAAAATCATATGTCTCATCACTTTAACTTGGTCAAAACTTTATGAAATCCAATTTTTCTTTTTCTAATCTTATAGTATGTCAAGCATATAATATGATGCATTTTTCATATTCAAAAAATGTGATACCATTTGAAAGTTATAGATGTTTTTCAATTAGCCTATCAATCAGAACTTTAGTCATAATTCAAATAGAAAATGAATAATAATTATTTATTAAATTCAAAGTAAAGCATAATTTATATTGGTGGAAATGTGAGAATCTCCTTTAAAAACCCTTTTCATTTCAACAATTTTGGGTTAAAAAAAAGTCATCAGCCACATACCGTACACATACCCATCATATTGCCACTTTTTGGCCCATGATGATCCTGCACATACCCTAGCCTGAGGTGGAGAATCAATGGTCTTTCCTTTGGAGGGTTGCTCTACAAGCTCCTTGCATCTTCTAGTAGAGCCTTTTGCAACAATGACTTCTACTCTGAAACAACTAAGATATCCTAAAGAGATACATTAGCAAAGGATTTTTTATTTTTTCCACCACATTGAATGGCGGTGGATTCAAAGGATTTTTGTCCTTAGCCCTTGTTATAACAATCTCCTTTTGTGGCTAAAATTGTTGTCAAATTGCAGAGAAACTAGGAGTTTGATCAGGAACATCTTTGGGTTGTTGAACAATTGGTTCACTTGTGAACCTCCTCTTTGAGCGAGTGTTGTAAAAAAATTGTACTTGAGGGGTCTTTGATGTGGAAGCCTCATTTGTAAACACTGCCTCTTATTCTCCCATCCATGAGAAGAGCACATGGTTGGGAGCTATATCTGTCTCTTTCTCCAAGGACATTCCTTGCATTTGTATAGTGACTACCACATTTTCCATTTGTGGAGAGGCATATACATAACCTCTAGAATATGATGCAATACCTTGACTACACTATTCTAGAGCCACTCTTTATTGTAGATTTTCTCATGGGAATTTTTGAGGAATATGTGCCTTGTTGCAGGGGAAGCACCAAGGATTGATGTCATCAACAAGATTATTTTTCCCCGCTATTAGCTCTACTCGAGCTTGGGTGAGCATTATTTAGTGGAGTAGGCACTGAAACCATCTGATTACTTGTTTGAGTTTGTGGATTTGTGCATGAGCCTCCTTGGAACTGATTTTGTTGGTAGGAAGATCTTCCACCTTGATAATTTTGGTAAGTTGGTTTTGGAGGCATGGATTGGTTCTGCTTGATGGTAGTTATTTTTATGAGATGCTCTGCAACAACTCCATGATATTGCTCATCTTATATTTTTAAGAATTAGATGTAGAATTACCACTTTGTGGTGCACTTGAATATGTGTACATAGATTGGGGAGTAGCCGCACTTGTAGAAGCTATCTCATAGGTGAGAATTGACAACTCTGCAAATATAGGCATAGTAGGCCATGATGATAACTTTTTGACATCGATCAAATTATTCTCCACTTGAACAATAATGCTTTATGCATTTTGCAAGCTGTTCACACTAAGGGATTGGATCATCACTGAAATTTTGGTGTTTAGAAACTTTAGATAGAACATGAATGCCAAATATGTAGGCGAATGGATTGCAAGCTAGATCCTTTTCCAAGTCATGTGAAACTAGGTATTAAATTCAGTTATGGCTTCTTGAGAGGCCTACTTTATGGTCACCAGTTGTTGAAATAGAAAATACTGATCTCCATTGCTTGAAAAACACTCATAGAAAGGATCTTCGAGCTAAGGTACTGATAGTATTGGCTCCCAAAGTGTGATACCAATCTCGCACTTTGCCTTTGAAAGAGGCTACGAGCAACCTTAGCATGCCATTTTGGTTAGTAACACCATGCACCAAACACATGTCTGCCACATCTTGTAGGTGTTTGGATGGTGTTTTCAAGCCTTCCCCTATGAATTATAGTACAACCTTCAAAGCAGAGGTTGGGATAGGGGCCCAAATGGTGGGTGCTACTAGTACTAAAAGGGATTTCGGAGTCCCATGCCACATAATTTTTGTTAGCAATTAGCAACATGGTTGTTGGAGTGATTGGAAAGTTCATTGGATGGGTTCTTGTTTATATTGTTACTAGCGGTGGCACTAGTAGGTCAGGGTTGTTTGATATTTGGGATCTAGTAACAAGCCTATGGCTCATACACCCAGTTTAGATTTAGATACATTAATGAAAATCCCAACACGCGTGCCAGAAAAATAACTATAGATGCCTCAAAATTCCAAGCAACAACCTTATGGCAAACTCAATTAATGGGGGGACAAATTACGCTAAACTAAGTGACCTCAATTTTTTTTAAAGAAGTCAACTCCTATATTTTGGGGGTTGGAAAGGGAGAAGGAAGCATATATATAAAATAAAAAATCTAACCTAAGGCGATGCGCCAAGATGTAAGTTAGTAGGCACAAAAAATATTCCCTTTTTTTGAGATTTAAGGGCCCATTCAACAATCTGCATGTCTGAAAATAACAAAAAGCATAGATGAAAATCCCAAGAAGTCTATTAAATCATAAAATAACTTCCATACACATTCAATGAAAAAAAGAGTCCAAGACATGGTCTGAATCAACAAACTTATATTGAAATTATAGAGGTTATGCACATAAACTATTGAACTTACAATAAGACATAGTATAATGTTTTGTTAACTAACTAAGAAACAAAAAGGCCAAACAAAAATGGCATAGTCTATGAGTCTTAATACAATAATAAAAAACAATACAAAGGCTTGGTTTCTTTCAACAATTTTTTTTGGTATCTTTTGAACTCATTTTTGGAAAGTTGAAGTAGTATATATAGAAAAGCATCCCACCACCTAAGAGCCAGTAACTGAAAAGATTCCTAGGAACAAGCAATGATGTACATCTCAATGATTTCCCATGGCCATTACAACATAAAATATTTTGAAACATAGAATGCAATAGCCTTTGAATGAGATGCATCCCTCTACAAATTATGACTATGGTCCCAGTGTGGAAGTAGCAAAATTCCAATGCAAACACTTGTCGCTCGCCCATAGAATTGGTTAGGACATGTGGTGACAAGATGGGGCTTGTATTTCATTCTTCCCTTTTGATGATGAAATTCCCCATGGAGAAGAAACATGGAGAAGTCTTCTTTTTGAGCACTAACCATGGGGTCCATGATAAGGTGCCTACAGAATGATGCTATGTGGCACACAAGCAAAGCTTGGTAGAGAAGCAAAGGGAAGTGGGCTCACAAAGGCCCATGCTACTAAAATGTTGAGACATGGTGGGGCTTGACAAAGAAGCAAGGGAGGAAATATTTCCAAGGAACACATGGCAGACATGTGGAGCGAGTGGGAAAAAATCTTCAAAAAGGGCCCAAAGATATATACAAACACATGAGGTACAAGTTGGGGTCAAGTAAAACACTAATCAACCCGGAGGGAGCTCTAGGTATTTTTAATCCATAGGACTCATATGCCACTTGTGGTGTATGATTTCTATGTGGCCTAAAATCAAATTTAATTCAAATTCTTGGTGGGATTTTTTCCTCTTAAATATGATGTTGGCTTGTAGTGTTGTAATTTTATGAAATTTGGCATAAACAAGTATAAATACAAGGTTATTTCACTCATTTTCACCTAAAACTTTCAAGAGAGCATGCCTTAGAGAAAAATTGAGTATACAAGAGCCTTCAAGAGTTTACAAGACTTCACAAGATTATTTAAGAGCATCTTTACAACATTCAAGGGAAAACTTCTTCATCAATTGTTGCAACAATTCAAGATTCATCATCATGTCAAGGTTATCAAGCATCAAGCATGTTTTTCAACTAGTGTTGTGATGTTGCATTCAAGATCCAAGGTTAAGCATTGTTCTACAATTATTTCAAGATCTAGATCTACATCCTTCATGCCCATTTCATGTTAGATTTTTGATTTACAAGACATCATTCAAGGTATCATTATTCATGTTCCATGTTTCATGTCCTTATTTCATTATCTCATGATTTGGTTTAATTACCTAAAAGGGGTTTAACTAAGGAAAACCCCTATTCCCTAATAATAAACAAGTTTCTCTCTCTACATGTATGATTGTAGATCTAGGTATCTTGGAGGTTGAAGGATCTTTGAAGATTAAGTTACAATATTGAATAAATTTTTCCTAGTTGTTTCCTTGTTTGTAAGATCATGAAAAATTCTCCTACAGGTTGCAATCAGAGTTTTAGACCTGCAAACAAAGTGTGATAGAATGAGTAGAATTAGAAGAGAATATTCAAGTCCTAACCCTCTAAAAAAGCGTACTGGAAATAATATGAAACCTTGGGTATATGAGTCCTAGTACTTCCACTTTTTAAGTTTCAGGAGATTCAAATTAAGCACTGTCAAAATCCAATTTTGGCACAAAAAACCTAGTCTAGGACTAAATTGCCCAAACTGGCACATGAGTCCCAATGGGAATAAAACAACAATTTTTATAGGATTTTCGAGCTTTTTTTGGCCTCATCACTCTTTTAGGTGCACCTTTGTTCATTTCTAGTTTGATACTTTTATTTTTAGTTTCATTTCCTTGGTCATTTGGTTAGGTTTTGCATGGTACTTTGCATCTTGCATTCATTTATTATCTTTCCATGGCCTAGTTTGGTGGTGAACCCTCTTATTGTCTCTAATAAAACCCTAGGATACATTATTTGAAGATCTTTTTCACCGTTTCTATCTACAAATTGAGATCCCTAAGGTTTCCTTGAGTGTAACAAGTGTGAAATGGGAATCCTATCATTGTGCGCCATTCCTCAAAGGTGGGTTGTACTACTTCCATTGCTATAGTTTACATCCTTTGATAAACTAAAAGTATTATCTTATTTCAGGTCTATTTTATTATTTTAATGAAGATCCTTGGTCTTGGGTGGGGTAAAAGTATAGATTTGTGTCACACTTTTGGTCAACAAAATAGTTTGAAGTGAAATGGTTTCATTCTAAATATTTTTGGGAGAAATAGTTTTATCAAAAAACCATGTGGCACTTACATGACACATCTAATTCTTAACCAAACACTTATGATTGTAGCCACCAAACAATTTTTTTTAAATAAAAAAATTAAACCAAGTTTCAATCTATATGATTTTTTTTAAGTGAATCCATTTTAGTTGTGAGGGCTTCGGTTGACACCATTTCACTCAAAATTGTCTATGTGGTAGCTTAACTCCCCTTTTGGGGAAAATAAAAAAATAACTTGAACTCTAGATTTATCCAACTAGGGATACTTTCATGATAATTTAAAAATAACTTTTTATAGAGCTTGGACTCTAGAATCCATTTTTTAATACTTTGATTAGTTTAATCATGATTTTAATTTATTTTTTGTTGTAAGTAGGCCTTTATAATAAAACTTGAGGCTGATTAGAAATTTAAAAAATACTAGAACATATTTAATTATTTTGAAAATATATAGTGTATTAGAGGATAAAATCCCCTATAAGGGGTATTTTTATTATTATAAAAAAAACATAGAAATATTTAGACAATAATTGATGCTGCATGAAAACTATGAAGTTTTGATTAAGTTTAACTTTACAAAATTATTAAAAAATAAATATCATAAAAAAATTATGATATGTGCTAGGACCCCAAAAATAAATAAGCCAAATGTTGTGAACAAAATCCATGAAATAAAGGCACATTTTATAATCAAGAGATTCATAGATACTCCTGCTCCCTAAGCTAGATCATTGGTAGTGAATACAACTTTACTTAGTGAAGCCACAACCAAGAAGTAGGAAGATTTCAGTATATTGCAATATCAATATATGAAAGTAGTTGTAGAGTTGAATTAGTTGAGGTTTCTTCAACTAGCATCTAAAAGTGTAACAGTTCCAATAGTTTCCACTCCATCAATATCAACATAACCATTCCCATTAGATAGGGAATCTTTGGTTGTAACGATAAAGGTGAACCAAATATTTTTGTGTATGGGGTCTCTCTTACACTTCTAGGGTTTTGAACCTAAAAGGAGAGAGGTAAGAAAATATTAATGGCTTACTCAAGAATAGAGCCTTGAGATTCCAATGCAAAGTAGATTGAAATATGTCAAAGGGGATTGTATTGAAGTTTGAAAATAGAGAAGAGGGGTTGACCACCAAGTGCAAACTTAGAAAATGCAAGATGCTTGAAAACACAATGTGATGCAAAAATACCTAGAAAGATTAATAAAAATGCAAGTAAAAAAAAATAGGAAAGTAAAATAGAAAATGTGCACCTAAGAAACTTGTAGAGGTTGGAATGAAGACTAGAAATGATGTTGATTCTAAAATTTTGACCCCCTGGGATTCATTCACTATTTTGGGCAAATCAGTCTCATATCTAGAAAATTGTATTAGAGCTTGTTTCTCACAAATGGGTATCCGAATCTACAAAAAAATTTGAAAAACAAATATAGTGGGACTCATTCTCCACTAATGGTGAATGAGTCCACTTTGACTTTTCTTAAAACTCGAAAGTGGAGTCGAAAGCTCTTGATCTTCTCTTTCTATTCCTCCAAGTGTCCGGATCCACAACCCTAATTTTTTGACACTGTAAGTGACCTTTTGTGAATATTTTGACCTTTCCAATAGGGATATGACTTCAACAAGTTTACAACTTATTCTTCAATGATATCCAAGCCTTCAAACCACCTAGATTTGCAATCACACAAAGAGAGAAAGAAAATGTTGATTGTTAGAGAATAGGGGTTTACCTTGGTCAAACCCTATTTAGCTAATTAAACCAAATGAAGAAATAATATGAAGCATGAACATGAAATAATGGAATTAGAACCTTTCCATGATGATAGATCTTGAGTTGTTGAAACAATGGATGAATAATCTGTCCTTGAATGACTTAGAAGTGATCTTGAAAGCTATCTTGATGAACTAACCCTAACTTGCTTGACTTAAACTCATGATGAATGAATGAAATAATGATTAGAAGTTTCTTTATGTAGGAAATCCACTCAAATTACCATTAATTTGATCCCAAAGTCCAACATTGAAGAAAATTAAACTTAAAACCCAAATTTTCTTGCTCAAACCTCAAAAATGGCCCAAATGGGACTCATCTGCCATCTTGGGCAAATGGGTCCCACCTAGATGGGACTCATTCACCCATAGTGGCGAATGGGTCCCATAGGGGCTCTTTTGCCAGTTGGGATGTCAGGGAGTGAAGAAATTAAGTTTATATGTTGATTTTGTGAGGTCTTTGATCAAAATAAGCCTTGAGATGCACAATATGGGGTCATAGGGGCCTATTAATGATGATGTACAAAGGGTAATTAGGGCTAGGGACACAAATTTCAATGTGAAAGTGTGATCAAATATACTTTATGACATTAAAATGAGGTGCACATAGCCTAGAAAGGCACAACATCCAATGTGAATGTGTAAAACACATTACAACACTAGATTAAAATCAAGTTTAATTTATAAGCCCTCTAGATTAATGTGAATGGAATTAAATACATTT
Organism: Sequoia sempervirens; assembly: GCA_007258455.2. Lineage (NCBI taxonomy): Eukaryota > Viridiplantae > Streptophyta > Pinopsida > Cupressales > Cupressaceae > Sequoia > Sequoia sempervirens. The sequence goes on from VDFB02316074.1 coordinate 51,335, forward strand.
TATAACATTGCATTAAGAGAAAGATAGGTCCATTAGAATTAAATGCTTAATAGAAGTCTAGAAAAGTGTGAAAGTCATTTACAACACTTCACAACACATTTACAAGACATGCATTTTATTTAGTTTACAAGGGCCCAAGACCTAATGTGAATGTGTTATTCACATTACAACATTAAATCAAGGCAACACTAAGCCAAAATCCACAAGAAAAACCCAAATGAGTGTGAAAATTTCCAAAGATCCATTTTTCTACACTACATTTAACCCCCACTTTAGTGAGAGGAGGAACCTTCTTCAAACTCACACTAAAGTAGACATTCAAGAGGGGTTCAATCATACCAATGTTGATGAAAAATGATGAAAAATACCAAGAAGGTGGTCAGGCCCTTAGGATCCAAGATCCTAAGTCAAACTGACATAAGCACAAAAGGACATGCATAAGGTGAAAGATTTGACACAAATCAAGATACACAATCATGTAATGGCAATAACTAAAGAGAAGAATGAAAATAAAATGGTGGATCAAGCTTCGACCATTTTTCCAATACAATGTGGATCATATCTAGGTTATTTGTTCAAAAATGAATACTCACTCTAAGGTGATGAAACTCGTGGTTGTTCACTGGGTGAGAAGTCCTAGAAGGTGAGAAACATACACTCATGGCTGGTATGCACTCACACACACAAGTGGCTATGGGGAAATTCATGCCTCGGATTGGGCTTCCCACTCAAGCCATACCAAAGTTATACCTCCAAATAACTTTAATAAGGCACCACAATGAAAATGATTTTGTAAATGATTTTGAATGTCATGTAAATTTTTTGTTAAATTGTATTTTACTTTGCTCATGTAAGGTTTTCTTAGGGAGCATTGTGCCTAATGTCTCCAAGAGAGGAAAAGTCAAGGTGTTAGATCAGTGCCCATGGGATGCCTCATTTGCATCATTCCATGTCAGCAGATCATACACTCTTGGATGACATCAAAATAAATAACACCACCAAGAAGAGGACACATCACAACAAAAAAGAATAATTACACCATGGAATTTTTCCAAAAGATGTTGTCTATGTATGCCCCCACTTTAAAGTGGTTGCTACACCATCACTATGAGCAATTACTTTAAAGTATCCAATGATAAATGCTAATTATGAAAGAATACATGAGAGCCAAATGAGAAAGCCCTATGCCAAGTCATGTGTTTCCAAATGAGGCTACACCATGAATAAGTATGCCACATGTGAGCCAACTTAAGGCATGCCATCCACATCCCAAGCTTGCTCTTATATGTTCATGAAAGGCTAAGGAATAGCCAAAAGAAACAATGGAAATTGACATATGGGGATAATACTTCCTAACCCCTTTCCCCCACTAAGTGTAGGAAAAAGGTGAGCCCAAAATGAATGATGATATGATGCTCTTTGTGATGAATGTATAATATGCAACTATTGCAAGGAGCAGCAACTAATGTTATTTATGTCAATAAGTAAACAAATTTTCTACTTGATACATATTTAATGAGATGTCTATCAATTTAGGATGGACCAAGGTTAGAGTTTTCTTGGAAGAATTATTTTGGATATTGTTGACATTGGATGAAGGCTTTTTTCTTTTGATGTCCACAATAACCAAGATTATTAGGATTTATAGCATCACATCCTTTTCTAGGATGCTTTAGAAGTTCAAACCATCTTTGAAAAAGATTTGTCACTTTTGTTGGATTTGGTGGTTGTTCAATTACCTCAAAGTTTGTCTTGGATGTTGTCTTTTCTTTTAAGGGGTTTAAAGTGGATGGTTTTGATATTACCTCTTTTTCTCTTCCCTTTTTAGATTCTTTTGTTATGATCATGTATTCCCGCATGGATGTAGAAATTAAATCAAAGGTTTTCAAAGCCTATTCCAATAACTTTGTGTCTTCTTCAATTTTATTTTGTCTTTATATATCCTTTTCCCTTGTACTGATAATAGCACATGTAACCTTTTTGTTTTGAGGAGTAGAAGGTGACTTGTCATGAACTCATAACATTTTCTTCAAGGATTGATCCATATCAAGTAATTCAAGATGTTTCAAAGTGAGGTTGATTTCTAGTTTGCACATGATAGTGTTGATGTTTTCTTGCACCATGATAGCTTCCCTATTAGGAGAGTTTTTAGGAGAACTACAAACTAGATGTTCATGACATTCAATGTTTGGTTTTTCAATATTGACTTCATTACAAGGGAATGATCCATGGTTGGATTTTCTTGCTTGGGAATGATGGTGTTTCTTTGTTCAATAATGATTTCCTCATGATTCTCAATGATGGGATCATGTAACACCATAATATCTTATTTACCAATAGGACATATATTAGGAGAGGGAAAATTTTTATTGTTGTCCATAATTTCATCCTTTTTCTCTAAGGTTTCATTCTCTTGTGCCATGATTTTTACAATAGTAGGAGAGCTTTTAGGAAAATGAAAAATAATAGGTTCATCACATTTCATGGTTGGACTTGATAAAGTAGCTTCATTGCTCATAGGAGAGGCATCAAGAGAAGGATAACTAGGAGTTTCATGGCTACCAATGAGTGGAATTTTTTTTTTAAATAGGCCTTCTGAAATGGTAGGGGCATTAGGAAATGGAGGAATAAGATTCTCACGAGTCTCAATAATGATATCTTCTAAAACTAAAATATCTTCTTCATGTCTAGAGAAGATATTAGCAGAAGGAAAGGTTTGATTATCATGATTATCTGCATTTACATTCCCAAATCCTATAATGTCTACTTGAGTAGGAGAGGTAGGATTGTCATAGCTCTCAAATATCAACATACGAAAATGTGGTTTTCATGATCATTCACAATTATATCCTTATTTAGTAAATTATTTTCACAAGTTGGGAAGGTGTTGGGAGATTAATGGAGACTAGGTAAAGGAGTGGCCATTGTTAAATAGGCATAGGACAACTAAGAGGGGGGATGAATTAGTTGTCACACAAATTCAAAATTAAAACTTTATCATTTATCAATTCCTCAACCACGTTATTATGTTATTAAATATGAGCATAAAACACAAATAATAGGAAGTAAATAACCACAATGAACACAAAATTTGTACATCGAAAACCCAATAAGGTTAAAACCACAGTGAGGGTTAACTCACAATATAAATGATTATAAACTGAATACAAAGGCTCACTACCAAGGGATCACTGAACTAAAGAGGACTTGATGTCCAAATACAAAGGCTCACTACCTACAAAGGACTCACTATCCAATAGGGAGGCTCACTGCCTATGGATACAAAAGAGAACAAAAAATCCACTGCTGCAATTAAAGCACATTAGTAGGATTATAGAAACCTTCAACTTACTACCTTCAACACACTAAAAGATTGCTATCATAACTCACTCACACACACTTCTACTTTTTATGATTTGTGGCTCTCTTTCATCACTTTGCATCACAATATCATACAATTCTTCACAACTTGACTTGCTTTTATACCATCTTTAACCTTAGAAACTTTCTCCAAGGTTGGCCACAATACATCATTTCATAAATTCAAATTAGGTCAGAAAATCTAAATTCTCATGGTGGAAATGAATAAGAGTTGACCAATAAAACATTTGACGAAGACCAAAAATAATATTCTTGAATCTTCTACATGCTTCCTTAATTAAAATGTATTCTTCGAATGAAGTTTTTTCATAGGAAAAAGTACCCTTTGCTTGACATGGGGATAATTCATGATAAATTGGACTTAATGAGGCCTTGATATAATGTTGTGAGGTGTTTTACACATCCACATTAGGTTTTGGACCCTCGAAAATTCAATAAAATGCATGTCTTGTAAAGGTTTTGTAAAGGATTATAAATGACTTTCACAGTTTTTCTAGACTTTTATTAAGCATTTAAATCTAATGGTCCTCCCCACCACACTTTTGGTGAACCTGATTTTCGAACATATTTCCTTTTTTATTTTCAAGTGCATCCTAGGTTTCATTTGCATTTGCATTGCATTAGTTATTTCATTGTTTAAATTTGCATCCTAAGGTTTTAAAACTTGCATTAGTGAAAAGCTCATTTTAGCTTGCATTATTGCATATCATTTCGTTGCACAATAGTGAAATTCTACATTTATATTATAAATTTGCATGACACAATACTAAACACATTAATATTCATAAAAAAATTCAGAAAAACTTAAAAAATCACCTTACTAGGACTACATAGCCACCTTGGGCGACTTAGTCCCAGTGTAAATTTTGCATCTTTGTTTTTTGCATTTTGTTTCTTATTTTTGTCATTACTATTGGATTTTGTTAATATTCTATTTTTGTACAATTACTTTATGTTATACTTTCATTAGTGTCCTTTTCTTTAATGGTGATTATGGATATCATTAGAGTTTTGCAAATTTTATTTTCATCATTAGTTCCTAGTTCATTTAGATCAGCTTCATTAGAAAATGAAAACAAAAAACAAAAAAAAATCAAACGATACAATTCAAAAGATGATTCAATTTAGGAAAACCATAACATCCAATGCCTTTACTAGTGATGAATTCGACATGTTAGTTGAGGCCCTTAAAGAATTCATCTCTCCTAGATCATCCACTAAATTTTTGACACAAGAGGATGAAAGCATCGATACTCATGATAATCATTCTTGTTCTTCTCCTAATATCTCTCCCATTGGTGATGAAGGTATCTTGGTAAAAGAAGATACAATCATTGAAGATCACGAAATTATTTCTTGTCTTCCTCCTCCTCCCCCTTGGAAAGAAAAAAATGAGATCATGGCCACTACTCCCAACACCTCCCCTAATTGTGAAAATTCTTTAGTGAATAATCATGACAAACAAATCTATGTGGAGGATATGATTAAGAGCTATACCTCCCTTATTCAAGAAGAAATTATAGGACATAAAGATGTAAGTGTAGATAATCATGACAATAAAACATTTTCTTCTCCTACTATCTTCTCTAGACATGAAGAAGATAGTCTTGTGTTAGAATATATCCTCATTGAGAATCATGATAATCTTATTCCTCCCTTTCCTAATACCCCTACCATTTGGGATGACCTATTTGAACAAAAAAGTCCAATCATTGGTAACCATGAAACACCTAGTCATCAATCCAATCTCTTTCCAAGCTATGATAGTTTCTTAGTGAAAGATAATAACAAGTCCACACCCTTTAATATCTCTTCTATTTGCGGGAATGAAGTGATGGAAGAATGTGAAAGCATAAACAATCATGATAATAGTTCCTCTTCTCCGAATATCTCTCCTACATGTGATGAAGGTATATTGGAGATAGAAGATACACCCATTGAGAATCATGACAAGTTGAAAGCTTCTCTTCTATAACTTCTCCTACTTTTGAAGATATTATGGCACAAGAGAATTGGATCATAAACACATCTCTTAACATCACTCTACCTAGTCTACATTTGACTTATCAATCCTCCTGTATTTGTGATAATGTTTCTTTGAGCAATCATGACAATCACATTATTTTTGAGGAGGATATGTTGGCATTAAATGATCAAACCTTTAAGAACTATTTTTCTTCTCCTCTTTTCGAAGACATTATTGGACAAAAGGATGTAATCACAGATAATCATGATAATCATAATTGTTCTTCTTCTAATGTCTCTCCTATTTGTGAAGAAGATATTTTGGGATTTGATGAATTATTCATTAAAAATCATGAGAATATTCTTTCTCCCTTTCCTAATGTTTCCCCCATCATTGAGAAAAAGGGTCCAATCATTAAAAAACATGAATGTGATTCTTTTTATTCTCTTAATGCCCCTTCTCCTTGTGCTGAAATTACTCTACAAAATCCATTAATGGAATGTGCTCAACATCTTGATTTCTTCTCTCCTACAAAATCTCCTAATAGGGAAGGTATCATGGTATGCACAAAAATCAACCCTATAAAGCCTAAAACACAAGAGACAAATCATGATTGTCCTTTCATAGAAATCAAACCATCAAATAAACCTTCACTCAACATCAATACTATCACACAAGATTCTTCCAAGGAAAATCTACCCCTAGTACATCCTAAGTTGCTAGATACCTCATTAAGCATGTATCAAGAAGCAACTTTGTTCCCTTATCTAAATAAATAACATTAGTTGCTACTCCTTGCCATGTAATAGTTGTAGGATACTAGCATGCTCACTATTGTATTTTATTTATTGATTGCAAGGGGTAGCATACCATCATCCATTCCAGGCTCACACTTGTCCTGCATTAAGTGGGGGAAAAGGGTTACAAAGCCTTATCCCCGTATGCCACTTGTTGTTGTCTCTTTTGACTAGTTGTTAACCTTTCATGAACGTATAAGAAAAAGATTGAGACGTGGATGACATGTCTTAAGATGGGCTCGCATGTGACATAATACCTTGCTTCATGACGTAGTTTATTGAAAATGTATGACTTGGAATAGGGATTTCTAAATAAGCTCGCATGTCCCCTTCTACTTTAAAGCAATTTCTCATAGAACGGTGTGTAGCAACCACTTTAAAGTGGAGGCATACATTGGAAACATCCTTTTGCATAGCATGATTTAATTTTTCTTGTGATGTGTCCTCTCCTTGGTGGTGTCATTGGGTTTGATGCCTTCCAAGAATGTATGATCAACTGAAGTGGCCTGATGCAAACAAAGCATCCCATGGATAACTATCTGACACTAGGAATAATGATCAACTAAAGTGGCCTGATGTGATCAAAGCATCCCATGGATAATGATCTAGCCTCCCATCCTGTCCTTTCTTGGAGACATTAGGCACAATGCTCCCTAAGAAGAAGGCCTTACATGAACAAAGCAAAATCCCCTTTAACAAAATTTCTACATGATATTCAAAATATTTTCTGGACAAACAACCTAGATCTGATCTATAACTAGTTGTGCAAATGATCGAAGCTTGATCCAACTTTTTTTTTAATCTTTTTCTTCTTGACATTGCATGATTATGTATCTTGATGGTTTGAATTAGGATCTTCGATCTTGGGGTCTTGCACAATCTCCTTTGATATTTTTCATTCTTTGTCATCTTCATTTGTACACTTGGATCTCTCTTGAATGTCTACTTTAGCACGTGAGTTTGAAGCAATTTCATCCTCTCACTAAAGTGGGGGCTAAATGTGCCGTAGAAAACCCTTTCCTTTACATGGGAATAATTCATGATAAATTGGACTTAATGAGGCCTTGATCTAGTGTTGTGAGGTTTTTTTCACATCCACATTAGGTCTTGGACCCTTGCAAATTGAATAAAATGCATGTCTTGTAAAGGTGTTGTAAAGAATTGTAAATGACTTTCACATTTTTTCTAGACTTTTATTAACCATTTAAATCTAATGGTCCTCCCCCCCCAACTTTTGAATTAAATATTATTTTAATTCAAAAGTTAGATTTCCCCTCTTCTTCTATAATTAAATAACTTTTTTTTTAATTATTCCCCACTTTCCCTCCAATATTAAATAATTATTTAATATCTTGTCCTTTTCCCCCACTTTTGAATTAAATATTATTTTAATTCAAAAGTTTGTTTTTCCCTCTTCTTCTATAATTAAATAATTATTTTAATTATTTAATTATTCATTAGCCTTTTCACTCTATAATTAAATAAATGTTATATTTATTTAATTATTTATCCTTCCTTTATCTTCCCAATTAAATAATTATTTTAATTATTTTAATTATTCCTTCCTTCTCCATTAAATAATTATTTTTAATTATTTAATTATTTGTTCCCACCTTTCTTTTGAAATAAATAAAATTAATATTTTGTTTATTTCTTCTATATTGGCTGCCTAAAATAAATAATTTTTATTAAATAATTTTCTCCAACAACCTCTTTTTTGTGTCAATCTTATCTTCCACCTCAAGTTTTTTTTATCTATCCATGTCTTTCTTCTCTCAATTAACCTCCACCCTTGATTAAGTTATTTTATAATTTAATCTTAGCCCTTGATCATGATCCTTATTCTTAACTCTCCTCTATAAAAGGACCTTTCATCCATCCATTATCCAAGGAATACAAGCAATTCATTCATGATTCATTCATATCATCAAGTCAAGCAAGAAAGAAGCAAGCATTCAAGATAGCTTTCAAGCTCAATTCTAAAGTATTCAAGAGCAAGAGTTTTCATCATTGTTGTAGCAATTCAAGATCACTCATCATGGAAATGTACTAATTACATTATTTCATGTTAATGCTTCATCTAATTTCTTCATTTGGTTTAATTACCTAAAAGGGGTTTGACCAAGGAAAACCCCTATTCCATAACATTCAACATTTCTCTTTCCTTTTTTGTGTGTTTGCATATTTAGGTACTTTGAAGGCTTGGAAATCATTGAAGAATAGTTTGCAAACTTGTTGAAGACAACCTCTTTCAGGTGCATAGTTCCTATTTTTCACTTATTAAATTTATTTCATCTTTTTGCATATCATAATGTGTTTTCAAAAAATATGCATTTCATTAGTTTTGCATTCATAACCAATCAAATAGATCATCCAATTGCACTTAGATCATTCCATTTATTCTTAATAAAAATAAAAAATTTCTAATTTGAATGAACCTACCTAGATCTTTTGTCCCTACTTTCTCCTTTTAGGTGAAAAACCCTCGAAGTGCTAGAAAGATCTAGGGTGCCAAAAATCTACAGTTCAGAAGTGTAAACACTAGGTCAGCCAAACCTAATGAAAACACAAATGAAAAATGATACGAATTCTCCCAAAATGAAGATGGCACACAAACACCTCAAAATGCTTCATTATTCGAGAGAATTCATCTTAGATTTATTTAGATAGATCCACAACAAAACAATATACTTCATACACTAAATAACTTTCACCAAATCATCTGCACTATGCAAACCTACACTAGAATATAGAAACATGAATTCCAGATTACCAAACTTAAACCTTCTTTGCTAGAGCATAGAGAGGACCTTCACGAGACATATTCGAGATCCGCAAGATTTGAAATGAAATAGTAGAGGACTGGGGAGCCAAAAATATTTCTCCCTATCCACAGAACACTAACTCTGCTAGTAGAACACACATACTGGTGGACACAACTTTCATGTACCATCTCACCAGAAACTAAAACTTAGAATATATCATCATTAGATTACTATAATGAAAGCTTCAGAACTGCATAGGCATAGAATCAACACAGGAGAAATGCAGAGCACATATCGAAGCACAATATGAACACATTCCTCCCCCTGACTTCTCTTCTTTATTAATTTTCTAAAAAGCACTCAAAAATTGATCAACACAACACATCTACAGCCATATAGGATAGCTCCATGTACTCACAACATCTTAGCAGCATCTCAACTATACATGCACAATCTACAACATATTGAACTATGTTAAAATCAATGAAAACACCACTAGAATATCCCACACTTGTAACAATCTCTCCCTTTGTTATTGATGGCAACACATGATGTGAAAAATCATCAAAGATAAAAAAAATTGCACAACACCTTGAGAGAACACCTTAACCATTTTTCACATGACTTTCTCTCCCCCATTGAAATCAATGGAAAAGAACAACTGCTCTGATTACTCCCTCTTAGGAGTACACTCATACTGCAACAATGAAGACCTTTTCTACTCCCCCTACAAAGTAGACCCATCTATCAGTACAGATAAATAAAGAGTTTGTGAATTCACTAGATTAATGCACCTTCATGTGAACCTAGTTAAAAAGGACCAATGACCCCCAACCTCTCCCTAAGATGATCAAAAGTTTCCTTTGGAAGAGCCTTAGTAAATATGTCTACAATTTGTTGCTCTATTGTCACATATTCCAATCTGACCTCATTCTCCAACACTTTTTCTCTTAGAAAATGGTACTTTATAGATATATGCTTCATTCTTGAATGCATAACCAAGTTCTTTGAAATGTTTATTACATTTTATTGTCATAGAAAATAGAAATAGGCTCATCACATACCACTCCAATGTCTTTCAGTGTTTACTTCATCCACAAGACTTGTGTGTAGCAGGATGTTGCAACAATATACTCTACTTTTGTAGTGGATAAAGAAACCGAGTCTTGCTTTTTACTCAACCATGAAACTAATCTTTCGTAAAGAAAGAAAGCACCACCTCTGGTACTCTTCTGGTCATCTGCACATCTAGCCCAATCAGTATCTGTATAAGCACTCAAGGTGAAATCATTACTCTTAGGGTACCATATTCCATAATCCAGTGTGCCTTTAAGATATCTAAATATCCTTTTTATAGCTATAAGATATGCTTCTCTAGGATTTTCTTGAAATCTAGCAACTAAACACACTGCATGGATAATATCTGGTCTAGTAGCAGTAAGATACAACAATATGCCAATCATGGATCTATATTTGCTCTGATCAGTCTTAGTAGATTCATAATCTTTGCTCAGTTTACATCTAGTTATCATAGGAGTACAAACTAGTTTAGAATCCTCCATCCAAAACTTCTTCAATAACTCTTTTACATACTTAGATTGTGAAATGAATATCACTTTATCATTTTATTCACTTGCAGACCAAGGAAGCAATTAAATTCACTAATCATAGACTTCTCAAATTCTCTCTACATCTCTTTAGCAAACTTTTTACAAATGCCATCATTTCCACAAAAAATGATATCATCAACATAAAAAACTACAATCAACATCTTATTACCTTGCACTTTGAAGTAGAGGTTGTTGTCAAAAGAAAATTTGTTGAATCTTTGCTTTATTAGATATCTATCTAGTCTTGCATACCAAGATTTGGAAGCTTGTTTCAATCCATACAATGCTTTCTTCAACTTATAAACCATGTCTATCTTGTCAGACAACTGAAACCCTTTAGGTTGCTCCATGTACATTTCTTCCTCTGACCCACCATTTAGAAAAGATGACATAACATCCATCTAATATACGTTCAAGTCCATGTGGGTAGAGAATTCCAAAAACATTTTGATAGCTTCCATTCTGGACATAGGGGCATTTATGTTTCTTCAAAATATATTCCTTCAACTTGTGAATATCCTTTGCATACAATTCTTGACTTATTCCTTACTACTTCTCCATTTTCATTTAGCTTATTCTAGAACACCCATTTTGAACCAATCACATTTTTGTTCATAGGCCTAGGAACTATTTCCCATATCTAATTCTTTTCTATTTTCCACAATTTCTCTTTCATAGCTGTCATCCAACTTTCATCTTCACATGCTTCTTTTACATATTTAGGTTCTATTTTAGAAAGTAAATAGAAATTTACCTCGGATGCAACTTTGCTTCTTGTCTTCACACCTTCACTATTGTCTCCAATTATCTGATCTTCTAGATGATTCCTCTTTACATATTTAGGAGTCCTAGCAATAGGTTCCAGTTCATTATTTTCTTCTTCTTCTTCTTTCTCTTCTTCTTCCTTCTCTTTATTTTCTTCAAGTACATGTTCATAGATAGGATCATCAGGTTCAACTTCACTTATAATCTCAATAGATCTGCGTATGTCTTCATCAACTTTCTTATTAGCACTTTCAATAATCTTCCTCAAGCTTTTGTTAAAAAAATTGTATGCCTTGCTAGTGGTAGAGTATCCAAGAAATATTCCTTCATCACATCTAGCATCAAAATTTCCAAGATTTTCATCATCTCTTTTCATATAGCATCTACTTCCAAATACCTTAAGATATTTCATATTAGGAGTCTTACCAGTCCATAACTCAAAAGGTTTCTTTCTATTGTTGTGGTTGATCTGAACTCTATTAAGAGAATAAGCAACACTATGTATTTCTTTTCTCCAATATACATCTAGTACATTTGATTCTTTCATCATAGTTCTAGTAGCTTTCTGTACTATCCTATTTTTCATTTCAACTACTCTATCCTGTTGTGGGGTTCTCATAGTAGAAAACTATCTTTTTATGCCATGCTTCTCACATAATGCATTAAATTCACCATAAGTGAATTCACCACCTCTATCAAATCTTAAACACTTGATTTTTAGATTTACTTCATTTTCCACTCTTTCTTTGAATACCTTGAACCTATCCAATGCCTAATCCTTTTCTTTGAGAAATAAAACCCATGTCATTCGAGTGTAATCATCAATAAGCAACATGAAATATTTGTCACTATTTAGGCTTCTAGTCTTAGTCAAACCACAGAGATCAATATGTACTAACTCCAACATTCTGGTAGTAGAATGTTCCTTTCCCTTAAAGGTACATCTTGTCTGCTTCCCCAATTGACAACTTCTATAGATAGCATTAGCAGGTCTTGTGATTCTAGGCAGTCCTTGAATAATCTCCTTTGCACTGATCTTGACCAGGTTATCAAAGTTCACATGTCCCATTCTCTAGCTCCATAACCAAATTTCATTGATCTAAGATACAATACAATGACCATCAACTCCTTTCAACCGATAGATGTTTCCATGAGTTCTTCTAGCAACAATCATATCTTCCTTTCCAAATTCTTTTCTAAAACACAAGTTTAAAGCCGTTGCTACACATTTGACCAACACTCAAAAGGTTATGACTCAAACCCTTCACATAATATACATCATCATTATTGTGCACTCCATCAAAACTAATTAAACCTTTTCCACATATCTTATCTCATGAATCATCACCAAACATAACTAAACCACCATCATACCTCTCGAGTTTAGTGAACTTACTCTTATCTCTGGTCATGTGATTTAAACATCCACTATCAATTACCCAGTAGTCTTCATCTTCTCTTGCATGAAAAGCGGTAACCAAAGTACCTTCCATCCTATTCTTCTTAACCTCCTTACACATTTTCCAAGGTTAGTGGATACATATTTACTTTCCAAAGCTAAGAATAAGCATTCATTATCATCAATCTCATTTTTAGATTCATCATCAGAAATTCTTGCCTTTCTTGACATAGTATAGCTTCTTATACTTCTTATCCTTCCTATCCTTATCCTTATAATCCTTGTTCTTTTTATGTATAGCTCTATTCAGACATCATGAAGCATAATGACCAATATTACCATTGTACTAAAGAATTTAAAGGGCAACATACCTTTATACTTTCTGATATGTTTCTTTAACTTCCTAGTGAAGTTAGCTTCTAACTCATCAAAACCATCACTATCCTATTCCTCAATCTTCATTACCTTAAATGTCATTTTTATCTTTTCTTCTATGTTTTCATCTTTCTATAACTTTCTCAATTCAAATGCTTACAAGGTGTCAAACAAGTGTTCCAAGGTGTACTTCTTCAAATCATACATCTCTTCAATCACTGAGATCTTATCACTGTAGTATTCTGGTAAGGTGATTAGGATCTTCTCAATTATTTCTTCATCTGATAGCTTTCCTCCTTGATTTCTAACTTCATTTGCAGTTTGTTCAACCCTATGAAAGAAAATTGTAAATTCTTCATCGCCTTCCATCTTCAGGTTCACAAATCTACACTTTGTTGCCAATCTCTTTGTCAATTTCACCTTTTCATTTCCTTCATACATGTCTTCCAACTTCTTCCAGACATCATATGTAGTATCCAAGTAATTAACCTTAATTCACTCATTTTTAGATAAACCACTCCATATCACATACTTCGCCTTCTCATTTTCTTCATAAGAAGATATCGCATTTGCAAAAATAACACCACCAAATGGGAGTGTATACTTATTCTCAACAACCTTCCAAGTCTTAAAACCAAGAGAGATAATATATCCTCTCATTTGTCACTTCAAATCTTTGTAGTCAATTCCATCAAACATAGGGATCACCAACTTGTGTGCCATCAAATCTTCCTTAAGGAGTTAAGCCCTACAACAAGGAACCAAATCTCTGATACCAATTATTAAACATGTGTAGGACAACTAAGAGGGGGGTGAATCATTTGTCACACAAATTAAAACTTATAACTTTATCACTTTTCAATTCTTCAACCACACTATTTTGTTATTAAATATGAGCATGAAATAAAAATAACAGAAAGCAAATCAACACAATGAACACCATATTTTTACATGGAAAACCCAATAAGGGAAAAATTGAACACAAAGGCTCACTGCCCAAAAGAGGACTAACTATCCAAATACAAAGGACTCACTATCTAATAGGGAGGCTCATTTCCTATAGATACAAAAGAGAACAAAAGATCCACCACTACAATTAAAGCACATTTGCAAGATTAAAAAAACCTTCAACTTATTACCTTCAACACTCTGAAACACTTCTATCACAACTCACTCACACACACTTCTACTCTTATGATTTGTGGCACTCTTTAGTCACTTTGCGTCACATTGTCGTACAATTCTTCACAACTCGATTTGCTTTAATACCATCTTTAACCTTAGAAACTTTCTCCAAGGTTGGTCGCAATACATCATTTTATAAATTCAAATTATGTCAGCAACTCTAAATTCCTATGGTGGAAAGGAATAAGAGTGGATCGATAAAAAAATTTAACCAAGACTAAAAATAATATTCTTGAATCTTCTACATGCTTCCTTAATTAAATTTTATTCTTCAAATGAAGTGTAAACACTAGGTCGGTCAAACCTAATGAAAAAACAAATGAACGATGATGCACATGCTTCCTAGCATGAAGATGACATGCAAACACCTCAACACACTTCATTATTCATAAGACTTCATCTTAGATTTCTTCAGATACATCTGCAACAAAATAATATACTTCATACACTAAATACCTTTCACTAGATCAGTCACACAATGTAAACCTGCAGTGGAATATAGCAACATGACTTCTAGATTACCAAACTTCAACCTTCTTCACCAGAGCATAGAGAGGACCTTCACAAGACATATCCTAGATCTACAAGATCTAAAATGAAACAGCAAAGGACTATGGAGAAAAAACATTTCTCCTAGTCCACAAAACACTAACTTTGCTAGTATAACACAGATATGGGTGGACACAACTTTCACACACCACCTCACCAAAAACTAAAACTTATAATATATCATCATCAAATAATTGTAATGAAAGCTTCAGAATCACACATGGATAGGTTCAACATAGGAGAAATGTGGAGCACATACCAGAGAATAATCCAAATACATTCCTCCCTCTGATTTCGCTTCTTTATTAATTTTCTCAAAAGCTCTTGGAAACTTGTCAACACAACACATCTGCAGCCATATACGATAGCTCTATGTACTCACAACATCTCAACAACATCTCAACTATACATGTACAATTTGCAACATACTGAATTGTGTTGACATCAATGACAACATCAATGAAAACACCACCAGACTAGCCCAAACTTGTAACAACCATGATTTCAGATTCATGTGTCATAATGTCTTTGCAAGGGGGAGGAGGAAAAAGAAAAGAAATAATTTCATGATCTTCAATGATTGTGTCTTATTTCATCAAGATAACTTTGTCACCAATGGGAGAGATATCGAGAGAAGAACAATTACGATTATCATGATTATCGATGCTTGCATACTCTTGTGTCAAAGCTTTAGTGGATGATCTTAGTGAGAGGAAGTCCTTAAGGGATTCATCTAACACATCTAAGTCATCACTACTAAATGGATTTGATGATATGCTTTTTCTATATTTAAGCATTTTTTGAATTGTTTCTTTTGATGTTTTCGGTGTTTTATTTTCATTTTCTAATGAATCTAATCTAAGTGAACTAGGAACTAATGCTGAAAATTCAAAGTACAAAAATCTAATGCTATCCGTAATTTCATGAATGAAAATAATACTATTTCCAATGAATTTTATTTAATAGAAGCTATGTAAACTTAAAATGAAATGTAAAGACTTAGGATGAAATACAATTTTTAAGATTTCCAACAAGGTAATTTTCTAATTACACTATGCAATGATTTGAAAATGAAATATTGTGAGTGCAAATTTGAAATTAAGAAATGCCTGAAATGGACCAATTTAAGCTAGATTTTAGAAAATGAATGAAACACAATGTCAACTCAGTGAAACAACTAACCAATAGCAGCAAATGAAAGCTTAAAAACAAGGTTTTCAGTGTTGTAATAGGTTGTTTCAAATCTGTACAGGGACTGATTCACCCAAGGAGGCAAATGAGTCCTAGTATGGGTTTTTTTTCAAAAATTTCAATATATTTTTATGATTTTTATGTTGTATTATGTGTAAACAAAGTGAAAATGAAATTTTCAGATGTTTTACAATGATTTGATATAAAAAAATGCAACCTATATGCACTTGCACTAATGCAAAATTGAAACCCCAGAATGGAAATTGATTAATGCAAAATACAATGCAAAGTCAATGCAAGCTAATTCTAGGATAATGATGGAATCAAAATTAGATAAGAATGTATTTGAAAAGTAGGTTCACCAAAATGAACCAAATATTTTTGTGTATGGGGTCTCTCTTACACTTCTAGGGTTTTAAACCTAAAAGGAGAGAGGTATAAAAATCTTAATGGATCACTCAAGAATAGATCTTGAGATTCCAATGCAAAGTAGATTGAAATATATCAAAAGGGATTGTCCTGAAGGACGAAAAAAAAGAAGAGGTGTTCACCACCAAGTGTAAACTTGGAAAATGCAAGATGTTTGAAAACACAATGTGATATGTAAAAAGACCTATAAAGATGAATAGAAATGCAAGTAAAACAAAATAGGAAACTTGTAAAACAAAAAATGTGCACTTGGAAACTTGTGGAGGCTGGAATAAAGACTAGAAGTGCTACTGATTCTGAAATTTTGACATACTCAGATTCATTCACCATTCTGGGCGAATCAATCCCAGATTTGGAAAACTGTACCGAAGCTTGTTTCAAGAAAATGGGTATCTAAATCTGCAAAAAACATATGAAGAATAGATATATTGGGACTCATTCACCACTAATGGAAAATGATTCCACTTTGACTTTTCTGAAAACTAAAAACTGGAGTCAAAAGCCCTTGGTCTGCTCTTTCTATTCCTTTAGGAGTCCAAATCTAAAACAGTGATTTTCAGCATTGTAAGTGACTTTTTGTGAATATTTTGAACTTTCCAATAGGGAGATGACTTCAACAATACAAATTATTCTTAAAATATCTCCAATCCTTCAAAGCACCTAGATCTACAATCACAAAAAGAGGGAAAGAAAATGTTGATTGTTAGGGAATATAGGTTTTCCTTGGTCAAACCACGTTTAGGTAATTAAACCAAATGAAGAAATAAGATGAAGTGTGAACATGAAATAATGGAATTAGAACCTTTCCATGATGATAGATCTTGATTTTCTGCAACAATGGATGAAGAATCTTCCCTTAAATGACTTAGAAATGATCCTGAAAGCTATCTTGACGACCTAACCCTAACTTGCTTGACTTAAATGCATGATGATTGAATGAAATAATGATTAGAAGTTTTTTTATAAAGGAAATTCACTAAAATGCTCCTTAATTTCATCCCTAAGGCTGACATTGGAGAAAATTATACTTAAAACCTAATTTTTCCCACTCAAACCTCAAAAATGACCCAAATGGGACTCATTCAACATCCTAGGAAAATGGGTCCAACCTTGATGGGACTCATTTTCCCATAGTGGTGAATGGTTCCCATGGGGGCTCTTTTACTAGTTGGGATGTTAGGGAGTGAATAAATCAAGTTTATATGTTGATTTTGTGAGGTCTTTGATCAAAATAAGCCTCAGGATGCACAATATGGGGTCATAGGGGCCTATTATTGATGATGTAAAGGGTAATTAGGGATAGGGATACAAAGTTCAATGTTAAAGTGTGATAAAATACACTTTACAACATTAAAATGATGTCCACATAGCCTAGAAAGGCACAACATCCAATTTGAATGTGTAAAACACATGTTGTTACAACACTAGATTAAAATCAAGTTTAATTTACAAGCCTTCTAGATTAATGTGAGAATGAAATTAAATACATTTTATAACATTGAATTAAGAGAAAGATAGGTCCATTATACTTAAATGCTTAATAAAAGTCTAGAAAAGTGTGAAAGTCATTTACAACACCTTTACAACACATTTACAAGACATGCATTTTATTCAGTTTACAAGGGCCGAAGACCTAATGTGAATGTGTTATTCACATTACAACATTGAATCAAGGAATAACTAAGCCAAAATCCACAAGGACCCAAATGAGTGTGAAAATTTCCAAAGATCCATTTTTCTATGCCACAAAAGGAATTAAGAGAAAATGAAGAGAGACAAAGAAGATAAGATGCAAGTAATTAGTAAGCTAGTGATAGATCTAATTGATTATAGGCTATTGAAAATAATAATCAAATCTGATGATACATGGAAAGAAAATTCAAATTTGAAATCAACTTCTTTCAAGCATGGAGAAGATAAGACTAGCATTAAAGCAATAACATAGAGATGGATGCCTAAGACTATAAAATTAAGGAGATTTTTTAGATGTGCCAAATTTAATCCTAAGTCTCAAGCAAAAATAAAGGCAATTAATGATATGATGTTGTTTAGTTGAAAAATGGATCCTAGGTCTAATGTTTAGATCACTAACATCAATCCTTTTCCAAAGAACATTAGGATACAAATGTGCAAGGAGATTAGATTTAATTACAATTTTTTTTTTGGTCTCGAAGGGTATCCCCGCAGCCCCAACCCATCAGCCTCCCTTACACTAGTTTATGGGGGTGCAAGTGGGAGGTGAGACTAGTCCCTACGGCCATGGGATAACCAACACTGCTCCCAAGCGTCCGTGGCGGGGTGAAATCTGAGCCAGAGAGTCAACCCCAAGACCTCGGGGAGCAAACCTGATCCGGTGGAAATTTTTAGTGAAATTTGAAGTTTCTCATTTCTCTCCAAAATCTACACCATCAGAAAGAGCTCAAAGTCCTAATTCCAACACAACTTGAACGAAGCGAAAAGGAGTCCGCTTGCACAATTTATGGCCAGTCAAAGGCAGGGTCAAACTAGGATAAGAGGGCATCTAGAAGGAAAAAAATGATTTCATCAAAGCTTGTCGAAGTTGGAATCATTGCGAAGAGCTCGTCCCAAGCTTTCCAATGCAACTTTTTTCATCGAAATCCAATGTCGTATGCTCGAGATATAGCTAGTCAAAGTTCGTGCAAGGGATGTTGACTTTGACCATACGGAATGCTGACGTCAACATTCCGTACTATACAGACAGTGAGGTGGACCAGTCAAAATTTGACATGTGTCATCCATGTTAGAATTGTATGGACCCAATCACAGAGTGACATGTGGCATCCGTCGTACAGTCATTGGCACAGTCAGCGTACAGTCGACAACATATTTGGCAAGACACGTCAGTGTTTTGTTGACATCCACGTTAGCTTCATTGACGAATCAGGCTTTGCCAGGTGGCACCTCCTCGGCATGCCACGTGGCCTCTCTTTCAACCTGTGGTGAGTTGGAAGTTGGTGTTTGTTTCAAAAAATGTTGTTGGGGGGATTTGAACCCCTCACCATCCGTCCATGAATCTCCTGGTGGACCGTTGCATCAAAGCGTTTGTGGTTATCTATGAATAGTGGTCATTTTATTTTGTTTACGAGTCAGAGAAAAATCCATGGAAAATGTGAACCGTCGGGCATCGAACCTGGAACCACCCAGTTACTAAAATGGAAAGCCACAAACAGGCCAACGAATGGCTTTGAATATAAATTGGCATCGGTAGCTTTTGTTAAGTTATTTGAAACCGAATGCCCTAAAATAAAAATAAAACAAACTCCCCTAAAAATTCAAATTAAAACAAGTTTTAACAAATGTAACCCTTGTAACAACAAAAGCCCGTAAAGAATAAATAACAGGGCTAAAATAAAGATTAGGGGGATTTTTAAATAAGATTTATATGTGTATAAGGGAGATTTGAAGATATCATGGAGAGATAAGGAATATTTTGTAAATCATTTGTTTATGAACCAAATCGAGTAAAGTTTTTGTATAAAAGGGGGTGAATGGGAGAGAGTGAGGCTAAGTGAAAAAACTTAGATTTTGCAAATTAGAGAAACAGGTGACAGGTGTTTTGAAAGAAGAGTTCTAAGGAGATTTTTCAAGCCATTTTTCGTACGATGGAGTATTGTTATGATACCGAAGTGCTTGAAGGAAATGGTCTCGGTGCATTGTAATTGATTTCTGGAGATTAATCGGATCGGTCGTACTCTATTGGAGCCGACCTGAAGACCTAGTCACATTTGTGGCGAACTCCGTAATCAAACTCTATTTGCATCTCTCTCTTTCTTTCTCTCACTTTCTTTCATTCTGTTGTTATCACCTCATCATTTTAATTATTGTAATTATTTCAATGAGTTAATTTTGTTCTAATTAACTTGGATAAATCATTGTAAAAGTTAAGTATTCAAATTCTGCAAATAGTCTAGATCCTATATAGATCAAAACCCAAGACTTAAGACCAACTACTCTAACCCGTGGGGGAAATTTAATTCCAATATTGAAGGTGAGTTAATCAACCTCATATTTGATCCTTTTATGCCTTAGAAATTTATTAGAATTTACTTACTTTTAAATTGACCTAATGAAACTATGCGACCTAATTTGAAAATACAACTTTTTCTTAACAAAGAAATTGTAAAACCAAATTTCAATAGTAGATTTGGAAAGGGAAGAGTTATGTGCACATGTCATACAAATTTGGAGCTAAATTTGTTGGACTAAATCACCTAGGACACCCATGTTTGAGTTGAATATTTTTTGATATGAAAATGCAATCCTGCAACTCTTTGTCTCCCTTCTATTTTCCCACTCAATGACCTCTATCTTCAAATTTGAACCTACAAATTTTTTGAAAATAAATGAGTGGGTGGCTATATAGGATTATTCCTTACTCAAAACCCTATATTGGTATTTCTAGCTCCACAAATAGTCAATAAAATGATTGATAAAAATCTGTGTGATCCAAACCTTAAGTTCTTATAAGGTTGTAATGAGAAAAAATGCATAAAACCTACTCAAATGTGTTAGAGAATGATTCCTAAATGATAATGATAAGATCCACCTAAGATAAAGTCAAATACCCTTAGGAAAATAGAAAACACAAGAATACCTCACCTTAGGTAGCAAGTAGTATAAAGCTTGAAGATGAGAAAACTTTGAAAATAAGTCAATAGGTTGTAGAAAATGGCCTAGAGCACTTTCCAAACCTAGATTCCATCACATCCTTCTATTGACATCAAACTCCAATAATTAGATGAAACTTGATCAAATCTGAAAATACATTTGAAAACCTACAAATTCAAATGTATTTTGGCATAATGTAATTTCCACAATAATTTCTTTCTTCCTTTCTTTAATTGGTTTTTAAATGGTGAAATGACTAGGTATTTATAGGAATTTAATCTAATTTATTGAAAATTAAATCTTGATAGCCAAAATTAAAATAAGAAATTTCTATCCTCTAAATATTAAAAATTGGAGCCAAAATAGGGGACCAAGTTGCTTAGGGCTTCATTGTTCCAACCCTATTTTTAGGCATGTAAAGTTTTAGGAGCAAAATACTAAATTTTTACTTTGGTTTTGTACATGTGATTTCTCGAAAACTAATTAAATGGTCCATGAAATGTATAATTTGGGAAATTAGGGATTGCTTAGGGAATGTTTAAATGCATTGGTGAAAGGGTCACTCAAGTAGGTTCCAAACAAAGTGTGAAATTGTGCTTTCACCTAAAAGGGAGTATATTCTTTTATGCTACATTTAGCCCCCAGTTTCGCAGCCATATGACACTACATGTATATATGCAAGCTAAAGTACAAAAATTAAATCATATCATAAAAGGATAGTCAAAAGGATACTATAGATCATTCATCAAATGAGAGAATGATGCCCCCATTGTAGTAATCTACAAAAAAACAATGTTAGGAACTAAATCCTGCAAGATCAAATTGTTAGACATTCAAAGATCTTTTTCACTTGCAAACAAATGTGTTAGTCTAAAAAATTCCAAGGAGAATGAAATTTAAGGTTATACAAGAGAAATGGCCAAGTCCAATAGGGAACTATATACCAACATTTTTCCTCTCCTAGCACCTTTTATTTACCTCTACCACCTTGTTGGAGACTTTTATCAGAACAAACTTATCCTCTACATACTTGGGTAGCTTCAATTGGGGACCATCAAACCCTCCAATTCTAATATCTGAAAGCCTTAAGAACATTATGAAGTGACTCCTATAATTTTTGATTAACTGTAGGAATGAAACCACTTGAGATCTAATAAAAGATTTAAATGTGCATGAAATGGAAGAATATTTTTGAAAACAAAAGAGAAAGAGAGTGGGTGACTATTAATGATGGAAGAATGTGGGCTAGTGGAATGTTTTTTTAGAAAATAGTTTGAATATTATGTCAGGAATTTTATTTTTGGTGGAATAAAATATGGGACTTAGCAAAGGAAGTGGAGTTGATTTCACCAATCTACAAAGGCTTAGAAGTTTTTTGAAAAAACCAAGAATGTTGGGGAGCAAGTCTTCACGCATTCCCTTTATAAAAATTGAGGTCGTCGGTTTCATTTTTAGGCATACAAATAAAGGTATGACCAAAAAAAACTTTTGGGATCATCTTTCTTAGTTAGGAGATGGGATTTTTCTCTCCCCCTCTTAATCTTTGATTTACTATTTTCCTTTAAAATGAAATATGCTCGTATATAACAACTTTCTATTTATTTTCCACCTTCCCTTTATCAGCTATATGTGCTTGCTTAAGAACTCATTATTTTATAGATCTTAATCCCTATATTATGGTGCACAACTTTATTTTATAGTAAGTTATAATTAGCATGGTCATGCACAAGTTTATCTCTATGCGTAACTTTCCTTCACCAATAACCAGCCACACTAGCTATGCTCAATAACTAATTTTGTTTTTATGCCTTTTGAGGCCGGTGTATAGCTCCATAAAAAATTCTAAAGGTTCCCAGGAAGTCTTCCATATTGAATAATCTCTCCTTTAATTTACATATATTAATTAGTGAATGAGATTGCAAGTCAGAAAGAAATAATGATGTAGGGTCAATGGTATAGTTGTATTAGTGGTGCAAGAGCACCTAATAGATTGTATGCCTCCATGAGGCCAATTTGTGAATTTTTAGTTAGGTGAAATAAGCTTGTAATAAGGTAATTTAGACCATTTTAAACATGTTTGAGTCTATTTTAGGTCCTACGAGTTCTTGGTTGGGTCATTTTGCAATTATGGTTAAAAGTTGTCAGTTTTTACAAAATTGTCATATTGAAAAGTTACAAAAATGCAAGAATGGGAATACGAAGAGTCAAGATCATGTAGAAGTTGATTAGTTAGTTGGAAAGTTAAAAATTGTTTTAATATGATAAATATGTAAGTACAACTCGAATTTGGGGATTGAAGATGGTTGGAAATTGTGCAGAAGAAGGAACCCTTCTTTTTGTGCATTATTTCTAAATTTTTCTCATATTGCAGAATTTTTTCTTGGTTTGTATGAATTGTGTCTTTAATATAATGATGTAAAACTGGTTGGATAAGTTAGTGATGAGAATATAATTTCATTTTCAATTGGTCTCATCAATTTTTATTGATATTTGTAAAAGTTATGGCACTTTTGGTACAAGTTGTCCTAAATGACTGATTTTTTCTTATAATAGTCCAAAAGAAACACATGGTACAGATTGGTACAGTACAATAATGGTCTGAAATTAATGGGAAATGATGTATAAATGAGTCTAGTTTGGTTTCCTTTTTTTTTTTTTATCTAATTTCATTAAGATTTGAAAGAGTTATGGCATTTTTGGTGAGAGCAGGTCTATGATAAAACTAGGGTTTCCAACAACCATTAAGAAAACTATATATTTGTATTGCACCATCAAAAAAGGATAAAACTTGGTGAAAGTCTTCTTTCCATTGTAGCACAAGCTTCCTACAAATGGATTTGAATTATTTGATCATTTGGGAAAGATATGGAGGTTTTTTGTGTGTCTTTTCATAGTAAATATTGTCATAACCCTTGGTGAAATGAGGGTTTAACAAAATAATGCATTGTTGAGTTGTTTGATGTAATGATCATTTGTATTCCATCAATATGCATAGTGAGTAGGACAGCAAGTTGATTTTTTTTTTGATTGAAGAGTTGTTTTAAATTGATCTATTTGTGATGGTTGAAGGTTTTGAACCCATGCTTTGCATCAATTAGTCGAGAGGTTTGCATTCTTTGGGAGTCACTAGGTGGGTTCATAAAGATAATGATTAGGAAACTTTTTTTTATTATTATTTTACTTTTCAGCACTATTTTCCATACCTTGATCTACATGCTTGTGTTTTAGTGTCATCTCATGTTGTCTCAATCACCTTACTCAGAGCACATGTTTCCTTTGTCTACACACATAGTTCCTAAGTCGAATCAAATTTACATTACAAATTTTTTTTGTGATATTCTATATCCTATGTTTACTTGACCTTTCACTACTCTTTGCATATAGAAACCTACAGTGCTTAGTTGTTTCATGTCTGGACAATTTCATCTATGAGAGTGGTCGAGGCATAGCAGGGTCAGTTTGGTAATTACCAACCTATTAATTCTGAGTATATGTATGCCAATAAACTGTTTACCTATATGTTAATTCCTAGTACGCGAATTTTCATGTGTTTTTTACTATAATATTATTTTCTAGTATGTTGAATGCCTTTATGTGATTCACCAGAATGATATTTTCTAGCATATTATTACCAATATGAGAGGATTTGATTAGCCATTCAATTATTCAGTAACTCAAGAATCATATCTCTTCTCTCCTTTCTTTTTGCCTACCCAGTTTGTAGCTAGGTTGAGGGGAATAATCATTCTTGTTTTCTAGAAATCTAGCTTTGCATGGTAACAACTGATGGGTTTTCTAATAATTTATTACAAATACCCTGAAAGTAACTCTTGTCTTTAGAAATATATATTTATTTAAACTATTATGAATATTCTAAAGAATTATTTTTCTTCTAAAACTACATTTAATTAATCAATTATGATTGTTTTGATGGTAATACTAGTTTTTGAAATAAATATTTATACATATAAATTCCCTTCTAGATCAACGATACAATTTATTTGGTATTAAATGGATTAAATGTTAGATATAATTTTTTTTCAAAATCAGAAGAATATTTGTTAGTTGAAATCAATTACTAAATTTATTTTTCTTATATTTATATAGTGATATATATTTATTGCATGTAATTATTCCTTCTTTAAATAATGTATACACATACTTAACTATTTTTATACAAAGACCGTATATGTATATATACATATATATAATATATGTATATATACATACATGTGATGTACCTTTTTTAATGATGCATTTTCTTTAGTTGCTGAAAAAATAATGTTATATGAAAGATGAACCATGGATTTATTTACTTATACATGTTCTTGCATTTGACTTTACCCATAGTCTCCACTCATTAGGCTTAATTCATTAAATTATGAAAAGATCATGCTTGAATTTTTTTTTTTGTTGAATTATTCAACTCAAAAAGTGATCCTAGTTAATCTATTTATAAACCTAAAACATGATTTCTAATAAAAAATGTAGCTATAAAAGGTTGTTTTCTTTGTGCATGTAGAAATTCACCTTTTCGGATAGGTGCCAAGTGTAGGTAACATGGAGTGTAGACGCTGCTTTCCAAATCTATTGTTTTATTGTTGTATAAGGCATTATGCTCGGCCAAACTTTGTAGACCATTATGATAAATGGAATAACTAATATTATTTCTCTCTGCCATTTCCTAACATCATTCATTGCATGTTCTAAATAGATAAAAATGCATGTAGATATGTTAGGCACACACTAAATTCCATCTTGCTTTTGATTTATTTTTGCTAAGTATGTTATATAGGGTCAATTGTTCTTCATGTCATGAAGAAATTTTTGGGGAAGCGTAGCTTCATGGTTGGGTAGAAAAAATGCCCAGTTCATGTTCTCATCCTCCAGTTGTAGGGTGAATGTTAGAGTGGAATATCTAGGATTCGAACTTATGTTTATATATACATTTTTGTACTCTTGATGTTTAACTATTATGACTTCCTAGTGAATATATCCTATTCAAACTATGTATCGTTGTAACCAATGCATTATGACATTGGGAATGTATGTAACTTTATATGATGACATGTTATGCTATGACGTTGCTCAACTTCAACTATTTTGAAATTATGATATGTTCTTGTCAATTTGAATTATTTAGTGTTAACATTTGAGTTGAACACATTACACAAAATTATTTTTACAACTTCCCAAAACTCTTTCACAAACTAATATATTTTTCAAGATTAACTGGCATAATAAACTATTGTAATTTAATGGAGTCAATAGTTATGATATAAATATGACATGTTATGGAAAGAGATTACAATTTCCTCTATGTAGGAAATGGATTGTACAATATTTTAAATGTGTCTCAAATTGATTGACAAGTTTTTCAAATTCTTTTATAAGAATCTTTATTCTTTTGTAATGTCTATAATTCATTTGAACTAAGCCTAGTGTTCTTTATTATTATTTTAATGACCTTTTAACCACAAATCTAACATTTCATGTAAAAGTGTTAAGCCAAAAAATATTTTATTATCAAAATATTCAATGGAAAAAAAATGGTAAATTTATATTCATATTTAGTTTCGGTGGTGTAATTATTTTTGCCAATTTTGAATTTAAATTGAAGGATGAATGGATTTGTGCATAGCATTTTCATTCTTTCTTTTAAGTTTCTTTAAAATTATGACATTTGTTATCTAAAAATTAAAACTTAAAAATATAATTGATGTAATAAGTTATATTAATGTTGATATGTTTATTATATAATTAATATACAGTAAACCAAAATTATTTTGTTTTAAGATCTATATTAAGAAATCAATGGACCTTGTAAGTCAACTTCTAGTATTTCATTATGAGGATCAATTTGGACAATAATTTTTTTTATATATTTAGAATTTTAGAAGAAATTAGGTTAAAATAAAGTGAGATTATTTATTAAACTAAAATTTAGAAAATAAAAATTGATATTCATAATCTAATTATAAAGTATAATGAGATTAAATATGTAAGCATTTCAGGTTATTCACTTCTAACCATGTCAAACTTGATCTTATCCCAAACATTAAATATATGAATTATTTAATAAATTCATTTATTCATTATCCTATAGTTCACCTTTCAGGTTGTCCATATCTAACCTGATATTAACTTAGAGTTATATGAAAGTTTTCCCTATTAAAAGACATTGAAATTTCTTTTTACCAAACTAAATTAAAAAAAATTATCAAATAAAAGAATAAATATTTTAAATTAGTATTAATCAACTAATTCCCAAAATAATCCTACATCACTAAATCTTTAATCTTTAATAACTTTATTATTATCCTGTGATGAATCTTTATAATTCACATTGTCAATTTATTTACATCAACATTTCTTTCTAAATATATTTGGTTACGAAATATATTATCCTTCCATAAACCAAATTTTGTGTATAATTAACATTAAAAAATAGATAAAAATAAATTTTACTACCATACATCATCAAAATTGGTTTTTCTTCTATTGAAAGGTGGAAGAGGTGAGTGGAAGAGATGCTTTTCTCCTTTTTATAGTTTTTTCTAGCAAATGTGACCATTAATGAAATGTCTATCAATTAAATTATTAGAAATAAGCAATCATTCTTGCAATAAATGAACCTTCTTTAATGTATAGAATACCAAATATAATTTATTGAGTAAAAACATAAAAGTTAAATATTCCTTGGAGAATTATTTGTAAAGTTAAAACATAGAAGGGTGAGTTGATAGCAGTTCTTTGTAGAATCAAATTGGCTATTTACCTTATTACCACAGGGAAGCTACCAATCTTGAATTCTTTGTTGATATTTATTACATATTAATTAGAAATAATAAAGGGATTCAATGGTCAAATGTGAAATGAATCAAATTTGAAACAATTTAATCTATAAATTTAAAAAACCAATTCCCTTGAGATCTCAATAAAATTTATGGGCCGATGCTTTTGTTACAAAGTTAGTTACTTTTAGTAAACATGATTACAAGATGTACAAGTACCTGTGAAAGGGCTTAACGTGGAGATTACATGAAAGATAGACTTTACAAGAAACATTACAAGATTGTATGATGAAGAGATGCAGTTAGTGTCAAAAGTGGGTGATAACTCTGTTGGTAGAAAATACCAATTAAGAATAAACATTGCTAGATTGAAGGTAGAGAAGAGAAGATAGATAAGTAAAATAAGCATGTCGAGAATTTCCATTCCCAACTTGATTTTGGTGAGATTGATGGCATTGTGAAGGATGCTTTCTAGACACTAATTTCATAGTATGCGGAATTTGAGAGGACACTTTATTCAAATGACTAGATCAAACAGGAGCTAGGATGGGTTAATATTGACCTGTTCAAATGGCTAGGAGACTGGCCAAGTGCAGAAGCATGTTGGTTAAATAGAATTTTAGTAATTTTTCCTACATCAAAATCAATATCATAACACAACCTCTTGAGCCAAATGAATTATTTTCAAGCATGAGTAGCTACCATGTACACTTCTTCTATAGTGGAAAAGTGACTATATCTTGTTACTTACTTATCCAACTTATAGCAACATTAAACAACACGAAAACATATCCACAAGTGGATCATTTTCTATCAATGTCACCTTCCCAATTAGAATAGAAAATTATTACTTTTCCTCTCATTAAAAATCCTGATCCTATTAAACCTGTACCTCCAAAATTTAGATCAAATTCTTATTTCCATTATCACTGACAAAATGGACATGACATCAAACATTAAGTGTCTTAAACATATTATGCAAGACCTCATTGATTATGGTAGGATTTTTGATGGAGGTGTTAATGATCAAGGAAATAAGTCCATTGCCTCTCCTAACCAAAAATTACAAATCTTTACCAACCCTATGCCTAATCATAACATTCCATTTGTCAAAGTTAGCAAAACTCAAAAGACTGATGTGATGATTGTTGACATGGATGATGAGAACATAGATGCAATTCAACAAATTCCTATGGATACTGATCAACAAGAACAAAATCCTATCGATGGTTTGGTTGTATTGGTTGAAACTCAGCATCATAAGGACCGACTAAAAAATCCTCTTGACATTGCTTTCTCATCCAAAGATATACTTAAATATGCACTTGATGGTCTTGTTTACATAGTTGTTTGAATCTATGATAATCCCACTAATGGGATATTAATAGATCTTGTCCATGGAGAGAATGTGATCACTAAATAACTCTTACTTGTGCATGAGCTCTACTAAGAAACATATGACAAACCAAAATCATGGATTAAGACACATAACAGTTTCACTTGCCCTATGATGGGATCAATCACTTTACCTTTACAAATAGGACTAAAAACATCATATGTCTCATTCTCCATCATCTTGACATCAGAACAATTCAGTGTGAAGCTTGGTTACCCATGGTTGCACTCCATGGAATTTGTTCCGTCAGTTGTGCATAAATGACTAAATTTTCCCTTTGACAATTAATTTTTTGTCATGCATCATAGTGGCTTTAACCATTTGTATTTTGATGGAAAATTTTCATCAATTTTTTTTGGTTAAAGCCTATGGAACCTATTAAACCTTGTGAAGCCTTCCTTTTCAAATCCTACCCAAAGTTCAAGGTGAAATGCATAGAAAAACTATCCCTTAAAAAGATGCCTCAACCAATGACCAAACCTACCATCCTTGATGAAACCATGATTGAACCTAAATACATTCCAAACAACCAAGATCAACCTAATATAGAACCTTTTACTATTTCCTAAAAAAGATCAAGAGATAACTAAAACAATCCTATCATGCCTCCTAAAATTTAAAAAGTTTATAAAGATAAAGTGAAAGTGGTTGAACAATCTTCCATGGTTCCATTCTTTCCTCCCTTTAGGGAAGAAAGTAAACCTATGATTGATGAACTCACTCCTACACAAGCACAAAATGAAGGTCGTACTGAAAGAAACAAAAGTGCTAGAGAGCATAGGCATAGACATTGTGTTCTTTCTCGAAGGTTAGATGAAGAACCAAAAAAGGAAAATAAAAATCTAAAATTGAATGAAGCAATGCACAATGTGTCTTCCCCTTCACTAAAACAAAAGGATCCCATACCACAAAAAAAGTTAAGTCCTTCTTTAGACATTATCATTCAACCTCCTATTTTGATTCATTTAGATGATGATGATGAGGGTGCTAAAATTGGCGAGGAGGTGCATAATGAATTGAATACATTACTTTCATCTTCTATGAGCTTAAATGAAAATTCTCCGAAGAAGAGTGTTGAACTTGGTGATACCCCTAGTTTGGAACTTGGTATTATCCCTTTGGTTAGTTGTCCACCTTATATATACGATGAACATGATTGGGATGCAAATGACCTTCTAATAGGTTGACTCACATGTGCCTTACTAGTTTTTTTGCATTATTTATTTTTCTTTCATCTAATTGGATATGTGTAATGTGATCCCCCGTGATGTTCTATTTGATGTATCTCTCTCTCTCTTTGTGACATTCCTCTATTTTTATCTACATTTTTCTTTATGTTGTTTTCCTTTTCCTTTTCCTTGTTCTTTTTCTTTGTCTTATGTTTTCCTTTTGGGATAAAACTATTAGCTATTTTTAAAAGAACCAAACTGATCTTCAAAAATACCTATGGACTTTTCCATTTCTAATACTTAGTACTCTAAAAGTATCAGCTAATGAATGAGTAAAAGCTACAAGACTTATACTCCTACACTTTGGGATTTGTGAAACCCAAGAGGGTGATCCCACAATGTATGCTCAAGAATTTGTATGAACACTATTTCCATACATTGTACAAAATAGATACTTCTTCTACAAATACTCAACAACAAAGTACATCAAACAAGTTGGAAGCTCATTTTACCCTACACTTGGAGCATGAGAATAACAAAACTCAACACAAAACAACTACAGTAGTATCCATTTGAAAGTTTGTGAATAAAAAGTGATTAGCTAATGAATCAACCCAAAAAATAAATTATGAATACTTGGCATGAACCAGTGCCTTATCCCAAACATGGAGTCAATCTAAACCTATGCAACTAGATAATAAATCAACAATAGCAACTTACAATCTCAAGAAACACTGCATTACAACACTCCCACATTATGTTCATGATCATCACTACTTAAAAATATCATGGTACCTAATTCTTATGAGTTAAAAATCTCATCCAAGCATTTATATTAATTCATTGAACTAATATGTAGGAATGAAATTAAACATCCATTGAGAAACAACAAAGATGAAAAAAAAGATCCTTGATTACTTTCATTCATAACTCATAAAGCAGGTACAAAGGAGAGACAATAGCCATGAAATTGGTATCACTCTATATTGTATTTTATATATTGTTATATAAAAAATACATACATAAAAATAGACTCTAAACTTAAGAAAAAACCTAAAACATGCTTGATATTCCTTTTAAAATTCATAGTGTTGATTACAAAACAATGAAACCCTAATTTTTGGCCCTGAATTCCTTCTTATAGAAACATGTTTGAAATAAAATTAGTCTTCATTTATTGTTGGAGATCTAGTCCCATTTTCAAAAAGTATTCTCAAACAACTACCTTGAAATTTGTGCCCACACATACCAAGTGGAAAGAAAGAAAGAGAAAAGAAAGGACAAAGGATAAGTCGACGTCTACAACCCTATCATCAATTCAATTTGAAGAGGATGCACTATATTTTCTATACTTTAGAAAAATCCTAATCTATACTAAATCCAGGCTATGCAGTGCATTTTCACCTATCCATTATTCATCATGATTGTATACTTTAGAATCAAATTTTTTAAATTACCATCCCACAATTTCTTATTAATCCACCACCCCCTCCAAATATCTGCCTCTCCATGCCAAGAATTCCTCTTTAGTAGGCTAGTTGAAATTCATGACCTCATCTTCACTTTCTCTATAAGGCACATACTTGGAAACAATTTGGGTGGCCTCCTTTTCAACCTCCAACAAGACAATCTCTACATGAGACAACATATCCATATTTTTCTTTAGTGTACCCATATCATAATTTTGACAAATTGAAATTATTTGACCTGAAATAGTTTTATTAATTTCATCTTTCCATTCTTGCAGCCACCATGGATGAATAACTATAATGAATTCTATTCAATCTATTATTCGCTCCTCTGTTCAAATGCTCCAACACTATAGTGACAATTTCCATATTTGTATTCAAAACCTCCTTATCAGGATTGTCACTTATCTCTTTATATTCATTTAATTGCTTGAGCAACTCTTCCCTATTGATATTTTCCTCAGCCTATGGCATTTCTAATGTACTAGGCTCTATTTTTGAAATGGGAACACTTCCCATGTTGTATGGCAATATTTCCCATGAGGAACTCACTTGAATGATAAATTCAAGGGGTGGCAGCTTCTGGTGAAGCAGTAGGTGAGTCGATATCTGTATGCTTATGCTTTCCTAGTTGTAAAATTTGTAATTTATCTTGCAATAAAGATACCATTGTCTGCAATTGCATATTGTATTATTCAAGCTTCCCATATTTAACTAACAAATCATTGTGTTTTGTCCCGAGCTTCTCCTTTTCTATAGTTACAGATACTACAGTGGCCCTTGTGAATTGTGCAACATGTACTAACATGTTTTTTTCCTCTAGAGCTGATGTTTTTGACATGCTCTTTATTATTAGGCCTCCATTATAGTTGGGTGCAACCTCAACAATGTTAGGCTTCCTTGTACTTGAGGCCATAGATTAGATAGCTAATGCATCCCATTGCTCACTAAAAGTAGTCCCTTGTAATGCAATTGTATCCTCTTCTTCTAAATTGTAGAGAGGTCTATCACATCTCTTTATTGTATCAAAGGCTATGGAAGATGCTAAATCCTATTCTGGAAGAAAAAAATACCACTATTTCTTCCCAATTTTCAACCCTCCTTTGCACTCATATTTTAAAATTTATCTCTCATTTCATTCAATACATTTGTTTTGATGGTGACATCAGGAAATTCTGGATGAAGACTTCTTTCTATACCTAGGTTGTTGACATATTCATCTCTTTTAGCTCTATATGTAAATACCATTAAATTCTAAGACTTTACAAATGAGTCATAATCTAAGAACTTTATGCATGCTACTACCTACATATCATCTTTTCCATTGAGCCAAGTGAGATCAGCTTTACTCAATCTCATACCCAATTGTTGTTTCACCCTCATTACTAGTGCAGTGGGTACTCCTTCTTACATTTCCTACTCTGATACCCAAATGTTATCATTAGAGTCTTCATCAACATAGTCTACTAAACTAGTCACTTAAACATTTTGGTTTTTCAATAGTGGCTCTTTTGGTGGTGATGCATTAAGTGGTGGAGAATCAATATCCACAATTTCAAGCTTTGTTGGCCTTGGAGAAGATAGTGGTGGTACTTGTGGTACAGGAGAAGGAGACTTGTGCTCCTCTTGTTGGGAAGGAGTGGGAGTTACATCATTTTTATTTTCCTTACTCTTTCTCCTTACAAATAACTTTATTCATGTTTCTTTAGGGGCTTGAGATGCATATTTCTCTTCAATGGTAGGGAATTCTCCCCCATCATGTTATTCTTCAATGGGGCTTTTCCATTATCCTTACTTATTATCCCTTTAGTCTCAAGGTGGCCCACTATTGTCTCAAAATTCTTGGATACATGTTCCACGTTTTGCATTATATTTTTAATCTTTGGAAGAACCTTGAAGTTGGGTTCTTCTTCCTTTATCTTTCTCTACATCTTATTGAAGGAAATCCACCTTTCTTTTCTTTTTTCTTGTTCCAAAATGTGAAACACATTTCTTATCACATCCTTTGGATATTGGAAAATGTGCACAAATTTGTAGCTCTTGTTCATTTCCTTCAACCAGGCCATAAAACCTTTGGGATCATATCTAATCCTCTCAATTGATCTATGCATATAGTAGGTCTTTAGTATATCAAGTATCTTATTTTAACCTCCTTTTTTCATCACAAAATCATAAAAGCATATATACAAAGGAAAGAATGTTCCTTTTCCTTGATTCAATAGATTCTCATTTTCCACACTTCCCAATTTCCATATCACCACAAGGAAACCAATTCTCTTTGGCACATATCTTGGTAGTAAGTGAGGTGCAATAGTGGAACCATACACTCTTAAAATAGTGTAATTAGGGTATGGGATAACATCTCCCCAATTTTGATCAAATCCCAAATTAGGCCTTCTTTCCTTGGGTCTTAAGAAGTTATGCAAGGCTATGGGAATTCTAGGTATACTCACAACCCACACTCTCATTAATTCTGAAGCAAAAAAGTTTTGAAATGTCACATAATAATATGTCATGTCATCCTTGTCCAGGACAATAGTCCAACATTGCACAGGAAAATCCAAGTTACCCTCCTTCCTATCCAAAGTCATATTACGCTCGAAGTGAGGTGCACCTTTGAACAAAAACATATGCATCAACAATGAGTACCAGCTAAACCTTACTCCATCTGCATCTTTCTTCAACACTATCAAGCCCTCATGAATCTTTTCTACAAGAATCCCTGCATAGTCATATATTGTACAATATTGGGAGTGTTGAATATCGGCTGCCATATACATCCATGCCATAGGAATTCCCATGACAGAATCATAACCAGTTATCTAGAAAATAGAGTAAAATGTTTTTTGGAAGTAGGAAATAAAATAATTAATAGGGAAAGGCTGCTTATCATATTTCCCTATTGTAATCCCTTAGCCTACAATTTATGCTAGATATCTTGGTAGAATGTGAACTCTAAATGAAATATTAGTCTTATCATATTCCTCCTTGAAGTGTTTTCATTGATCTTAGGCATTTCATCACTTGAGCTAGTGAGTTTGAAAACATGAGCAAATTCCTCCTTGGTAATTTTGACCATTTCCTTCCCATCATATGTTCTTATAGTTTTTGTAACTAGGTCATAATTGGTGGCCATTGTTTTGAGAAAATAAACATCCATGTAGACGTTGGGCACAATCAACTTCCCTAGGTAACAATTTCAAGGTTACCTACTGGAATACCTAGGTTTCTATTCTTGAACCAACTATAGAACAATTCCCACCTAGTATAAGGTAATTTTAGCATCCTTAATAGAATTGTTCTTGTCAATAAAACCCTCTACAACTTGTGGACCTTAGAGAAATAGCTAACCGTTAGGTTTTTCACTAGTTGATGGTGGTAACTAGTCAATAATGTCTTTATTCAAAGGTCTTTTGGGGGTAGAAGCTTCCCCTTTAGATGAAGATGCTTTTGATTGTGCTTTAGGAGCCATGACACAAAAGGTGTTACAAGGTATGGTTTCTAGTATCTTGGACATGGCTTACAACTTAGATAAGGTGTTTACACTAATTATGATAATGCATGACCAACCAATTATCATTTATGAATGCCAAACCTTAAAATGTAGAACAAAGAAAAAAACCCTAACAGACTCAAAGATTTGGGAAACCAAAACTCTATCAATAATTTTGAGGGGAAGGTGCCAATAATTCACATACTGGTTCTTTCACAGGATGATAACCCTAGCCTCAACATCAAACAAGCCTAAAAACCATTACATGAGCTCTTCAAGTGTGTAAAATATCCTTTATAATGCTCAATTGTGCTTTCAAGATAGGTTTTAATAGCTATGCAACCTTCTTCTTCAGAAGCTCGACATCCTTTTCATTATTAAGGCTCACTCATGGTAACCACAATGGCTCACCTTCCCTCAAACTAAGTTTTGAATGCCAACCATTGATCGCATGGGCATGATAACTAATGGACAATACATATTTAGTTAGCTTGAATAGAAAATCTTGACTATACACAACCACAATACTTATCAAATGACAGAAATCCACAAGGAACCACTTGCTGGTGATTTGTGGGCTCCACCATTCCTTTGTCTTTGCATCCATAATCCATGTGTCTTCTTCCCCTTGCCCTTGTGAGTCTTAACTCATGTGCAAATTTCATCAACTTAGAGATGGGGAACAACTGAGATTAAGTCCCACAACCTCTTCATACTCACATCTTAATCCAAGACCAATTTCTTGCAAACTTATTCTTCTTATACCATCAACGAACCAAATTAAAAGATCTCAAATGTGCGTGCATTATATCTGATATTATTAGCACAAACTTTATTCTCTATGCCTCATGTTGAAATATTTGATTAATATTTGTCTTGGCCCCAATGCTTCCACATCTTCTAGGTTATTCCACATGGAAATCGCCTGCCACGCCATTAGGAATTAGTCAGTAAAGGTGGGGCCTGTATGGGATAGCTTGGAGCGGTCAAGATTAACCCATGTCACCCACTGTCAGTCATTGATTTACTTCAAAGCTTTGCACATTGACTGCTTGTAAACACTGGGGCCACAATCAAAATCGCCAAGTGGTAGTCACCCACCAACCTGCGTGAATATTTTAATGAAAAATTAAAAGGAGTAGATGCATGGGGAATGGTTTAGGCACATCCACATTACTCAACAACTGTTATTGATCTTCCTTCAATATCACTAGCTATCTTCAACTCAGACATCTATCCCACTAATACATAGAACACATGGCTCATCCCCACTAGCTCATGAGGATAAAATAGTAAGCAATGAAATGGAATGGGCACATGGGGAATGACCAAGATCTGCTTGTGAAAATTGAACTATCACCAAAGATTTTCATATCTACACATACCAAAAATTTTAGTCTTAAAAGAGGGACCTAACTAGGTTGACAAGACTATAACCCATAGGATTAAAATATTAAGACTCGAAGGATTTTAGCAGAAAATATTTAGCCC
Organism: Sequoia sempervirens; assembly: GCA_007258455.2. Lineage (NCBI taxonomy): Eukaryota > Viridiplantae > Streptophyta > Pinopsida > Cupressales > Cupressaceae > Sequoia > Sequoia sempervirens. Next base: position 88,188 of record VDFB02316074.1, read on the forward strand.
GACTTTGGAAAAATTAAAATAGTGGGATAGCATATAACAAACAATAAGACTATACCAAAGGGTTGGTCACTTCATGTATTTTGATGGCATAATTCATAGCTTAATAAAAGACTGGGAACCATCAACAAGGAGTTAATAGAGAATTAAAACCTGCAAGGAGATAAACTCAAGGGTTTTTACAGTAGGATATCAGGTAAAATAAAACCCTCAAATAGTGATAGTAATCAAAACCCTACGCCCTCAAATGCAAACCTAACCCAGAATTTAATAGGATTTGAGAAGGAACATGAAAATTTTAGGAGCTCCATCAGATGCAAGGCATGGAGACATTCATGTATCTTCCATGTTGACCCCAAAAACATTCATTTATCTTTTCTTTGTCTTGTATTTTCCTTTTGGGGATGATGCAAGGCGTTGAGACCTTCAAGTCTCTTCCATGTTGACCCAAAAGCTTTTTATTTTTCTTTTTCTTGTGTTTTCTTCTTAGGGATGATGCAAGGTGTCAAGGTATTTATGTCTCTTCCATGTTGATTCAAAAGTTTTTTCTTTGTTTTCACTCTCTTTGTGTCATTTTTCTAGTTCTATGAGTATTTGGGGAATGATGATAGTTCTACGCTCTCTAAAAAGATTGTAGCAAGAACATACTAACTGTGAATCCATATATCCCTTACGTGTGTTTGGAGTTTCATTTTGGGGGAACCCCTTCCTTTTTCATGACATAGCTTCATTTGGAAACATATGACTTGGCATAGGGCTTTCCAAGTTATCTCCCATGTCCTCTTTATTGTTAGCATTTATCATTTTCCACTTTAAAGTAATTTCTCATAGAATAGTGTTTAGCAATTTCTTTAATATGGGGGCATACATTGGCATTATTCTTTTTTTTTTAATTTTTCATGTTTCATGGTGTAGTATTCTTACTTCATGTGATGCATCTCTCACTTTATGGTGACACATATGACTTGGCATAGGGCTTTCCAAGTTATCTCCCATGTCCTCTTTATTGTTAGCATTTATCATTTTCCACTTTAAAGTAATTTTTCACAGCATAGTGTTTAGCAATTTCTTTAATATGGGGGAATACATTGGCATTATTCTTTTTTTTTTTTCATGTTTCATGGTGTAGTATTCTTACTTCATGTGATGCATCTCTCACTTTATGGTGAAATTTAGTGTGATGTTCCTCAAGAGAATGATCTCTCTTAGCATATTATATTCCTCTTGGTGGCTTGATGTGACACATTGCATCCCCTAAGTTGTGAATCTTCTATTCTTTGACTGGTCCTCTGTTGGAGATATTAGACACAATGTTCCCTAAGTTAAAGACCTCATATAAACTAAGAACAAATCCTTTGAATGTTCCCTATTTTACATTTATAAAATTTTGGTTATATGGTCACCTTGAATAATATGCCTTGCTTGCCTATGGTGCCATCTTGTTTGTTCATGAGTTTCAAGCATATGAAGCTTTACTTGCCTCATGAAACTTGAAGTTCATTGTTGCATGGTGCCCCATCAAAGTTATCAGGAGGTATAATTTTTTTCTAGTTGGACAAGATGCTGATCCAAGGCATGACTTTCCCATACCAACTCGTGTGTGTGTGTGAGTGCATATCGATCACGTGATTATGTGTCTCACCTCTTTGGATACTCACCTAGTGGACAACCTAAACTTTTTTTGCGTCAAAGTGAGTGTGAAATTTTGGACAAATAGCCTAGATATGATCCACATCAAGATGGAAAAATAGTCGAAGCTTGATCCACCCTTCTTTTTCTTTTTCTTTTTCTTTATCCTTGTCTTTGGAAATGTATTCTTGTGCCTTGTCATTTCTCCTTATGCAATTTTTCATGTGTGTTCTCTTGTGCCTATGTTAGTTTACTATAGGATCTTGATCCTAGGGCCTTGTGCAACCCTCTTGGTTGGTGTTGTCTTATCCCACTAGCATCAGTATGACTGAACCCCTCTTGATGTGATCTTATTTATTTAGTGTGAATTTGAAGCAAGTTCCTCTTCTCACCAAAGTGGAGGCTAAATGTAGTGTTGAAAAATGTTGTATGTGACATTTTCACACTTTTTTGGGCCCTTTTGATAAATTTGAGCTTAACAATGCCTTGACTTAGTGTTGTAATTTTTTAAACACACTCACATTAGGTATTGGGCTCTTGTGAACTAAATGAACTTAATTGTACCTTATTTAAGGTTTTGTAAAGTGTTGTACCCCATTTTCACACTTATGAAAGGTTGTCATTATTAATTGGAATTCTCTATGCCTTATTTGGCCTTATTTTACATTCACAAGCCTTAATTAATACATCTTCTCAAGGATAATCCTGACATAAACCAACATCCAATCATAATTTAGGTGTTTTTAAGTAGTATGGCCTAGATTTAGTGAATTGGGACTCACATTCCACCTTGGGCATATGAGTCCCACCTAGTTTTTAGGGTGTCAATCTATATTTTGCATCATTCTAAGCATTTTTTAAAATGTGTCCCATAATTAATGTCTAATGGGACTCATATGTCACCTCTAGCTTGAGTCCTGTGTGGCCCAAAATTAAATTTAATTCAAATTCTTGATAGGATTTCATTCTCCTAGATCTAACGTTGACTTGTAGATTTGTAATTTTTGGGAAAATTGGCATAAACAAGTATAAATACAAGTTTCTTTACTCACTTTACACCTAGCAAGTTGAATGAGCATCCTTATAGAAAATTTGAGTTCAAAAGAGCATTAAAGAGCTGAGTATCAAGTGTTTTAGAGCATTATTCAAGTATCAAGCATCATGTCAAAGTCATCATCCATTAAGTTTGTTTTTGAGCTAACAATTATAATGTAGGGTTTTTTGTTTCAAGATATTAGTCAAGTTAAGATCTATCACATTGAAAGAAGAGTCAAGATCTACATCCATTGGAGCCACTTCATACATGTTTGCAACACTTTATTGCTAGGGTTTGGTTAGTTGTAACATTGCATGTTTTTCATTCATCATTCCTTCATTTCATTAAAAATTTTGATCACAAAAATGGGGTTTAACCAAGGCAAACCCCTTTCTGCTAACAAAACAACATTTTCCCCTCTCTTTAGTGTGTGATTTGTAGATCTAGGTTGAAAACATATTGAAGAGAAAGTTTGGAGAAATTTTTTAAAGTTTTAAAAGTTGTCACCTTGCATTGGAGATCATTAAAAGACATCTATAGGTTGCAAACCAGAGATTCAGACCCAAAAATCAAGTGGAGAAGACACAACAAACATTGAAGAGAAAAATCAAACTTTGAGTTTCCAGAAAACTCTAATTGGATTGATACGCCACTCCTGGCATATGAGTCCCAATATAGTAAAATTTGTAGATTTCAAGAGTTCTAGAAATCTCTCTACTAGATTTCTATTCCTAGCCAGAAACCATAATCTAGGACTAAATCACTGAGTCTAGCATATGAGTCTTAGTCAGTATTAAATTCACTGTTTTCAGCATTTCAATTCTTCATTTAGGCCTCTACAAATTTCCAAGTGCACACCTTTGATCTCCCAAGTTTCTATTATGTTTTACATGCATTTTTAGGCTATTTAGTGAAGTTTCACATTGCACTAGGTTTAAACATTAGGTTTTGCATTTCACTAGTCTTTCCAAGCCCTAGCTTAGTGGTGAACCCCTCATTAGTTTCTAATCATACCCTAGGACACCGTATTGCAAGATCTTTTCCCCCTACTTCATCATTGGATTGAGATCTCTAGGGTTTGCTTGAATTAGAGTGTAGAAGATTGTTGTTATATGTTCTAAACCATAAGCAACAACAAAATTTCACCTTTCATTTTGATAGATGTTATTCATTAATTTTTTTTTTTTGGTAGAGTTATTATTAGAAGGAGAATATAATTGCAAACTGTATATTTTAAGAATATATATAGATTAGAATTTAAAAATACTTAAATAGTTTCCTCAGTGATATCTTGCTTACTTTGACATGCATCATCATACAAGTTCACATGTACATCAAAGCCAAAGACAAATTTAATGATATATCCAATGCCCTTTTCCATTATTATTTTTTGCACACTGTGACTAGATTGTCCTTTGTGCAATAACAAGTCTACAAGTGGCATATTCCTTTGGGAATTCATCTCATAATATTATTGGAGGATCAACATTCCTACACCAATTCTACCACTAGAGACCTAGTGCCTTTACCTTGACCTTTCCATGATCATTCTCTTGGATGGCACATTGGGGTCGTATGCCCATCCTAGTGCCATATGTACTTCCATGGGTGTTTTCTAACCATTAAGAGCCAAATCACCACTTTTTGTTTGTCAATGTCAAGGGTGACCTTAGTTTGTTGATGTTATCTCTAGAACCCATCTAATTTCATGTTGTCACTCGAGATGTTTTACTTGATTATCAAATGATGTATTTATTACAATTACTACTTTAAATCACTCATATTCTTGCATGCTTATCTTTATATTAAATTTAATTTTCATGTCCTATTGTTTTTCTCATTTAATTCCTTGGGTCCAAAAGATAAAACCAATTGATCAGGGACTATTTTATCTCTAACACTCTCATGCTAAGATTGCAAGCAATTCCAAATACCTACATAGAGACCCATCACCATATTAAGACAAATAACTACTATGTACCACAACATGAAAGTGCTTAATATTCCATTTCATCCCATGGGTAGTGTATTAGGTGGAGCATTACCACTTTCTATGCAAGCATAATTCCTAACTGTATTTCCTCGTCTTCCCCTTCTTATGATTATTGTTGTAAAAATTAGCTTGCAATTATTTTTATTTTACTCATATGATAGAAGGGAAACTCAAGGGATATTTTTTTTTCTCTATTACATTAGATTTATTCATCATCAAACTTATAACTAAACATCTTTATCTATTTTATAATTAATTATTTTAACTAACATTGAATTATAAATTGTATATTCCTACAACTATCTTTTATTAATCTAAATTATGCTTATATATAAAGATTTATTTGATTATCTTAGATTATACCTGGTTTATGTTTATTTTTCTTTCCTATAATTATCATATTTTTCATCCTATCATCCTATTAGACTCTTTTATAAATTAAGACTTCAAATTCTTCAATTGTTTTTATTTTTATTTTTAAATAAAACATAATAAAAAATATTTTTTCTTCATTAAAATAAGAATGTTTTCTACATTGCCCCAATTTGAGTACCCCTAGTAAATAATTCTTTGGTTACCTTAGCATTGCCTAGGTATTAGCCACTTTGGGTTTCTCTGCAAACTTAACAATCCATCTTTTGTTATCACTCCCCAGATAATAGAAACCTTTGAAACTGCCAATGGTGCAAACTGTCTTTGATCAAATTCTTCATCTTTCATATAAGCTTTCTCTTAATTGATTCACTACTTCTATGCTCTATTCAAAGGCTCCATCTTAGCTTAATTCTGTTGCATGCAATCACTTCACCTTTTGCACTTTTAAATAACAGTTTCAATGGATGTAATAAGTTGTATTAATTTACACTTGAAGATATGGAAATCTACATCTTGGTTAAAATCCTAACACACAAGCATGATTAGCATTTTAAAACAAAACAAATTATCAACATCCCTATGAAATAATGAAACATGTTAATCATGCAATAAAATGAAACAATGGAAACTAAACAAAGCATATAGAAAACATGATCCAACTTTATCTTATATTGGACTAGTGCTATTTTGGAAAATAGCCCTTTCCCAACCCTTGATAATGCAAATGATGATGATGGACAAAATCAGTTCTTAGTTTAAGAGAATGACTTTGCATAAAGATTATGGAGTTGTCTAGGATTTGATAAAAGATGAAGCTTTCATTTATAGATTATTTTGATGAGAGAATGTCCAAATGGATGAATGTGGGACAAAGAAAAAGCCAATGAAAAGAGGCCACTTGTCATCATGTGATAGGCTTGATGATGAGCACATTTTGGTCAATGTGCCAAAGAGAGGGAGATTTCAAATTTGAATTTGAGAGTTAATGCTTAGTTTGACCTTTGCAAGGGACATGTAAGAGACAATAATTGCTTTGTTGGATGTACATGTCCACTTGATTTTGAATTCAAACTTTAGGGAATATTCCTCAAAGATGCCATGTTGATGGAAAATGTTGATTTTAATAAATCAATAAATTGATTTATTGGTGCAAGTGGGAAAAGCTAGAGGATGTGACATGCATTAAATTAGATTAATCAGGGTTAGATTAACTTAATGATGATTAGGATGCTTTGAACTTTTGACTAAAATATTTGATTTATTTAAATCAGAAAAGGATGGAAAATGCATTTGGGATTTAATTAAATGAATGTTTGATTTATTTGATTAAAAGGTTTATGATAAAGTTTATTTAATTTTAAATTAATGACCTTAGGAGATGGAAATTAATGAGATTACTTGATGAATGGATGAATGTGAAATCTGGTTTACTTGATGAATGGACCTAATTGAATGTATAATGTTAATTTTGCATGTCTACAACACTAAATCAAAATTATTTTATTTTAAGTTCTATATTAATCAATCAATGAAACTTGTAAGCCACCTTCTAGTATTTCATTATGAGGGTCAATTTTTCCAATAAAAATTTCTACATATTTAAAATTTTAGAAAAAATTATGTTAAAATAAAATGAGATTATTTATTAAACTAATTTAAAAAAAAAATTGATATTCATAATCAAATTATAAAGTATAATGAGATTCAATATGTAAAATTTTTAGCTTATCCGCTTCTAACCATGTCAAACTTGATCTTATCCCAAATATTAAATATACAAATTATTTAATAAAGTCATATATTCATTATTGGATATTTCAACATCTAACCTGATATAGAGTTACATCCAAGTTTTCCCTATTAAAAACTATTGAAATTTTCCTTACCAAACTAAATTAAAAAAATGGTCAAATAAAACGATAAATATTTTAAATTGGTTTTTGATGCAGGAGCATCTAGTGGTGTAAGGGCAATCTTGCATCACCCAATCTTGCATCACCCAAAAATAGTTAAATTTCAAGTTTATCATTTTTTAGATGTTTTACATTTTTGGATACCCTTTTCATCATAATGAAATTTTCAATTTACAGTTTTTATTTTCTATTCTTGGGTTGAAAGATATTGTAGTTTTAGTTTCTCAGATTTGCACCTGAAAATCTTTCAAGTTGGATTTGAGGCACTTAGAGCTTCCAAAACATCCATAAAACTTTCCAAAATTAGCATAGAAAATTTTGAGCACATTCTTGACTTCGAGACCTTTCCAACGGTTCAAATGGTTCATGAATCGGAGCCCTGGATCAAAAGTTATGGCCTAGGGAAGTTGGTGCACTTTCTAGAAGATACAATTGCAAATGTTCTTTTAAAATTTGAACTTCAAGTTGTAATTTTCGGCACCAAACCACCTAAACTCAAATTTTAATGTTGTTTTGGCTCCAAACTAAAGAGGAGCTCTATTTATGGGCAGGTTTCTAGTATTTTTGGGTAACTTTTTGGGGACAAGCTCGCATATTGTGAAAGAGTTATTCTGTAGCTTTCTATAGCTTGCATACTTAGGGATTTGAAATCATCTACATGTAAGAAGTTCCATTTTTTGAATAATAAAATTATTCTCTTGTTTGTGGGTTATTTTTTGAGTCTCGGGCTGCGCCCTCATCAAGTAGTATCAGAGTGGGTTTTCTTAAGTGTGTGGACAGATCGCTGATCGTGAGGCAGTTCACACTAGGACTGTAGTTGTGGGTCGAGGTCAAGAAAGATGCCTCCAAGAGTGATGCTTGGTAGGCATGGTGGTGTCAGAGGTGGTCGAGGTAGTAGAAATATTGGTGGAAGAGATGCGCTGGCAGCCCTCCAGAGACAAATTGATGCGTTACAAGAGCAGTTGAGAAGAGGGTTAAACTCGAGGGAGAAAAGTGATGATGAAGGAGAGGAAGAAGGTTCAAAGGTAGAAGAGGAAGAAGAAGCAATTAATCAAGACCAAATGCAACTAATAAGGGCCATTTCAAAGATCAGGAAAAAACCCAGAGCAGAAGTCCCCAGTTATTCTGGAAGTTTGAATCCAGAAGAGTTGATCAACTGGATCAACAAGCTAGAAGAATATTTTGAGTATGAGGAAATAGAGGACCCAGATTGGGTTAAGTTTGCAAAAATGAAGCTAAAGGGCCATGCCAGTATTTGGTGGAAAGAGGTCCAGTTGGAAAGAAATCGAAGAGGAAAAGTCAAGATAACCAAATGGGATCGCATGGTAGAGAAACTGAAGAAGCAGTTCATACCAGTGGACTACGAGTTAGATTTGTTGAAGAAATTGCAAGGGTTGAAGCAAGGAAGTAGATCTGTGAAAGAATATGCTGAATATTTTCACAAGATAATCATTAGAACAGGTCACATAGAGGCCAATAAGGAGAAGGTAGCTCGATATCTTAATGGGTTACGACTGAGCATCCAGGAGGAGTTAAGTCTAGTCACAATGACCACCATTGAGGATGTGTATCAATTTGCTTTGAAGGTGGAAGAGAAGCAGAACAAAAGATTTGATGGCAAGCAAAAATGACAAGGAGGTCAAAGCGGAAGGGGCAATGGCAGACCTTCAAGAAGCCAAAATGATGATGAAAAGAAAAGTGAAGATGTGGGTACTAGCCGAAGCCAAAGGAATGACAACTCCTACCACCCTCGTGATCAAAACAGTGGTGATCAAAGAGGTAGAGGATGAGGGAGATATGGACAAGGATCTGGAAGAGGTGGTTTCAGAGGAACGCGTTTCCAGTGTGGTGAAGAAGGGCATCGAGCCTATGAATGTCCACAACACCAAGGAAGGGCAGAAAAAAGGCCAGAAGGTTGTGGAAGGGTTGCACATGCAGATGAGGAGGCCCAATCTAAACATTCAGATGATGCTGAAAGGGGATAAGCCCTAGTGATTAGGAGAGCCCTAGTGATTGAAGAAAAGGAACTAGAACAGAGGAAGAATCTATTTCGCACAAGGTGCAAGTGTGAAGGAAAATGCTATGATGTCATTATTGACAGTGGGAGCACTGATAATCTGGTGTCAGAAGAAATGGTCACAAAGTTGAAGCTGAAGAGGGAAAGGCACCCACATCCGTATCAGATTTCCTGGTTGCAGAAAGACCACAAAGTTTTTGTCAATGAGCAGTGCCTAGTAAAGTTCAAGATTGGGAGCTACCATGATGAGGTACTCTGTGATATCATCCCCATGGATGCATGTCACATGTTGTTGGGGAGCTCGTGGTAGTTCGATAGGCGAGCTATACATGATGGCCATGCAAACACTTGTTCCTTGACAAAGGATGGGGTTCATCACAAGTTAAAACCCCTAAAGGAGACCGAAGAAAAGGTATATAGTAGTGCTAGAATTGGTTATGTAGATGGAAGAAAAGTTTTAAAAGGTATGAAGCATGAGCGTGTGTGTTATGCATTGATTCCTAAAATGAATAATGAGGATAGTGAGAAGGTTCCAGAAGAAGTTTCTGGGATGTTGGATGAGTTTCAGGATATTGTTTCTGATAATGTACTTGAGGGTTTACCGCCAATAAGGAAGATCAGTCATCAGATTGACTTGATTCTTGGAGCCAGTTTGCCAAATAAGGTAGCTCATAGAATGACTCCAGCAGAAAATGAGGAGTTGAATAGACAAGTTCAAGAGTTGTTGAGAAAGGGTTTGATACGGGAGAGTTTGAGTCCATGTGTAGTACCTGCAGTACTAGCACCAAAGAAGGATGGGGAGTGGAGGATGTGTATAGATTCTCAAGCCATAAACAAGATAACAATCAAGTACAGATTTCCCCTGCCAAGGATGGATGACCTGATGGACTGTTTGAGTGGAGCTCAGTACTTCACAAAGATTGATCTGAAGAGTGGATATCACTGATTGGATTCGAGAGGGAGATGAATGGAAGACTACCTTCAAGACCAAAGAGGGCCTGTACGAGTGGTTAGTCATGCCTTTTGGGCTAACCAATGCACCAAACACATTCATGCGGCTTATGAATGAGGTACTAAAAGAATTTCTGGGAAGTTTTGTTATTGTGTATTTAGATGATATTTTAATTTTTAGTAAGATGTTGGATGAGCATCATCGATGCATATTCTGAGAGCCTTTGAGAAGTTAAGAGAAGAGAAACTATTGATTAATCTGAAGAAGTGCAGTTTTGTGAAGAGGGAGTTAGTGTACTTGGGGTTTGTTGTCTCAGCAGAAGGTCTCAAGATGGACCCAGAGAAGGTGAAGGCTATTATGTAATGGCCTACCCCAAGAACTGCTACCGAGGTGAGATCTTTCCATGGTTTGGCTAGTTTTTATAGAAAGTTCATTAGAAACTTTAGTAGTATTTGTGGACCCCTGACTGAAACAATGAGAGGGGATAGAAAAGAATTCAAGTGGAGCACTGGAGCAGCAAAAAGTTTTGAACTATTAAAGCAGAAGGTGACAGAGCAACCTATTATGGCTCTCCTAGATTTCAACAAAGTGTTTCAAGTGGATTGTGATGCTAGTGGTTGTTCCATTGGAGTAGTGTTGAGCCAAGAAGGTAATCCCATTGCCTATTTCAGTGAAAAGTTAAATGATGCCAAGAGAAAGTATTCTGTATATGATCAAGAATTTTATGCAATAGTTCAAGATTAAAGAAATGGAGACATTATTTGTTGCCGAAGGAATTTGTTCTATATACTGATCATCAAGCCTTGCAGTAACTAAATAGTCAGAGAAAATTGAATCAGAGGCATATGAAATGGGTAGAGTTTTTGTAGAGTTATACCTTTGTTTTGAAACATAGGAGTGGGAAGTCAAATAGGGTTGCAGATGCCCTAAATAGGAGGCATACATTGATGACAAAGATGCAGATTGAAGTGGTTGGGTTCAATGAACTCGAGAAACTATATGCAGAAGATCCTAATTTTGTAGAGGCTTGGAAAGCTTGCAAGGAATCTATTACTATGGATAGGACAAGGTGGCTGGATTTCATAATCCAGGATGGCATGTTATTTAAGGGAAGTCAATTATGTATCCCAAGGAGTTCCATGAGGGAGAACCTGATAAAGGAGAAGCATAGTGGAGGAATGGCAGGACATTTTGGTCGGGATAAGACCATTGCCATTATCAGTGAGCATTATTATTGGCCTCAGTTGTCACAGGATGTGAAGAAGTTTATACAAAATTGCAGCGTATGTCAGATGGCTAAAGGAGTGAGCTAGAATACAGGCTTATATCAGCCCTTACCAATACCAGAGAGGCCATGGGAGGATATAAGTATGGAATTTGTTCTTGGTTTGCCAAGGACACAACGAGGGAATGATTAAGTCTTTGTGGTGGTTGATAGGTTTTCAAAGATGGCACATTTCATTCCATGTCAGAAGACCCATGATGCAGTCCACATTGCTGACTTGTTCTTCAAAGAGGTGGTGAGGCTACATGGTCTGCCAAAGAGTATTGTTTCAGATCGTGACACCAAATTTGTGGGGTACTTTTGGAGGACCTTGTGGAAGAAGTTGAAGACAAAGCTGAAGTTCAATTGCGCACACCATCCACAAACATATGGGCAGACAGAGGTTGTTAATAGGAGTCTGGGTAACCTGAGATGTTTGGTAGGAGATAAACCCAAGGGATGGGACTTGATCTACCACGACGTAATTCTCTTACAATAATTCAGAATAGCACTAGTAGATCACCATTCCGATTGTGTATGGAGGTAGCCCCAACAACTCTAGAATTGAGGAAGATGGACCAAGAGAAGAAAATAAGTGCTGAAGCTGAAGATTTTGTAGAACACATCAAGGATATACATGAGAAGGTAAGAGAACATATTAACAAGATGAATATGCAGTATAAGGCTAAGGCAGATCAGAAGATGAGGTATAAGGAGTTTCAGATTGGTGATGAGGTGATGGTCCACTTGAGGAAAGAAAGGTTTCTAGTGGGAACATATAACAAATTGAAGATGAAGAAGTTCGGTCCCTGTAAAATTTTGAAGAAGCATGATTCAGGGAATGCATATGAGGTAGAGTTTCCGGATGAATTCAACATTTTCCCTGTGTTCAACATTTTAGACTTGATAGAGTATCATGAAGGTGGCGCAGAGGAAGTACCAATGATGGAACAATGTGGGATTCCAGCACCTACTTCAGAAAAGGAGGAGATTGAAGCAATCTTGGATAGTCGTGTAGAAAGGAGTACCAGAAACAGGCAGTATGAAGAATATCTGGTGAAATGGAGAGGAAGGACTGTGGAAGATTCATCCTAGCTATCTAAGACAACAGTTGACTAGTTGGGTTTTCCTCAACTGTCTGAGATGTGACGGGGTCACTTCTCAAATTACCCTGGGTGTCTGATGCAGGAGCATCTAGTGGTGTAAGGGCAATCTTGCATCACCCAAAAATAGTTAAATTTCATGTTTATCATTTTTTAGATGTTTTTACATTTTTGGATACCCTTTTCATCATAATGAAATTCCCAATTTATGGTTTTTATTTTCTATTCTTGGGTTGAAAGATATTACAGTTTTAGTTTCCCAGATTTGCACCTGAAAATCTTCTGAGTTGGATTTGAGGCACTTAGAGCTTCCGAAATGGCTCCAAAACTTGCCAAAATCAGCATAGCAAATTTTTATTGCGTTCTTGACTTTGAGACCTTTCCAACGGTTCAAACGGTTTGCGAATCAGAGCCCCGGATCAAAAGTTATGGCCCCGGGAAGTTGGCACACTTTCTAGAAGATACAATTGCAAATGTTCTTTTGAAATTTGAACTTCAAGTTGTAATTTTCGGTGCCAAACCGCCTAAACTCAAATTTTAATGTTGTTTTGGCTCCAAACTAAAGAGGAGCTCTATTTATGGGTGAATTTCTAGTATTTTTTGGGACAAGCTCGCATATTGCGAAAGGGTTATTCTGTAGCTTTCTACAGCTTGCATGTGTTGTAGAACTTGGGGATTTGAGATCCTTTGCATGTAAGAAGCTCCATTTTCTAAATAATAAAATTATTCTTTTGTTTGTGGGTTATTTTCTGAGTCTCGGGCTGCGCCCTCATTAGTATTAATCAACTAATTCCCAAAATAATCCTACAACACTAAATCTATAATATTTAATGACTTTATTATTATTCTATGATGAATCTTTATAGTTTACAATGTCAATTGATTTACATCAACATTTCTCTCTAAATATATTTGATTACTAAACATATTAGCCTTCCATAAACCAAATTTTGTGTATGATTAACATTAAATAAAGATTAAAAAAAAAAAAAATTGGCTAAAAGGGCGGAAGAGGTGAGTGGAAGAGATGTTTTCCTCATTTTTATCATTTTGTCTATCAAATGTAACCACTTATGAAATGTCTATCAATTAAATTATTAAGAACAAACAAATCATTTTCACTTTATATTGATAAATATGAGCCTTCTCTAATGTATAAAATATCAAATATAATTTATTGAATAAAAACATAAAAGTTACATATTCCTTGGAAAATTATTTCTAAAATAAAAGAGAGTGAGTTTTCATGGCTTTATAATCTTTCATCTTTTACTTCTTAATAATTTCATTCTCCAACATATTTTAGCTCCGTAAAGCTTTATGATTTAGTGTTATATATTTAAAGAAAAATAAACAGCGAATATTGTGTTGCAAAATCTAATTTTAAAAGTTATCTATCGCATAACAACTATTATATTTGGTTCTTGATCGATAGCAGTTCTTTGTAGAATCAAATCGGCTGTTGGCCTTATTACCACAGGAAAGCTTCCAGTCTTGAATTTCTTGTTGATATTTTTTACATATTAATAAGAAATAATAAAGGGCTTCAACAGTCAAATGTGAAATGAATAAAATTTGAAACAATTTAATCTATAAATTTAAAAAACGAATTCCCTTGAGATCAAGCAGTAAAATCTCTGGGCCGGTTATGTTATTACAAACTTGATTACAAGATGTATGAGTACATGTAAAAGGGTATAACGTGGAGATTACAAGAAAGATAGCATTTAAAAGAAGCATTACAAGATTGTATGATGAAGAGATACAGTCGGTCTCAGAAGTGGGTTATAAGTGTGTTGGTAGAGAATACCAATTAAGAATAAGCATACTTGGATTGAAGGCAGAGAGGAGAAGATAGATAAGTAAAAGAAGCATGAGAATTTTCCATTCCCCACTTGAGTTTGCTAAGATTGATGGCGTTGTGAAGGATGCTTTCTGGACACTAATTTGACAGCATGCCGAATTTCAGAGGACACATTATTTTGATCAGCAGATTGAACATGAGCTGGGGTGGTTAATGTTGGCATGTTCGAATTGCCACTTGACTGGCCAAGTGAAGAAGCACGTTGGTTACATGAAATTTTGAAAATTCTTGAATCTCACAAAAAAGCAAATGTGATTCCAGTAAAGACATGTTGTTCGCTTCAATGGTGGACTTCCTGGACAGGTGGTATACTATAACAAAATTCCTGGGGACGTCCATTTCGTTCAAATATATGGTGATAGGAGCTACTCCATGGATTCCTTGCGGGGTTTGCATCTCTGTGTTCGATATTTGTATATTTTACGGCTTGCTAAGCCTCCACCTGCCAGAAGAGAGGGGCTTCGCCTTTTTCTTCTACACAACATTGCCGCCGAACCTTCTAATCCCCGCTGGACTGCCATTTACAACTTTCTCTATAATTGACCTCCAAGAAGACAAGCTAATCATAACTATAGCTCTGGGATTCCTTCCTCCCAATTCTTGTTATTAAGTTTTTCTTGTTATTAAGCAGAGCGGTCAAGCAGAAGGAAATGCTTCTTTACATAAAGGAATAGTCTACAATCTTTAGATTCCTGAGGTATTTACTGTAGCAATTGTATAATCTATCGTCATTATCTTTAGTTATACAGTCAATTAGGAATTCTACCATGGGATGTGCTTCTCTTCTAATTTACCATATAATCTATGTGCTTCTCTTCTAATCTATTTTTAAATGTTAAAAAGGTCTCAGTTATCAAATTCTTATTATCTATTATTGTAATGGTGTGTACACATAATCCATAATTATATTCTATACAAATTATGTTACTGAATACTTTTTGTATTTTGAGGCTGTTTAAATTGTAATGTCATTATAGACATGTTTAGACAACACATTCTAAATTCAATTGTTTAGATGATTCATCTAAAATCACACTAACTTTTCTAGTGAAACTCATCAATTAATTTGAATTCAAATGAGCTGCCTAAATAAATTAAAACTTAAAATATAGTTTTCTACCAAAATTAATTTAACAATTTCTCAAAACTCTTTAAAAGAAATTAAAGATTAATCTCTTATAATTCATAGAAAGATTTGTGACAAAAGAATTGACATAGCAAGCTACATTAATTTATGATATAAATATGACATGGTATGGAAAGAGATAGTAAAATATTTTTATGCTAAATAGTGTTTCATTTATTGCTATTACTTTAATTTTAAGTTCTCAATTAGAATAGAAATATGTTGTCTTCGATTGATTAACAAATTTTTCAAAAGCATTTACTAGAATCTGTATTCTTTTTTTTCAACCTCATTAAATCACCATATTGGCAGGATATGATGACAATCCTAAGTTCCAATGCACATTTTGATTATGTTAGTCCTGGATTTGGAGTGGTGTGAACCACCTTATTAGCGAAGGAGAAAACTTCAATAGAGGCATCATTGAGAGCAATCAAAGATACATGGCTCGAAATAGATGTATCCATTTCTGATGGAGGGAAAATTTGCAAAATTAGACAATTGATCAATATCATAGCAATGTCCCCTAAAGGGGCGATGTTTTTGAAGGCGATGGATTGTAAAGGGCAAGTGAAAGATGCAACTTTCATTGCTAATATCCACATAGAATCCATTGAAAAGGTGGGCCCCTAAAAAATGTTGTCCAAGTCATAATGAACAATGCTAAAAATGATAGGGAAAATGGTTCTATAGTGGAGGTGCACAAGATCACATTTTTTCAACACCATGTGTGGTCCACTCTCTCAATTTTATATTGCAAAAGATTCACACAAAAATTAAGTGGGTCAAACGAATATACATAATTGTTGAGGAGAATCAAATGTTTGTGACTAATTATCATATATCACAAGGCATCTTCAAAACCTTCTCCAAGTTGGAATTGTTTAAGGTAATTTAAGTTTAAGTTTTCAATTTTTTTAATTTTATTTTTTAATTTTTTATATGCCACATGTATTGTGCACACCATGTTATGTTTCCAAAACTCAATTTGCATTTCATACAATCATCTTAAGACAACTTGTGAATGTGTGAGATGCATTGAGTGGTATGGTAATCAATAGATTTTGGAGTGTAAGTAGAAATTCAAGCACAAAAAGAGCCCAAAAAGTAAAAGTATTTCAATCCTTGATGAGGAGTGGTGTGCTTGTGTGGAATATGTTTTTATTCTCATTGAGCCCATCATCAAGATGATTAGGTATACTGATATAGATCACCCATGTTTGTGTGAAATTTATGATGGCATGGGATCCATAGTTGAGAAAATAAGAAATATATTAGTGAACCGTAGATTTTTGGGTAGGACTTATAGGCTACTCTTGCACTCTTAGGAATGTTTCACCTAAAAGGAGAGATAAACCCCATTTAAAAGTCTAGCTAGGTTCACTCAAATTAAGATGTGTATAATGTTACTAAGGCACTATGAGAGATTCTAAATGCAACTAAGCTAAGAAATTGATTGATTATGAATGCAAAACCTAAGAAACAAGTGTTGTTTGAAAACACATTGTGATATGCAGAAAACACCTAGAAATGAATGTAAAATTGAATAGAAATGAAAAAAATTGAAAGTGTGCACCTAAGATCTGGAAGGAGGCTGGAAATGACACTTAAAATTTTTTTGATGCTGATTTTCAGGCTTGGTGGGATTCATTCACCATTCTGAGTGAATTAGTCCTAGTTCTGCAAAATTGTTCTGGAACCCATTTCAGACAAAAGAGTATCTAAAAATACATAAAACTCAAAATTGACCTAGAAGTTGGATTCATTCACCACTCATGGTGAATGAGTCTACTTTTGAATTTTTGAATACTCACAAGTGGAATTCGGAGCTTCCTTTTTGCACTTTGGTTCTCTAAAAGTGTTTGCTTCTGAAACTCTGATTTTTTAACTTGAAAGTGAGTTTTTGTTGATATTTTGACTTGTTGAATGAAGAGAATACTTGAGCAACTTGTAACTTGATCTTCAATGATTTCCATGCCTTCAAGATGCCTAAATCTACATACACACAAGAAGAGAAAGAGAAATGTTGGATGTTAGGGCATGGGGGTTCGCCTTTGATCTATTTAAGGATCTAGGACTTATTGCTTACAGAATGCTTAAACGTAAAAGATCAATTATTACAACGTTTAACTTAAGTGATTACAAATTAAATGCTCAAATGAATAATGAACATAACATAATTAAATAAATGCCAAGATAAACTGAGAAAGAAAAGAGAGAAGAATAGAGAGACGAAACCAATTGATAACGGAGTTCGTCCCTAAGGAATACGTCTCCAGGTCCCTCTCCAATGGAGGACCGATCCGATTAGCTCCAAAAATCAGTTACAAAGGCTTCAAGACTATCTCCTTCAAGCATTCAGCAGCATGACAGTACTCTGATATGCAGAAACGTCTTCAAGAACTCTCGAGCATTCTCTCGCTATCTCCACCTGGAATTGTAAAATCAAAGGCCTATACCCCCTTTTTATACAAAAAAATTGCCTTATATGGCTTAACCAACAAAATAAATGCATATCTTCCTTCATCAGCCCGTATCCTGTCTATTTTATCCTTTTCAATCTTCTGGTTTGGATGGTTATTACAAATCTTGTTTGTTTTGGCTTATTTAGCCATTTGTTAAGGTTCGGTTAACAAACAAACAATAAAATAAAACTGTGTCCTTATAATACTCGGGTATGTTGCGTGGTCCACCGGCAGCATAGGCTTTTAGCGGCCACGGGGTCGGCGGTTCCAACCCCGCCGGCCTCGCTTTTATCCACTAACTCGGAATTGGTAGATGACAAAAACAACCGCTCCCTATATATGGTTAGGCGTATCCTTGCGGGTGCAACGGTAGCGCATGAAATTAGCCGATGAAGGGTTGGGGTTTCGAATCCCCCAACCAACACTTTTAAACAAACTGACTATAAAATCCACCCGCGCATATACGCAGTGAGGCCACGTGTCAACCAACCATTGGCCAAAACCTGCCATGCTGTCCGCCGATGAGGACCAATCGTACGCCGACCAGGACGCTGACGTGTCGAGCTTCTATTCGCCCAAAATGATGACGTGTCAAGCTGACTGGATTGCCATGCGTGATGCTGACTGTTGTACGGAACGTACGGATGGACACGTGTCACGCTATGATTGGTCCGTACGATCCGAGTCACTTGCCATGTGTCGAGTCAAAATGTGTCCATTTGATTCCATACTATACGGACGATTTGCTGACGTCATCCTTTGTACCCTCAAGTTGACTGAAGTTTGACTGCTTGTAACTCGAGCATACGATGTCAGATTTTGACGAAACGAACGTCATCAGAATCGTCTCGACGAGCTCTTCGCGATGACGCTGATTCCGTCGATTTCCGAGATGATTATTTTTTTCACCTTCTGGACGCCCCTGAAGCCAGTTTGACTAGAAGTTTGACTGGCCGTAACTTGCACAAACGGAGTCCTTTTTGACCCGTTCAAGTTGCTTTGGAATCAGGACGTCGTTCTCTTTCTGATGAAGCTGAAATCTGGAGCATTGGAAACACTTTAATTTTCACTAAAAAATTGTCCCCCGGATCAGGCCTCCCTACTGGAGAGCTTTAGGACCTCCGAAAGCTTGATTACTTGGAAAGTAAGTGAGGGTAAAGTTCCCTCACTTTACCAATCTCCATCCATCTTGCTTTGCTTGGATGCATCCCCTTCAGGCCCACTCTGAGGTACTCAACATCTCCTCTTCGTGAAGTTCTGACATTCCTGTCGAGAATAACATCTTCTGGCAACTCTGACATGTACTCTGGAGAAAGGTCATCAACTGATGGAACCTGAATGTCTGAGACTTCATCTAGGATCATTGGAGGCTCATACAGTTTCAAATTCTCAACATTGACAACCGAGTAAATATGCATGTATGGAGGAAGATTGAGGCGGAAGGCATTGGTACCAATCTTCTCAAGGATCTCAAAAGGACCATATCTAATTGGTTTAAGCTTTTTACCTTCACCTTGCATCCTTTCCTTGCTGATATGTAACCAAACTCTGTCTCCAACCTGAAAATGATGATCAATGCGATGCTTGTCATGGCGAACCTTGTATTTTGCTTGGCTCTGTTCCAACCGTGCTTCCACTGCCTGATGAATTGCTTAGACTTTTTGGATGAACTTCAAAGCCTTCTCTGCATCATGGCGTCCATCTTCAACATCATCTTTGCCAAAAACAAAATCCATCGGTGTCTTGGGCACATAACCAAAGCATGTCTCAAAAGGAGACCTCTTAGTAGAAGAGTGTGTGCATGGTTGTAGGCATGCCACAATGAAGACTCTCATCCCACAACTTAGGATGCTTACCGCAATACCCTCTCGAGTAGATGCACAACGTCCCGCTTACAACCTCCTCTGCCTCGTCCTCGGCCTCTCATGGATGGCAGTACTTCTTCAGTTTGGTGTCCATGAGTCCCCACAAAGTTGACCAAAATTCCCCCAAGAATCGAGAATCTCGATCCGATACAATAGAAGTAGGTAACCCAAAATGAACCCATACAAATTGAAAGTACATGAGTGTCAGTTCAGCAGTGACTTGCTTTTTACATGGCATTAAGATACACATTTTGCTGAACCGATCAACTACTACATATAGATAATCATGTCCCTTCCTAGACATAGGTAACCCCCTACAAAGTCCATTGACACACTTTCCCATGGACGAGAAGGTACAGGTAGAGGTGTGTACAAGCCCAATTTCCTGTTACTAGGCTTACTAGTTGCACACATAACACAACCTCTAATATACTTAGTTACAGTTTCTTGCATATGAGGCCAATAACAATACTTCTGCAGCTGAGTCAATGTTTTGTTTACCCCAAAGTGTCCTGCAATCAATGAGGTATGTGCTTCTCTAATCACCTGTGCTTGTTCATCTTTTGGAACACATAATTTACCCAAGTGATATAACAGTTTATCCTGCACATAATAATCTTTCTCTTCTACATGTTTACCATTCATTAAAGCAGCATAGATATCCTTAAAGTTCTCATCATTAGCATATTGTTCCTGAAAACTTTCATGAACCATAGAACTATTCTCAAGGATTATCAAAGCATTCATCATAGGAGGTCTAGAGAGCATGTCTGCTACTTTGTTATGGGTACCTTTCTTATACTTAATAACCAAATGAAACTGTTGAAGAAAACCCATCCACCGAAAGTGCCTACTTTGTTGCAGTTTAGATTGTGAGTGCAAATATGAAGTGGTTGGTGATCAGTGTGGATTATAGTTTCTTTCCCCATTATGTAATGTTTCCATTTTTAACACTCTGAACTAAAGCAAAGTTCTTTATCATATGTGGGATAGTTACTTACTGCTCCTGAAAAAGTTTCAATGGTAGCAAACTAGTTTACCTCCTTGCATGAGTACTGCTCCCATGGAAAACCCACTCGCATCTGTCTCGATCTCAAATGGTTGATGTAGATCTGGTAAGGCCAAAACTGGTGCGGTGCTCAACTTTCCCTTCAAAGTGTCGAAAGCCTTCTGTTGCGGACCTCCCCACTGAAAAGTTGCCTTTGTACTGGTTAATGCATGTAATGGTGATGCTATAAAAGAGAAGTTTGCAATAAACTTTCTCCAGTACTGAACTGCACCTAGAAACTTCTGACCTCTGTGACTGTACTTGGCTTAGGCCATTTTACAATAGCTTCGACCTTTGCAGGGTCTACTTTCAATTGACCACTCCCTACGACATAGCCTAAGTACACTAAGGATGTCTTAGCAAATTCACATTTAGACATCTTTACATAGAGTTTTTCTTTTCTCAATACATCAAAGACTTTCTTTACATGACTTACATGATCTTCAAAGTTCGACTGAATACAAGGTTATCATCTTCGGCTTTTACAAGATCAATGCAAAGTTTTTACTTGAGTTGACCAACCTCTTCATGACCAAAGATTAACTAGTGTAAGATTAGTCTTCACCTTATGTGCCCGCATTCCCCCATCTTTAAAAAGATGATACTTATTCTCCCCCTATAAAAGATTGCTTTTTTGTCATAAAGATAAGGACTCCCTAACACAAGCCCACAAATATCCAAAGGGACCACATCAACTTCTACCTCATCTACAAAGTTTGCAGTGATAGCAAATCTCAATTTACATTGTTTAGTTACTTGTAGTTGAGCATCATCGCAAACCCATCCAAGTGGATATGGTTTCGGATGAGGTGTTGTAGCCAAATTAAGTTTCTTTACAACTTCTTCAGATATTAAGTTTACTTGTGAACCCGTATCAAACAGAGTATCAATCTTAGTGTGTTTTGTTACAACACGAATATGAAACAATTCATTTCTTTGCTTATCAACCTTAGGAGAAGATTCTTTACTTGTACTTGCACTAGCATTAGAAAAACTTGCATCAGATGAGAGAGATATACCTTTCCCTTTACCTTGGATTCCGGTAGCAACAATCTTCGTCTCATCTCCGGAGTCTGAACCAAGATCTTGTTGAATCACTGCAGTAGTCTTCTTGCCTTTGTTACCTCCATATCTTTTCGGCCTCAACTCAGGATGAAGCTTCCAGCATCTCGAATCATCATGCCCCTCTTTCTTGCAATGGGAGCACATAGGTTTCTCACCCTCTTTCTTAGCTGTAGCTGTCTTCTTCCCTTTGCCTTTATCTTTGTCTTTTCTTTCCCTTTAGACTTACCCTCGAACTTAGATGGCTTCTTAGAAAAGTTATCACTAAAAGTATTCTTACCCCTAGACTCTAAATGAGTAGCTTGAACAGACACCTCGTCTAGATTGTTGGGACTCAACATCAAAATAGTGTGCCTAAGGTAAGAATGTAAACCACCAATATACTTAAGTAATGTGTCTTGGGTATACAAGGGAACATTTAGAGCAATGGCCCGTTTCCTAAACTCATGAGTATACTCCTGGACAGACTGCCCCTTACCTTGTCTAAAGGTTTGCCAATTCATGGTTAACTGTTGCATGTAACCTAAAGGGTAGAATTGTTTCCTAAGGGCAGCAACAAACTCCATCCAAGACATGTTAACTTGACCATGGCGAGCAATTTCTTCACGAGTTTTACTCTCCCACCAGGTGAGAGCTGTACCTCCCAACCGAGAGTTGCTAATTGAATCCTAGAAGCATCTTCTACTAGGCCTTGTATCCTACAGTATACTTCTACTTGTTGGACCCAATCGTCTAACTTCTCAGCATTTAACTCCCCACAGTATTTAGGTAACTCAAATTTTACATCAAGCTTAATTACAGGCTTAGATTTGCTCTTAAATGGATTTACATTAGAAGAAGGAGAAGGAGAAGGAGGAGAAGAAGGGGGAGAAGAAGAAGAGGGAGAAGATGGAGGAGAAGGAGTTTTTGGAGCTTTCCCCTCTGTGTCTTTCTGATCTTCCTGCTTCTTGTGCTTTGAAGAACCTCCCTTTTCATGCTTCTTCTTTCTGCATAAAGTTCGTCCACCATCGCCTTCATGTCAAGAAATAGCTTCTGGAAATCCTTGACACTAAGCTCTGAACTTTGTCCACCTTCTTTTTCTTCCATCTGTGACGGTTGATTAACTCTTCGTCTTCCGATTTCTGGATTGTATTCTTCAAGTTCTCCTTCGCCTCGTTGCAACCTGGATCTCGTTAGCATTCAAATTGCAATACAAGCCACACACAAAGCTCTGATACCAACTTGATCTATTTAGGATCTAGGACTTATTGCTTACAGAATGCTTAAACGTAAAAGATCAATTATTACAACGTTTAACTTAAGTGATTACAAATTAAATGCTCAAATGAATAATGAACATAACATAATTAAATAAATGCCAAGATAAACTGAGAAAGAAAAGAGAGAAGAATAGAGAGACGAAACCAATTGATAACGGAGTTCGTCCCTAAGGACTACGTCTCCGGGTCCCTCTCCAATGGAGGACCGATCCGATTAGCTCCAAAAATCAGTTACAAAGGCTTCAAGACTATCTCCTTCAAGCATTCAGCAGCATGACAGTACTCTGATATGCAGAAACGTCTTCAAGAACTCTCGAGCATTCTCTCGCTATCTCCACCTGGACTTGTAAAATCAAAGGCCTATACCCCCTTTTTATACAAAAAACTTGCCTTATATGGCTTAACCAACAAAATAAATGCATATCTTCCTTCATCAGCCCGTATCCTGTCTATTTTATCCTTTTCAATCTTCTAGTTCGGATGGTTATTACAAATCTTGTTTGTTTTGGCTTATTTAGCCATTTGTTAAGGTTCGGTTAACAAACAAACAATAAAATAAAACTGTGTCCTTATAATACTCGGGTATGTTGCGTGGTCCACCGGCAGCATAGGCTTTTAGCGGCCACGGGGTCGGCGGTTCCAACCCCGCCGGCCTCGCTTTTATCCACTAACTCGGAATTGGTAGATGACAAAAACAACCGCTCCCTATATATGGTTAGGCGTATCCTTGCGGGTGCAACGGTAGCGCATGAAATTAGCCGATGAAGGGTTGGGGTTTCGAATCCCCCAACCAACACTTTTAAACAAACTGACTATAAAAATCCACCCGCGCATATACGCAGTGAGGCCACGTGTCAACCAACCATTGGCCAAAACCTGCCATGCTGTCCGCCGATGAGGACCAATCGTACGCCGACCAGGACGCTGACGTGTCGAGCTTCTATTCGCCCAAAATGATGACGTGTCAAGCTGACTGGATTGCCATGCGTGATGCTGACTGTTGTACGGAACGTACGGATGGACACGTGTCACGCTATGATTGGTCCGTACGATCCGAGTCACTTGCCATGTGTCGAGTCAAAATGTGTCCATTTGATTCCGTACTGTACGGACGATTTGCTGACGTCATCCTTTGTACCCTCAAGTTGACTGAAGTTTGACTGCTTGTAACTCGAGCATACGATGTCGGATTTTGACGAAACGAACGTCATCAGAATCGTCTCGACGAGCTCTTCGCGATGACGCTGATTCCGTCGATTTATGAGATGATTATTTTTTTCACCTTCTGGACGCCCCTGAAGCCAGTTTGACTAGAAGTTTGACTGGCCGTAACTTGCACAAACAGAGTCCTTTTTGACCCGTTCAAGTTGCTTTGGAATCAGGACGTCATTCTCTTTCTGATGAAACTAAAATCTGGAGCATTGGAAACACTTTAATTTTCACTGAAAAATTGTCCCCCGGATCAGCCTTGGTCAAACCCTTTTTAGGTAATTAAACCAAAATAGACAAATAATGTAATGAAACATGCAATAATGGTGTTGATTACCTTTCCATGATGATTGATCTTGAATTTCTATAGCAAAATATGAATAATCTACCCTTGAACATCTTTGGAAGTTAACTTAATGACTTAGAATGTAAGAAGCCTAGCTTGCTTGACTTGATAGAGAAGATAGATGATGAATGAGTTGTGAATGAGTTAAGAGATTGAATAGGGGTTGAAATGAGAAGAAAAAAACTTATTTATACACACTTATGCCCTAATAACCCAATAATACATCATCACAGGCCAACATAAGGTATTTTTAAATAAAAACTTGAAAGAAAATTTGAAATATTTTGAATTTTGAGCCAAGAGGGACTTATTCACCACCCATGACAAATGGGCCCTACCTTGGACTTGAAAGGGGTCAAATAAAGCATAAGAAAGGTATAAATAGTGAAAATAATCCTAGAAAAGTGTGAAATCTTGTTACAAGTCATTACAACACTTTAAAATAGGACTTGATAAGGACTAAAAAGAGAATATTTAGATGAATTATAATGCGAAGAGTCTAGAAAAGTGTAGAAATGTGTTACAAAACTTCACAACACCTTCACAAGACATTAATAAATGCATTTTATTTAATTTGCAAGGGTCCAAGACCTAGTATGGATATGTAAAACACCTCACAACACTAAATCAAGGTATCATTAAGTCCAATTTATCATGAATTATTCCCATGTCAAGCAAGAGGTCCTTTTTTCTACGGTACAAATAGAAGTGAAGGAGCATTACCCAACAAAAACATTTTTTAGAAGTGTGCAAAAGATCATCATTGACTATTGGAACAAACTTAACACACTCTTACATCCGTTAGCATTTTCTTTGTCACCAAAGTATTATAGCAAAGTGATACTTTACATGTTGAGGAGGGTGCCACCATATATATATGAAGAGGTTGCTATTGGTTACAAGATTGCATTTAAAAGTATGTTTCTAGATGAATAAATCCAAAGTGTTGTCTTGAGTGAGTTTGGCAACTTTATATCCTCAATGAGTCATGATGTTTTTGATTTGAAACAAATATAGAAAAAATTCTAAAACATGGTGGTACATACATGGTCATGGCTCAATTTACTTGCAACATCTTGCAATAAATTTCCTCTTTCAAGTATGCATCTTTTTATTTTTTATTTTGTTTGTTTTTCAGTTGCTACTATTATGCTATATATTATATTTTGTAATGATATAATTTATAATTTATGTTTTTTATTTATAAAATTAAATATTAAATGTTGAATGAAAATTCAATGGATTGTGAGTTCTTCTTCATCTAAGTAGAATCATAGTACATACTCCTTCATCCACTCAGTTAAGCACAATCATTTGAGTGCAAGAAAAGCTAAGAATTTGGTCTTGTCACATAAAACACCTTAATACAATGAGGGGATGACAAAGAGTTGGGATCAAAGTCTTGAGTGTTTCATTTTAGATGCTACAATTGCATAGCTTGCTAAAGTCTCTATGGATGAGTCAACTTTGCACATGACATAACTAGTGGGAGTGGCACACCAATCGATTGTGGTTCAAATGAAATTAAACCAAGTATTGATTTTGATTTTTTTTCATGAAGAGCAATATGAAGACTAATAAATAATTGTAAGTTTCATTGTGTTATGAAAATTTGATTTGATAAATCATTGAATTACAAATTTAGGAGCATATTCACTTAAATTGAAAATTATGAATATGTTGTATTTAAATATTGTTTATTAGCAATTATGAGTATCATACTATACTACCAATAACTTAAAAAAAAACATGGGTGTGGATGGTGTTGCTACCTGTTGTAGAAGTTGTGTGGGCTAGGGAACAAAGGACCTTGTAGTGCTCATTTTTTTCTTTTCTTGGCTTCTTGGCTTTGGTGTGGCCACTTTTGGGTGGGGTTTCTACTATGCATGCAAGCGAGGGGATTCTTTGTTGGTGTGGGGGCTTTGGTTTTTGTTGGTAGGTTTTTTCTTTTGCGAGAGGAGATGGTGCTCATTTTTTGTCTTTCTTTTGGATTTTTTGTATGTTAGTTGCTTGGTAAAGGGTAGAAAGGAGATATAAGGCCTTTTTTTTGTCTTTATTCTAGCTATGGATGCAGGTGGAGCTTTTGGGTATAAATCCTATATGGATTTTTGAACTTCTCTTCGTGCGAAGTCACCATCTTCTTCAATGAGGGCTGCTATGAGTAACTTCTTGAATAATGATTCATGGGTGGGAGGGTTTGCTCCATCTTGTGGCCCTTGAATCCCAAAAATTAATAGGTTCTTGGAAAGGAGTAAAGATGGGATGATTTTGGTGATTCAACTAGATTCAATCACTAAGGATGTTGAGTATCTTTAAAATCATGCCTTGATATACAAATTCATGGGAATGCACATCTTTCTCCCATTCTTGGAGTCATGGGATCAGGGGAATTTGACTTTAGAGGGTGAAATTGAAGTGGTGTTGTTGGAAAATAGTTGTTTTATGGTCATTTTCAACTACATGGATGATTGCAAGAAAGTTTTTGAGGGTGGGCCTTATTTCCACAACCATATTGGTTTATTCATCAAGCCTTGGCACACTAGTTTTAACCTACTGGGGGAGCCCCCAAATTGTGTTCCTATGTGGGTGCACCTCCCTTGGTTCCCAATTGAGTATTGGCATAATGACATATTGCAAGTTGTTGCTCTACATTTGGGGAAGCTAGTGGGTCCTTCTTAGCAAACACAAGATAGAAAGGTAATGATTTTTTCTCGCATTTGTGTTGAGATTGATTTGACTAACTCTCTTCCAAACTCTTTGGAAATTTGTGTGGGTTCATCTTCTTTGATGCAACAAATTGATTATAAGACTACCTTTCCACTACCGGTTGTGCCATGAATATGGTCATTTATAGTGAAGATGTCCCAGGACTAGATCCTCTAAGTTTTAGCCTACTCAACCTCCCACAACCCCCCTAAGCTTGAAAAAGGTAAGGCTCCCATACCTAGTGAAGTTTTAGATAAAGAGGGTTTCACTCCAATAAGTCATGTAACAAAAATCATGGAAAAAAAATGACTTTTAAGGAGTGGTAGGAAGGGGACACTTTTAATAGATTTGATGTATTAGATGACCTTATCCAACAAGAGGTGAATCCGAGTATGATGGCTCTAGATCAAGGTGTCTTGGAGGTGGTTTAGGAGGGAAATATTTCTAAAAATATTTATAATACACAAGAAGTCAATGCATTTCAAATGGATACTGAGCTTATTCTTGTGGATCCAATGATTCTTGAGGCCCTCATAGCTATGGAAAGGATTGTGGGGGGAAATCTTTCATTGGTGAAGGTGGGGTCTGGTTCAGAAAAAGAAAACAAAGCTTCTCCTTATTTTGGAATTCACCAAAAAAATCTCAAGA
The DNA here is from genome assembly GCA_007258455.2 of Sequoia sempervirens. Classification (NCBI taxonomy): domain Eukaryota; kingdom Viridiplantae; phylum Streptophyta; class Pinopsida; order Cupressales; family Cupressaceae; genus Sequoia; species Sequoia sempervirens. The sequence goes on from VDFB02316074.1 coordinate 116,065, forward strand.
AAAGGGTTTTTGAGAAGGCTTCCAAGGCTGGGAGAAAGGACATAGAGAAAATTAAGTTGATGGGGGAGATGTTGGTGGAGTCAGAATCTATTACGACTCTTGATTCTCACTTTTCCAACCCTCATAATTGATAATCCTTTCATGGAATGTAAGGGGCTTGAACAATGGCCCTCAAAAAAAATTTGTTCGTCATTTGGTGAGAAATTGTTCTCTTGATGTACTTTTTCTATAGGAAACTAAGTTGTCTATAGAGAATATGTGTGGTATGGTGCTAAACTTTGGGGGAGGGGGGAATGCCAATGCATTTGTGCCCAAGGTAATGTAGGGGGTTTGGCTTGTTTATAAAATCCATTGAATATTTTCCCTCTTTGGTGGATGTCCTAAATTTATGTATTCTATTTTTGTGGTGGCTTTGATCCTAGAAATTGGAGAAACTATTCTTCTTTCCAATATCTATGCTCCTACTAATTTTCCTAGTAAGTAGCGCCTATGGTTTCACATTTGGTTTATTCAAAGCCCTGCTTCTCTTTATCATTGGATTATTATAGGTGATTTCAATGCCATTATTGATCTAGAAGAAAGGAGGGGAAGAATTTTGAGGCTGGAGCCTTTTTATTTTCTTCTTTGTGATAATATTTATGTCTTGAATCTTGTTGACATTAAGCCTAGTAATGGTCAGTTTACTTGGAACAATAGGAGACTTGGGTAGGATTATATTGCTCATAGGCTTGACAGGTTCCTAGTTTCTTGTTTATGGATTGGTGGATCTTGGTCTATTTGTTTTGAGATTCTAGATTGGAGGGGTTCAAATCATTGGCCTATTAAGCTATCTGCTACATCGGTTCATGCTGCTTGATCTCCCTCTTTCAAGTTTCAACTTATGTGGTTGTGGGATCCCTCTCTATAAGATCTTGTTGTTGAGTGGTGGTATTTGGGTAGACCTACTTTTGGAACTGCTATGTATTCTTTTACCAAGTAGCTACAATATGTCAAGTACCAACTCAAAGGTGGAATGAGAAATGTTTAGGTAACATCTTCCATGCTAAGGTGGCTACTCAGGCTAGTGTGGATACAATCACTCATGAGATTAGGGAGTTTGGCCTTTTTGAGGACTCTCTCAAGGAGTAGATGAGGGATTTGAATGTACTGTAGGTGTGTGAGTTGTAAGAGGAGATTACTAGAAATAGAAGGCTTGAATTGAATGGTTACAAGTGGGCTACAAAAACACTACTTTTTTCTTCAACTCTATTTAGGCCAAGAGACATGGTAATTCAATCCCTTTTCTATCCTCTTTGGGTGATATTTCTAGAGAAGCATCATAGTAATTTGCCTCTTTATTCAGGGAGGACTCTTTTGATGTGTTGGTGGATGAAAATTATGTCTTGTCCTATATCCCTTCTTTGGTTTCTATAGAAATGAATGAGAACCTCTTGGTTTGTATTTCCCTAGAGGAATTGGAGGCCACTATCTTTCAAATGAAGAAAGGGAAAGCTCCTAGTCTTGCTGACTTTCTAGTTGAATTCTTTCAAGAATTTTGGGACATTATAAATCTAAATTTATTAGAGGTGGTTCATAAATCTCAAAGGAACAAACCGATGTTGAGGGGTATGAATTCCAAGTTTTTGGCTCTCATCCCTGAATGTGATGGGGTGGATAAGTTGAGTTTGTTTCAACCTATTTCTCTTTGCAATACATGGTCTATAAAATTCTTTCCAAGTTGATTGTTGAGAGGATGAAGTAATGGATTAGCAGGTTTATTTCTAAAGAATGAGGAGACTTTGTGGTAGATAGGAAAATATTGGATGGTGTGGTCATTTCCACTAAAACTATTCATTCCATAATGACCTCTAAAGAAAAAGTTATGTTCATCAAGCTAGATATGGAAAAGGATTATAATAGAGTTAAGTGGTCCTCTTTGTGTAAAGGTATTATAGCTTTTGGTTTTGCTAAGGAGTGGGTTATGGGTTGCGCCATGACCAATTCTTTTTTGATATTGATTAATGGGGAATTTTCTTCCTTATTTGGGGCATCTAGAGGTTTTCAAAAAGGGGATCTTCTTTCTCCTTACTAATTCATTCTTTTGGCTGAAGTTTTAGGGAGAGTTATTAAGAGAAATGTGGCACATGGTCTTATCCAAGTTTTGGTTTGAGGTATTAGTTTACCTCCTTAGTCACACATGCAATTTTTTGATGATACCACTTTGATGGGCATTACCAAGGTCAATGAGGCCACCAATTTATGCAAGGCTTTAAACATTTATCTTTCTGCTTCTTGGAAGATGATTAATGAGGGTAAATCTTTGATTTTATTCTTTAATACTCCGAGGCTCATTCAAATATAGATTGATCATATTTTGAGGTTTCAGATTGGTTCTCTACCTTTGAATTATCTTGGCATTCCTATCTCTTTTGGCACCCTCCCTAGGCGCTCTTGGAAATTTTTTTTGGATAAGTTTCATGTGAAGGTGAATGATTGGACTCATTGGTGGCTCTTTCGTTGGTGGGGTCCACTTCTTAAGTTGGTGGTCTAGGCTCTTCTCAATTATATGTGTATGCCCCAGGTGGCTCTCATTGGATTTATTAAGGATTTGGACTCTCTGGCTAGGAAATTTCTATGTGTTGGTAGTTTTTCGTCTTCTAAGTGGAGCCTTGTGAAGTGGGATATTGTGTGTAGTCTGAAGCAATTTGGTGGCCTCGGGTTGTGGCATTCCACTCTGACTGGTTTGGTACTATCTTCTAAACTTTATTAGAGATGGTGTTTGGAATAGGATAATGTTTGGGCCAAGATTATTTTTGGCAAATATCTAAGCAGGATATTGAAGGAGGAGTCTCCTCGATATCCACTTGTGGGGAAAAGTTTTGTGACTTGGGAAACACTTAAAAAAGATGATAAGTTGATCAAAGAAGGTTGTTTTTGGATTTAAAATGGGGGATCTAAGGCTCTGTGGAGGTGTCTTTATGGAAGGTACCTAGTGATTAGCTTGTGGATGTCTTGGAGGAGGATTGTGTTGAGCTTCAAAATATTCTGGCAAGTAGATTGTGCATCTCTCTTAGGGATAGGGATATTTTTTCCCGGGGAGTTTGGATCCTAATGGGGTTTACACAGTGACTAGTGGGTACTAGGAGATGATTGCTTAGAAATGTGGCAGGTTGAAAGTTCCTTGGTGGAAAATGTTTGGAATAAGTTATCTTGGCCCAAGTGTAATTGTTTCCTATAGACCTTAGCTTGGAACAAATGTTTGACTTGGGAGAATCTTTGAAAGTAGGGATTCCTAGGCCCATCTTTTTATGTTCTTTGTGGGTGCAACGAGGATATTTCATCCCACTTGTTCTTTCATTGTCCTTTTTATATTCTTATTTAGTATTTTTGGTGGGGTATTTGGAATCATCCTTGTGTTCATGCATCTTTTCTAGTTGAATTCAAGAGTAGTGTGGGGAGACCTCCAACATAGGCCTCTATCCTCTAGATTGTGTGGTGCATTGGCCTTGCTTTCATCCTTGGGAAAATGTGGCTGAAAAGGAATTGCAGGATTGTTTTTATGGCTTGAAAAGTTAATGATTCAATAGGTTTGGCAGAGAATTATTGGTATGATTCAGGAAACTGTGCTAGCTAAATGTGAAGTGGCTTTTCCTTTAGAAAGGAGTGATGATAAGATTGTTAATAAATTGGACCTGCAGGGTTCATCCTTCGTTTCCTTTTGTGTTTGTAGAGGTCGACATGCTAATAAGAAGGTTTACAGGTTTGGGAGTTGGTCTTGTCCTCTACTGGATGTTTTGAAGATTAACACCGATGGATCTTCTAGGGGTAATCCTGGACCTATTGGGATTGGTCGGGTTAGGAGAGATAGCTCTGGTTCCATAATTTTCCTATTTTCCATTCATAAAGGACAAAAAACCAACAATCTTATGGAAAAGTTGGTGATTCTTTGGGCTATTGAACATGCCCATACTCTTGGTTGGTGCAAGATTATCTATGAATCATACTCTTAGATCATTGTTAATTTGTTGAATGAGAAAAATTTGGAAGGGGTTAATTGGAAACTTGCTTCGGTTGTTCAACATATTTTGCAGTTGTTTTCCATGTTGGAGGTGGTGTCTTTTACTCACATCACTCGGGAATAGAATAGGGTTGCTGATTGTTTGACCAAATGGGCTTCTAAGCATGCCAGTGACTAGTAGATTGAGGGATGGGAGCAGTTACCCCCTAATTATTGCCAAGTTTTAGAGAAGATTATTTCAAAGGGAATGGCTAGTTGATGTTTGTTGGTAGATGGTTATGTTGTGGTATTGAGTTTTGGTTAGGTATTTTCTGGTTTGGTAATCCTCCTTACCTTTGGGTGCCTTTGTTGACCCTAATTTCTTTGTATTGGTGATTTCCTGATATTAATAAATTTTTACCCTCTTTGTTAAAAATAAATAAATAAACAAAAACATACAAAAAGCATGAAAACATACATATTTACAGCCTATAATCAAAGAATATTAAACATATACATAATTTTTTTTAATATATTTTTATTGTATAATAATATTTATAAGCCTTATACAATACAAATATCAAATAATGAGAGCTTAAATCCTAAAAAACAACTACAAAAACCATTGGATTTAATGAAAATGGATTCTAATCTACCAATGAAGTATGATAAAACAATGCAAGAAATATAAAGAAAAACGGAAATTCCATACCTTCTAACACCCTTATCAAGTTACATCCATTGTTCTTCTTAATCTCACTTTTCAAAATAATTGTTTCTCTCAAAATTGTGTGCATAATTGCAATAAGCTCAAGATGATAATGGCTACAAGATTTCTAAGTTTGTGGTTTGATTGAAAGAGGATGAAGGTTGAATTTATAGAGGATGTAGCTATGATCAGCGATCGAAATTTGATAGAAATTTGATGATCGAGATCATATGGGAGAATGGGAAGGCTACCATTTCAATTCAAGAAGGGATTATAATGAATTATTTAATTAAAATTATGGATAATGGTTTCCAGCTTCATGCTTAGTTGACTGATGAAGATTGAAGAGGTTTCTAAAATGAAGAAGAGTTAACTTGTGATAGAAGATTGAGTTTCTAATATGAAGAATAGTTAATGATGGAAGATTGAGATGCCAAGAGAGAAAAGAGGAGTTAAGAAATAGTTAACTAGAAGAAAAAATAGAAAGATGGAAGAAAGAAATATGGCAAGTCTTAATAAAAATAAATAAATAAAATTTATTTATTTTCATCCCCATACAAATAATTAAATGAAAATTAACATATTTATTTAATTATAGAAAAAATTAAGGATTAAGTAATGAAATAATTAAATTACTTAAGAGGAAGGCTAAATAATTAAAATTATTTAATTACAAGTGAAAGAGGAAGGATTGAATTGGGGTTAGGAGAAAGGGGTTAATCCTAACATTTAATTAGGTTAGATGAAAATTAGTAGAAAAATGTCATTGTAGCATAGGACAATTTTTAGTGTCTACAATAATATAATAATATAATTATAAAGAAATAATTTTAATATCTTATTAATTTTGAAAATTAATTAACCTACATAGCCATATTAATTTTTTATTATTAAAGAGTAATATTAATAATTTAATTAGTTTATTTACATAATTTTTTATTATTAATAAATATTATTTGTGAGCTAATCCATTCAATGATAGTAGTTTTGGGTGGGTGATTTTCTCTTTGAGGACAAACATAAGGGTTAGGTGTGAATGGTACAATCAATTTTTAGTAGAATCCTTTGTTGGTCTCCTCTCAACATCCCTGAATCAATCCAAAAATATACATTTTTTTAATATTCCTACTTTACTTTAGATTAAAATAAAAATAATACAATACTCACAAAAAATGTAGGGTGGTAGGACACACCCATAGACATCAAGTCCAATGCATAGACATAAAATACACAATTAAGAAGCTAATGCAATGCTAACATTAGGGAAATTTTTATCATCAAGATTTGAGTTCCCAAACATTAATGGGGGTAGTGTCATCAACAAGCTCCCAACCAATAAGCACACCTTCCTCCTCATGAGTGTCTTTGACAGGTTGTTGGGTGTGGATTGGAGAAATGGCAAGTTGTATACAAGGAAACTTGTCATAAATAAACCAACTAGCCTCCCAGAACCCTTCACAAGAGGCAAAAGGCTACAATATACAAACCAATTGCAATATATAGACTCAACATTGCCAACGAAAAGGTAAACAACTCAACTACAATGACATTATGAGCTAGAATGTTGTCCCAAATTTTTAAGGCATACTTTTGTTCACGTTACTTTGAGAATTACATAAAAGGCAAGATATTTTGAAATATTTTAAAGGTGATTTACAAAGGAAAAGGTGTGTTTGTCATGGTAACAAATAAAAAATGCAAAAAAAATTATCATAAATTTGCCTATAAGAAAATTGCAAAGCCCTGTCACATCCTCACCAAAGAAAAACTAGATCCAAACTTGTGATGGATCGGGTTCGAACTAGCAAGTCCAAGTGGCCAAGCCAATAACTTACCTCAAAACTCGTTACTTATAAGGAAATACGTTTATGAATAGTCATTATGATTTTTCATTTTGATGTGTGCATTGGTAGACACTTTGTTTTTAAATTAGATTTTGGAAATGCAGCACAAGTGAGCTAAGAAAAAAGGTGCAGACACAAAACCAAACTGTTCATGTAGATCTAGGAGAGTGAGGCCTAAAAAAAATTGTCAACATATACAGCCAATATTTTCGATTGTATTTAACCAAAAAAGTTAGAGATAAGGAAAGATTGTATAAATCTTGTAGAGAAAAAAATATTGATAAACTTGTACAATAAAAGTAGTACATATACAATCTGAAACAATAATATAAATAGAAAACAAAGACAATAAATAAAAAAAATCAACACAGAAAAAATTTACCACTGCAAAAATTTAATGATTGTCCAATACAATAATGAATCTCTTTTGCTTCACCTTTAAACTTGTGAAATATAAATAGAAATAATTTACACATTACATGAAATAATGCAAAAGTTAAACATGAATGCTTTAAAAATTAAAAAAACAGAAAAATCCAAAATAATACCAAAAAACTTACAAGCCAGCTTGATCTCACTCCTAATATTAAACATGGAAAATATAAACATCCAAATCTGAAAGTCGTCACTGTGAATAATGCCTCAGCCCCACCTGTCAGCAAAGATATCTGACTCTGGGGGTGCTAAGCCTACTACATTTTTCTTTTCTTATAATGGTAGTGCAATTTGTGACCTCATTATTATTGTAAAACAATGAAACTAAAGCATGTTTTGATTCCATAGAAATGGTTGCAGTTATCAATACACTATCCTAAGCGACAATTATATCTGACTCTGGGGGTGCTAAGCCTACTATAGTCGTCAATGGTTGCTCTGTGAATGGCTTTCACCCGCAATAAAAGATGATGAGGATGTCACAAGCCTCGCATGGACTTAGAAGCCGAGCGCAGCCTTAGAATGATGGTATACGTCACTTCCAAGGTAAAAAAAATATTATTTTAAATGTTTTCCCTCCCTTTTTTATTTGGACCAATATTATTGTTTATTAAAAGTTGACAACTTTTAATTTTATATATTAGGAAAATGCACTGTCAGCAATTCATTATGACAATTCATTGAGGAAAATTCACCACCAGTATAGGAAAATTCACAGCCAAGTAAAATTCACCATGGGCTCATTCCAAACCTTTCAACCCCCAGTAGACCAAGGGCCCATTGACAAAAATCATTATTAAAATGTGCTAAAACATAAAGTCAAATCTTCAATTGACAAGAGTGTTGTCCCTTGTGGAACCGCTTCCAAACCTCTTTCCATTCCTGATCCATTGATGTTGCTCATAAATACAGTTTAGTCACATGAATTATTTTGTAATTATCATCCTTAATTATTATATAGTATTTTTAAATTATTATTTAAATGTGAATATTTAAACATTATTTTGGAATTATATTTAATATATTTGAATTATTATTTAATAATTATTAAATAATAATTAATATTATTTAGTTAATAATATAACATCATTAAGATTAAATAAATCTATTTTAAATAATACTAATTATTAATGATAAATATATTTATATAATGATCTGTAATATATTTAATATTAATAATATATTATTATTTAAATAATATTAATATTTTTTAAATATAATGTAAATAATATTAATTATTATTATAGAATATTAGATATATTATATATTTAATAATTATTATTAATATAGTATATATTATCTAAACTATTATGCAATAGTAAATAATGATTAATATTTAGTATATAATTTTATATGATCAAATTATTAAATATCAATAAATATTATTTATAATGTTAATCATGGATAATAAAAAATATTTATTATTAATGATAAATAATATATAATATTATTTATTAATGTATTTATAAATGATATATAATATATATAATATTAATAATTTATAATTATTTAACTATATTAATTATTATATAATAATAATGATCAATTAGACGATGGTGGCGAGAGGAGTTTGGAATTGCCCGGGCATGACAACACACATCCTGTGAGGCCATGGCTACATCCAGTCTTTTCTCTTTGCATGTTGTTGTCTACTTCAGGCTTAGTGGTGTGGTGATTTAGATTATTGAGTGGGGGAGGTTTTTGTGCATGCGAGTGGCATCTATTTTATCCTAGGTTTTTTTTCATCTTCAGCTGCTTTGTGCTTTATTCGAAGCAATCTTCTTGAGGATTTTTCCCTATCTCCTCTCCAGTGATGGATCGAGGGGAAGCTTCAAGGGTCAATTCTGCTCTAGATTTCTGAACCACTTTTGGAATGAAATATCCTTCTATTTCAATGAAATTTTTTGATAACGACTTGTTCTCTAATGAGTTAGGGAATGGAGGATTTGCTCAATCTGAAGGTCCTCATATCCCCAAAATTAATCATTGTCTAGAATGAAGCAAAGATAGGTTAGTGCTAGTAATTCAACTAGAATCGACTGCGGAGGATATTAAGTATTACTCAAAGCATGCTTTTCTCTACAAATTTTTGGGAATAAGGGTTTCACTAAATTATTGGAGTTGTGGGATCTCTGTACCTGGTCCCCAGAAGGTGAGATGGAAATAATGTTGTTAGCAAACAATTACTTCATGGTAACTTTTAATTGCATGATGGATCACAATAGAGTGTTCGAAGGTGGGCCTTATTTCCACAACCAAATTGGTTTATTTATTAAACCCTAGAATGCAGGTTTTGATCCTTTAGAGGTGCTCCTAAATCAAGTTCTAGTGTGGGTACATCTCTCTAGATTTCTAATTGAATGTTGGCTTAATGACATCTTGCATCGAGTTGCGTTACTACTAGGGAAACTAGTAAGTCCTTCTCAGCAAACTTAGGATAGAAAGGTAATGAATTTTGCTCAAATTTGTGTTGAAATGGATTTAAATAACCCTCTTCCAGATTCTTTTGAAATTCATGTGGGTTCATATTCTTGGGTGCAGCAGCTAGATTATGAGACATTGCCCTTTCGGTGTCGTTTATGTCATTAATATGGCCATCTGCAGAGAAGATGCCTGAAGTCTAAATATTTTGAGTTTCAAACTACTCAGCCTTCTCACAACCCTCCTAAGGTTAACAAAGGAAAGGACCCCATTCCTAGTGAGGCTTTAGGTGTGGAGAGTTTTATTCCTATTAAGGCTCGTAATAGGACCTGAAGTCAAAAGATGACTCTTAAGGAGCATTAGGAAGGAGATACCTTTAATAGATTTGAGGTTCTAGATGATCTCAATCAAAAGGAAGTGGATTTGGGTATGATGTTTATGGATCAGGGTGTTTCAAAAGGGGTTTAGGAAGGAATTATTCTAGATTACAACTAGCCTTCTCAGGAGGCTGGTGCTTTGCAAATGGAAATGAAACTGAGTTTGGTGGTCCATGGGAGGTCCGAGCCTCTTGCGGATATGAAGATGGGAGAGGGAAATTTCTCTACTCCATTGGTGAAAGTGGGCTCTAATTTGGTAAAAGGAAACAAGGCTTGTTGGGAATTATTCAAAAATACCAAAAGAAAGGGGTTGATGAGATTTCTTCCAAAGTTGGGAGAAAGAAGGAATTGGAAAAAATAAAGATGATAGGGGAGACTTTGGTGGAGTCTAGATCTGTTAAGACCTTGGATTCCCATTTTTCCAACCCTCCAAAATTATCATCCTCTCTTGGAATGTAAGGGGCTTGAATAACGAACCTTGACAAAAAGTGGTTCATGAATTGGTGAGAATTCATTTTTTTGATGTTTTTTTTTTTGTTGAAAATTGAGATGTTTTCTTAGCTTAATACTTTGTAAAAATTTAAGATTTATGATCTAAACATGCTTTCCTTTGTGACAAATTATTTTTGGGTGATTATAGATGATTAATTCATTTTATCATTTGTAGAATGAAGATAGAAGTTGTCAAATAATTAGACAAGATATTAGAAAGATTACACAAGCATATACTGTGGAGAAACCCTTTCAGGAAAAAACTCCACCAAGAATCAATGTATTATTTAATCTCTGATGTAGATTACAATAACTCCAATTCTTGATTGAGAATGCTTCTTTTTCCTTCACCAATCTTCTTGACAACCTACAATAAAATTGTTAATAACTCTCTTCAAATTGCTTGAGATAAATCTAGGCATTAATCAACTTTGTAAACTCCAAAAGAGTTACAATTACAATACTCAATCCCCATCCCTAAAAGGTATGCCTATCTCTTGCAAGTAAAGTTATGCCATAAAGAAAAATTTCAAATCTTCATCTTCATCCTTTTGGGAATCCCAAACTAAATTACAAACTCAACCTTTATTCTATAAATATCTTCAAGGCTTCATCCTTGAGTGGGCCCACTTAACTTAGCCTTCTAAAATATCTTAGCACACAAAGGAGTTAATTCTCGGACCCCAACTTGGGCATCCAATTTGGGTCCAAGTCATTTCTTGTTAACTGAAACATTTCTCTCCACCATTCATGCAAGAATAGTCATCCCCTATTAACTAAATGTAGTCCCTATTATCTATCATGAAAATCAAGTCATTAGTCATGCATTCTAAGTTAACTGAAGTCAAATATCATTCAACTAAAACTAACTGAAGATAACTGAACCATAACTGAACTGAACTAAACTAAACTGAACTAAACTAAACTAATTTTGAACTGAACTAAACTGATTTGAACTTCATGCATGTAAACATCAAGCCCTAGCTCCTAGGATCTTTACATGCATTCAAAAGTGTTATGTCTTAGTCCAAATAGTTAATTGAACACAAGGTGAGTGTCACCTACCATGTGGGCACCCCATGTATCCCCATTATTTAGGAACTCATTTTGGATTCCCTCACATGCTCCTAACATTTATAATTAATTACAAATGTCAATTAACATGACTATTTCATCAAATATTAATCTCTCTCTAATCCTAGTGTTTGAGAACACTTTCCAGAGACTTAAGAGATACATGGAATAAATAATTTATAGGATTATAATTAATTGGGGCATCCTATTTCCAACATTCTCCCACTTTACATTATACATTGCAATTATTATAAACAAGGAATCATTATTATAAATCAAGTAGAGAACTTAGGGCCAATGGCCTTCCTGCACCAACTAAGCAATCCATGCCAACTTAAAATGCAACTTGCATATTCATGAAGCTCCAAGAAAATGATTAAAACCAAGAGAATTTATTTGAAGGAACTGGTTTCATAAGACAATTTGTAACATTAATTAAAGTGTCGACTTTCTCAATTAATACCTTCCCACTCTCAACCATTTCTGAGACAAAGTGATACTTAACATCAACATGCTTAGTACGAGCATGATACATAGGATTTTTGGCTAAACACATAGCACTCTAGCTATCACATTCAAGTTTAACTTATTTGCAATTAAAACCAATACCTTTCCCAAGTCTTTGTATCCAAATTGCCTCTTTGGAGGCATTTGAAACCGCCAAGTGTGTTGAACTCATGCTCATCCAAGGTGTAGGATCCTAGGTCTTTTCTGTTGAAAATATCTTTTCTTGCTAGTAACTATTCCAACATATATCTCTTACCATAAGATAACTCAAGCCTCACCTATTTCTCAAAGTATACATGAGGACCTGTAACCAACCAATTTATGCCAAACTCGAAATGCAATACAACACTTTCATGAAGTAATCAAGCAAATGATTAATGTACCACATACTTAAGAGAACTACAGAAGATCAAATTTGTCAAAGCTTTAATATTGAAGATAAAAATGACATCCATGATCTAACCATCTCCTTCTAGGAGATCACACTCACCATAACCTATATCTACATCCTAGTCTCAAGAGAACCATGCCAAATTCTAAATGCAACAAGAGTAAACCATGACATAATAGCAACCACTCTAAACCAAGAAAACATATCCCCAATCACCTAAAGATAACCTTACCAATGATGCATTTACATCACTACCAACAACTCCTACTAAACCATTGTCTTGAGTCACACATGGCATTGTGACTACCATCCTCTCTATGAAGATCACTTTGAAACATGAAGCAAAGAGTTATCACAAACAATATTAGCTAAAATAACCAATGCATCATTACTATCATCTGAGGATTCCTCTATAGAAGAATAAGAACTCTCTTTCTTGTTCATACAATCCTTTTTCACATGTCTTAGTTTCTGATAGTTCCAACACTTTACCTTACTCTGTCCTTCTAACTTACCCTTTACTTTCTTGTCTCCCTTAGTTTCCTTTTTCTTATCCCTACCTTTTACAAACAAGGCATCTTGGATTTCCATTTTAGACTTCCTTCTCATCTCCTCTAATAGGAGAGTAGGAATTATATTGTCCATCTTCGAATCTGCACCACTACCACTGATAGAAACAATTAGATTTTCCCAAGAATCTAGTAAAAAAAAAATTAACAAAATGCATTTATCTTCATCTTCTAGCTTTACATCTATAGATGATAACTTAGAATCAAATTAAAAGAATTCAAATGATTTGCAATAGAATCACCTCCTTTCATCTTTAAAGAATACAACTGTCTTTTCAGATACAACGTATTAGTAAGACTTTTAGTTTTATAAATATCACCTATTCTCTTCCACAACTTATATGCAGTAGTTTCTTTTGAAACATTCAAGAGAACAACATTAGCAAGACATAATTTTATGAACCCTCTTGCCTTCTTATCAAGGTTAGCCCAATCCTGATCTGACATCATTGTAGGTAACTTTGTCTCATTTTCAATAGCTAACCACTAATCTCACTCTTCAAGGAGATCCTCCATTTTTAATTTCCACATCTCATAATTAGATCCCTTGAACCTTTCAATATATAAATGAGAATTCATTGTAACAAAAATTATTTTCCAAAATCAGCAAATAACAAAAATAATAAAAGCTTCCACTATAGCCAAAAAACTTCCAATCTTTTAAGAGAAAGGCATCCCAATACTCTACCCAACCTTAGCTTTGATACTAAATGTTGAAAATTGAGGTGTTTTCTTAGCTTAATACTTTGTAAAACTTTAAGATTGCTGATTTATATATGCTTTGTTTTGTTATAGATTCTTTGTGGGTGATTATTTGATTAATTCATTTTATCATTTGTAGAATGACGACATAAGTTGTAGAAGAATTAGACAAGATATTAGAAAGATTACACAAGCATATACCATGGAGAAACCCTTTCAGGAAAAAACTCCACCAAGAATCAAAGTATTATTTAATCTCTGATATAGATTACAATAACTCCAATTCTTGCTTGAAAATTCTTTTTTTTTCCTTCACCAAATCTTCTTCACAACCTATAATAAAACTGATAATAACTCTCTTCAACTATCTTCAAATAAATAGGCATTAATGAACTTTGTAAACTCCAAAAGAGTTACAATTACAATGCTCAACCCCCATCCCTAAAAGGTATGCCTATCTCTTGCAAGTAGAGTTATACCATGAAGAACACTATCAAATCTTCATCTTCATCCATTTGGGCATCCGAAATTGAAGTACAAACTCAATATTTATTCTGTAAATATCTTCAAGTCTTCATCCTCAAAGTAGGCACCTAAGAGTGGGCCTACTTAACTTAGCCTTCTGAAATATCTTAGCACACAAAGGAGTTAATTCCAAGAAGCCAACTTGGGCACCTGAGTTGGGTCAAAGTCATTTTTTGTTAACTGAAACATTTTTCTCCACCATTCATCCAAGAATGGTCATCCCCTATTAACTAAATGTAGTCCTTGTTATCGGTCATACAACTCAAGTAATTAGTCATGCATTCCAAGCTAACTGAAGTCAACTAGCATTCAACTAAAACTAACTGAAGATAACTAAACCATAAATGAACTAAACTAAACTAAACTAAACTAAACTAAACTAAACTAAACTAAACTGAACTAAACTAAACTGATCTGAACTAAATTGAAATGATAGTCATGCATGCAAACATCAAACCCTAACTCCTAGGATCTTTACATGCGTTTAGTAGTGTTATCTCTTAGTCCAAATAGTTAACTGACCTCAAGGTGAGTGTCACCTACCATGTGGGCGCCCCATGTTCCCCTATTATTTAGGAACTTATATTGGACATCGTCACATGCTCCTAACATTTAGAATTAATTATAAATGCCAATTAACATGATTATTTCATTAAATATTAGGGTATGTGCAAGATCATCATGGAAAAAATAGGCCCTTAAGTGGCAAAAAATTCAAAAAAATCAGAGTTAGGTAACTTGACATAAAAATTTGAATAAGTTATCTATATTATTTCAAAAATATATAAGAATAGAATCTGTAGAAAATTGAATGTAGTTTCTAAACTACTAGGTTTATTTAAAAAAAGAAAAAATCTATTTGGTAAAAATTTGAAATTTCGATGTAGTAGTACTTAAATTTCAGGGAAAAATAAGAAGTAGGTGTCTATCTGACCACCCTAACCACAATAAAATGATAATATTTTTTTATAAGACTTTAGATATAAGTAGAGGACTCATGTCGATGTGATGCATATTTTTTTGTAATTTTTTTCCATGTAAATAATTAATTATGAATTTTTTATTACAAATTTTAAAAATTATAAAAACTCATGTGTCTAACCACCTTAACTTGGTCAAAACCTAATAAAATTATTTTTTTCTTTTTTTAATCCTATAGTATGCAAACCATAGAATGTGATACATATTTCAGATTCAAAAAATGTGATACGGTTTGAAAGCTATAGATATTTTTCAATCAACCTATCAATTAGGACTTTAGTCATAATTCAAATAGAAAATGAATAATAATAATTTATTAAATTCAAAGTATATCATAGTTTGTATTGGTGGAAAGCTGAGAATCTCCTTTAAAAACCCTTTTTGTTTCATCTATTTTGGGTAAAAAAAAAGTTGTCAGCCACATACCCTACACATACCCATCATATCGCCACTTTTTGGCCCATCGTGATCCTGCACATACCCATTAATCTCTCTCTAATCCTAGTGTTTGAGAACACTTTCCAAGGACTTAGGAGATACATGAAATAAATAATGCTTAGGATTGCAATTAAATGGCATCCTATTTCTAACATTCTCCCACTTTACATTATACATTGCAACTATTCTAAACAATGAATCATTATTATAAATCAATTAGAGAACTTAGGGCCAATAGCCTTCCTGCACCAACTAAGCAATCCATGCCAACTTAAAATGCAACTTTCATAATCATGAAGCTCCAAGCAAATGATTAAAACCAAGAGAACTTATCTGAAGGTCCAACTGGTTTCATAAGATAATTTGTAACATTAATTAAATTGATGACTTTCTCAATTAATACCTTCCCACTCTCAACCATTTCTTGCACAAAGTGATACTTAACATCAACATGCTTAGTATGAGCATGATACATAGGATTTTTGGCTAAACACATAGCACTTTGACTATCACATTCAAGTTTAACTCACTTGCAATTAAAACCAATACCTTTCCCAAGTCTTTGTATCCAAACTGCCTCTTTGGAGGCATGTGAAACCATCAAGTGTGTTGAACTCACATTCAACCAAGGTGTAGGCTCCTCGGTCTTTTTTGTTGAAAATAGCTTTGATTGCTAGTAACTATTCCAACATATATCTCTTACCATAAGAGAACTCAAGCCTCACCTATTTCTCCAAGTATCCATGAGGACATGTAACCAACAAATTCATGCCAAACTCCAAATGCAACACAACACTTTCATGAAGTAATCAAGCAAATGATTAGTATACCCAATACTTAAGATAACTACATAAGATCAATTTGAAAGATCCAATATTGAACATAAGCATGACATTCATGATCTAACCATCTCCTTCTGGGATATCACATGCACCATAACATATATCTACATCTTAGTTTCAAGATAACCATACCAAACTCTAAATGTAACAAGAGTAAACCATGACATAATTGCAATCACTCTAAACCAAGAAAACACATCCCTAATCACTTGAAGATAACCTTACCAATGATGCATCTAGATGACTGCCAACAACTCCCACTAAACCATGGTGCTGAGTCACACATGGCATCGTGACTACCATCCTCTCTATGAGGATCACTCTAAAACATGAAGTGAAGATTTATGACAAACAATATTAGCTAAAATAACCAATAAATCATTACTGTCATCTCAAGATTCCTCTGTAGAAGAATCAGAACTATCTTTCATGTTCTTACAATCCTTCTTCACATGTCCCGAATTCCCATAGTTCCAAAACTTTACCTTACTCTATCCTTTTGACTTACCCTTCCCTTCCTTTTCTCCCTTAGGTTCATTTTTTCTCAAACCTACCTTTTACAAACAAGGCATCTTGGATTTCCATTTTAGACTTCCTCCTCATCTACTCTGATAGGAGAGTAGGAATTATATTTTCAATCTTTAGATCTGCACCACTACCACTAATAGCAACAATTATATTTTCCCAAGACTCTGGTAAAGAAAAAGTAACAAAATGCATTTATCTTCATCTTCTAGCTTTACATATATGCATATGCTAACTGACTTAGAATCAAATTAAAAGCATTCAAATGATTTGCAATAGAATCACCTTCTTTAATCTTTAAAGTATACAACTGTCTTTTTAGATACAACTTATTAGTAAGACTTTTAGTTTGATAAATATCACCTATTCTATTCCACAACTTATATGTAGTAGATTATTTTGAAAAATTCAAGAGAACAACACCAACAAGACATAATCTTATGGTCCATCTTCCCTTCTTATCAAGCTTAGCCCAATCCTCATCTGACATTGTTGTAGGTGACTTTGTCTCATTTTCAATAGCTAACCACTAATCTCTCTCTTCAAGGAGATCCTCCATTTTTAATTTCCACGTCTTATAATTATATTCATTAAACCTTTCGATATATGAACGAGAATTCATTGTAACAAAACTTATTTTCCAAAATCATAAAATAACATTGAAAATAATAAAAGCTCCCAATATAGCCAAAAAACCTCCAATCTTTTAAGAGAAAGGTTTCCCAATACTCTACCCAACCTCAACTCTGATCCCAAATGTTGAAAATGTAGGTGTTTTCTTAGCTTAATACTTTGTAAAACTTTAAAATTGTTGATCTAAATATGCTTTCCTATGTTACAAATTCTTTGTCAGTGATTATTTGATTAATTCATTTAATCATTTTTAGAATGAAGAAATAAGTTGTAGAAGAATTAGATAGGATATTAGAAAGATTACACAAGCATATATCATGGAGAAACCCTTTCGGGAAAAAACTCCACTAAGAATCAATGTATTATTTAATCTCTGATGTAGATTATAATAACTCCAATTCTTGCTTGAGAATGCTTCTTTTTCCTTCACTAAATCTTCTTCATAACCTGCAATAAAATTCATAATAACTCTTTTCAACTTGCTTGAGATAAATAGGCATTAATCAACTTTGTAAATCCAAAAGAGTTACAATTATAATGCTCAACCCCTATCCCTAAAAGGTATGCCTAACTCTTGCAAGTAAAGTTATGTTGTGAAGAAAAATGTCAAATCTTCATCTTCATCCATTTGGTCGTCCCAAACTAAAGTAAAAACTCAACCTTTATTCTATAAATATCTTCAAGGCTTCATCCTCAAAGTAGGCACCCAAGAGTGAGCCAACTTAATTTAGCCTTGTGAAATATCTTAGCATGCAAAGGAGTTAATTCCAAGAAGCCAACTTGGGCACCTAATTTGGGTCCAAGCGATTTCTTGTTAACTAAAACATTTCTCTGCAACATTCATGCAATAATGGTCATGCCAGGTTGTTAACTAAAGGTAGTCCTTGTTATCTATCATGCAACTCAAGTCATTAGTCATTCATTCCAAGTTAAGTGGTAATCATGGATTATTAAATATAATAATTATTAATGATAAATAATATATTTATAAATGATATAAAATATATTTAATTAATAATCTATAATTATTTAACTATATTAATTATTATTAATAATAATGATCAATTAGATGATGGTGACAAGAGGAGTTTGGTAGGTTGCAGGCATGGAAACCCATGGCCTATGAGGCCACAACTATATGTCATATTTTCTCTTTACTTGTTGCTATCTGCTTCAAGTTTAGTCGTGTTGTGATTTATATTATCGGGTGGGGGAGATTTTTGTGTGTGCAAGAGGCATCTATTTTATCTTGGGTTTGTTTTCTTCTTTAGTTGCTTCGTACTTTATTCAAAGCATTTGTCTTTGAGGGTTCTTCCCTGACTCCTATCTGGTGATGGATCAAGGGGAAGCTTTGAGGGTCAATTCTACCCTAGATTTCTAAACCACTTTTGGAATGAAATATCCTTCTCTTTCAATGAAGTTTTTTTATAACAACTTGTTCTCTAATGAGTCAAGGAGTGGAGGATTTGCTTAGTTTGGAGGTCCCCGTATCCCAAAAATGAATGGTTTTCTAGAACGAAGCAAAGATAGGTTGGCACTAGTAATTCAACCAAAATCGACGATGGAGGATATTGAGTATTACTTAGAATTATTTTCTCTACAATTTTTTGTGAATGAGGGTTTCACTCCAATTATTGGAGTTGTGGGCTCTCCATACCTAGTCCCTAGAGGGTGAGATGGAAATAATGTTGTTAGCAAATAGTTACTTCATGGCGACTTTTAATTGCATGGTGGATCACAATAGAGTGTTCAAAGGTGGGCCTTATTTGCACAACTAGATTGGTTTATTTATTAAACCCTAGAATGTGGTTTTTGATCCTTAAAAGTTTCTCTTGAATTAGCTTCCAGTGTGTGTACGTCTCCTTAGATTTCCAGTTGAATGTTGGCATGTTGACATCTTGCATCGGGTTACATTGCTACTGGGGAAACCAGTGGGTCCTTCCCAGCAAACTAAAGATAGAAAGGTAATGAATGTTTCTCATATTTGTGTTGAAATGGATTTAAATAACCTTCTTCCATATTCTTTGGAAATTATTGCGGGTTCATATTCTTGGGTGTAGTAGTTAGATTATGAGACATTTCCCTTTCAGTGTCATCTATGTCATGAATATGGCCATTTTTAGAGAAGATGCCCAAAGCCTAAATATTTTGAGTCTCAGACTACTCCACCTTCCTATAACCTTCCTAAGGTTTACAAAGGTAAGGACCCCATTCCTGGTAAGGCTATAGGCATGGAGGGTTTTATTCTTGTTAAGGCTTGTAATAGGAATTGAGGTCAAAAGATGACTCTTAAGAAGCATTAGGAAGGAGATACCTTCAATAGATTTGAGTTTCTAGATGATCTCAATCAATAGGAAGTGAATCTAGGTATGATCTTTATGGATCAGGGTGTTTCAAAAGAGGTTCAAGAAGAAATTATTCTAGATTACAACCAACCTTCTCAGGAGGCTAGTGCTTTGCAAATGGAAACGGATCTAAGTTTGGTGTTTCTTGGGAGGTCTAAGCCTCTTGCGGATATGAAGATGGGGGAGGGAGAGATCTCTACTCCATTGGTGAAAGTGGGGTTTGATTCGGTAAAAGGTAGCAAGGCTTCTCCTTCATTGGGAATTCTTCAAAAAGACGAAAAGAAAGGGGTTGCTGAGAATTCTTCCAAAGTTGGGAGAAAGGACTTGGAAAAAATAAAGATGATAGGGGAGAATTTGGTGGAGTCTAGATCTGTTAAGACCCTAGATTCCCATATTTCTAACCCTCTAAAATGATCATACTCTCTTGGAATGTAAGGGGCTTGAACAATGGCCTTAGACAAAAAATTGTTCATGAATTGTTGAGAATTCATTCTCCTCATGTTCTTTTTTATAGGAGGCTAATTTATTTGTTGAAGGTATGATTTGTTTGTTACTAAAGTTGTGGGGGCGAGGTGACTGCCATTGTATTGGGGCTTTGGATAACACAAGGGGTGTGGCTTTCCTATGGAACCCATTGAAGATTCATCATATTTGGTGGATGTTCTCCAAGTCTTCCATCTTTGTGGTTTCTTCAAGTCTAGAGTTGGGGGAAGCTATTCTAATTTCAAACATCTATGTGCCTACTGATTTTCCTAGTAAGCAGTTATTGGGGTCTCATATTAATTTCATTTAGAGTCTTGCTCCTTTCTTGTCTTGGATTATTGCGAACAATTTCAATGCCATTATTGAGTTGGATGAGAAGAAGGGTGGTATTATGAGATTTTAGCCCTCTTCTTTCCTTCATGATAACATATCTACCTTGAATCTAGTTGACATTAAGCCCCACAATGGTCAGTTTACTTGGAACAATAAGAGAATGGGAGAGAATCGTATTGTTGAGAGACTTGACTATTTCTTGGTTTCCTATTTTTGGATTGGACGGTTGTGGTCTACTTTCTCTAAGATTTTGGATTGGAGGGGCTCAAATCACTAGCCTATTAAGTTATCATGTGTTGCTCGGTCCCCCTCTTTCAAGTTCCATCTTATGTGGTTAAGAGATTCTTCTTTGCAGGAGTATATGGTTGAATGGTGGCAATGGGGAAGACCTACTTATGGCACTACTATGTATACTTTTTCTAAACTATTGCAATATATGAAATATCAACTCAAAATATGGAATTGGCAATGTTTTAGAAATATTTTTCATGCTAAGGCTATTGCTCAAGCTAACTTGGATGTCATCATTCCAGAGATAAGGTAGTTTTTTATTTCTAAGGATTTACTTAGGGAAGAGGAAATTTTTGTGAAAGCTTTGGAAGAGTGTGAGTTGTGCAAGGAGATTTATTGGAAACAAAATCCTCAAGTTGAGTGGTTACAGGAGGGAAACAAAAACACTACTTTCTTCTTCAATTCGATGAAAGCAAAGAGAAATGGTAATTCTATGCTAGCTCTTATGAGTGATAGGTCTGAGCACTTATCTTCTTTGGATGATATGTCTAGAGAAGCTTCATATCTTTTTGCTTCATTATTTAGAGAGGATTCTTAGGATAGTTTGGCAGAAGAAAACCAAGTTTTGTCCTGTATCCCTTCCTTGGTTACTAGTGAGATGAATGAGCATCTTTTGGGATTTATCTCACTGGAGGAATTAGAGGCTACTATTTTCCAAATGAAGAAAGGAAAAGCTTGGGGCCCTAATGGATTTTTGATTGAATTTTATCAGAACTTTTGGGATATCATTAAGCTAGACCTTTTGGAGGTGGTTCGTGAGTTAGAGGAATAAGAAAATATTGTGTGCTTTGAACTCTACCTTCCTTGCTCTCATTCCAAAATGTGAGGGGGTGGATCGGTTAAGTCAATTTTGGCCTATTTCCCTTTGTAATGTGGGTTATAAAATCATTTCCAACTTGATTTTTGAAAGGCTAAAGCAATGGCTTAGAGGGCTTATCTCTAAGGAACAAAGTGGTTTTGTGTTGGATCAAAAAATTCTGGATGGGGTGGTCATTGCTACTAAAACTATCCATTCTATGGTTTCCTCGAAAGAAAAGGCTATGTTAATCAATCTAGATATAGAAAAGGCCTATAATAGAGTAAAGTGATCCTTCCTATGAAAAAATCTTATTACTTTTGGTTTTATGGGTTCTCTGGGTTATGTGTTGTATTAATTCCACTTCTTTCTTAGTGTTGATTAATGGAGAGCCTTCTTCTCCTTTTAGTGCTTCTATAGGCCTTCGTCAAGGGGATCCTCTTGTTAAAAGGAATAGGACAATTGAGAGGGGGGTGAATCAGTTGTCACTGAATTCAAACAAAAAACTTCAACACTTGTCAACTTCACAACCACATTGTTCTACTATTAAGTATGAACATGAAATATAGATAAAAAAGAAAGAAAAATCAACACAATGAACACCAAATTTTATGTGGAAACCCCAATAAGGGAAAAATCATGGTGAGGATTAACTCACAATATAAAGTGATAGAAAAACTAAATACAAAGGCTCACTACCAAGGGCTCACTGCCTACAACAAGGACTGACTTTCCAACAGGGAGGCTCACTGCCTACAAATACAAAAGATAACAAAAATATCCACCACAACAATTTACACACATCCACAACCTTGATTAGAACATTGTATAAACCTTCATCTCACTGCTTTCAGGAATCTATCACAATGAAGTACTATTGCCTCAACTCACTTTCGCACAATTTTTTTCTTCACTTATGGTTTACTTCGTTACTTTGTGTCATCTAAATCTTCACATTTCAACTTTCATTTATACCATCTCAAACCTTAGAAACTTTCTCCAAGGTCGAACACATATGCTTCATTTCATAAATTCAAATTAGGTCAACAACTCAACATTCCTACGATGGAAAAGAATGAGAGTGGACCAATTAAACACTTAACCAAGACCAAAAGCAATGTCTCAAATCAACCACACACTTAGTTAAATTTTAATTCTCCATATGAAGTGTAAACACACCAGGTCAGCCAAACCTAATGAAAAAAAAAATGAACATTGAAGTACATGCTTTCCAAGGTAACACACAAACAATTTAACATGATTCATCATGCACAAGAACACATCTTAGATACTACCAGATACATCCACAACAGGTGTAACAAATTTTGAACGTAGAAATATTTCCAATAGTCCATCCAAACTATGCAAACCCACACAATAACTCTGAAGCCCAACTTTTAGAGCACCAAACCATGAACATCTTTGCTAGAACATAGAGAACATCATTATAAGACATATTCTATATCTGCAAGACCTGAAACAAAACAACAAAGAACTACAGAGTAGAAATTTTTTTCCCAATCCACAAACAACCAAACTTGCCAAACTAATTCATATTTTAGTAGAAGAATCAATAAATGATATTTTTGAGAATCCTAGTTGTTTCTCTCCTTTTACCTCTCTTAGTGGCCAAAAAATTCACAACCAACCTCACATAACCAAGAGTAATCATGACGATAACAATTTTCTTTCTCCTAGTATCTCTTCTAGTTATGAAGAAGATACTTTGTTTTTAGAAAAAATAATTGATGAAGATCATGAGTGTCTTAGTTGACCCCCTTCACCCAAAAAATCCTTTCTTGGACACGAAAATTCAACCATTGATCATTCCACTACTTGTGATGAAGTCCTTTTAGAAGAACCAACCTATGACTGTCAAAAACATTTGGTTTGTTTTTCTCCTAAAAAATTTCCTCCTAGGCAACCTATCATGATGTGAGACAATCATAACATGATATTAAAATCTCCTTCACCAACACATCATGCCAATAAAGAAAAAAAAAATAGGTTATGAAAACACAAGTGGGATCTCCTTTAATTAGTGAGCTTACTAAGTCACCTCCCATTAGTGAATCACACAAAAAATTTAGAGATATCTTGAAATCCATGATGCAATCTACTGATAACAATGTTTTGCAACCACCAAGTTGTAACTTAGTGACTCAAAAATTTAGGGGACCACACAAAAATCCTACACCATTTCCTTTTCCTCAAAAAGTGCCTAATGTTGAAGACCTTAAAAATACTCCTGCTAATATATCTATATGGGAACTCATTCAACTCTTGCCAACAGTCAAACTTATTTTTTTACGAAATGTTGCAAATTTAGAAGGAAGAGATCTAATTTTATATAAAATTGAATCATGTGACATCCTCCTCTCGTCCAATGCAATCCACAAGTCAAAAATAACATTCCCTAAACATGTGTTACCCTCACTTGACATTAAAAAAAAAATGGTCCCTTGATGATAAAGATGATCATTAATGAAACTTTAATTAGGCACACTCTCATTGACAATGGAGCGAAAATTAATGTTTGTAGCATGGACCTCCTACACAAACTTGGCATGGACAAAAAAATTATTCAACTTAATGATATTCATATTCGTGGCTTTGACAATGTTCATAGGCAACCACTTGGGATGATCACATTACCTATTGAGGTTGGACCTATAGTATTGCCTACCCCTATCCACATTGTGAAAGGACCCCTTCCATACAATCTTCTCGTAGGGAGACCATAGATTCATGCTATGAAAGGAGTCCAATCTACCCTTCACTGTTTCATAAAGTTTGAATACAACAATAAGATATACACAATCGATGTAGATGAGCGAAGCTATGCCTCAACTAATCACAACACTTCAAATTCCCCTAATCCTTTGATTCCTAGATCAAAACTTGAACCTATACAAGTTGATGCTAACTCTTTACCTACAAAAAATCTCTTTCATGATAATTGGGGTTCATTAGATTCTACACCTCCTTCCCATAACATTTCCAAAATCCCTCCCTCATGGTCCAAAGAGTCAGATACAAATGATTCATTTTCATACACAAGTTCTAGTAGTGATTGAAGTTTCACACCTATCTTTATGGGAGAGTGTGAAATATCCCAATCTCAAGCCAAACAACCATGTGTTCCATTCGCTCAACTTAGTTCTATCAAATCACCCCATGGTGGTGATGGGGGCACTATCACTCCCATCCCTCATGAAGCAATGACACATAACATTAACAAGGATTTGTATTCTTGTACAACAAGCAATCCTTCTCATAAACACACACCCCCTTCATCTAACTTGGAATATTATTATGGTATCAGTTACAATCTTCCTCCTACACATGGATGCAATGAACACATGAACCAAGCCAACATATCGTACTCTTTCAAGAAATATCTAGGGGTATAAATCCATTATCTCAAAAGACTTTGCAGAACAATAGCATTCAAACTCTCAAGGAGTGTGGTGCTCTTCCTTATGTGGGAACACCTAATTCCTTTACTTGAGACTCACTTTCATCCATTCTGGGCTCACCTTTGTCCTGCACTAAGTGGGGGGTAGGGGTTCGATAGCCTTGTCCTTGTATGTCACTTGTCACTATCTCTTTTAACTAGTCATTAACATTTCATGAACATATAAAAGAAAGCTTAGGATGTGGATGACATGTCTTATGATTGTCTCACATGTGACATACTCCCCTTTTCATGACGTAGCTTATCAGAAACATATGACTTGGCATAGGATTTTTGAGTAAGCTCTCATGTCTCCTTCTACTTTAAAAAAATTTCTCAAACAATTGGTGTTTGCAAGTGCTCTAAAGTGGGGGCATACATCACCACTCAAATTTCATTATGCGATTTATTTCTTCTTGTGATGTGTCCTTTTCTTGGTGGAGTCATTGGGCTTGATTCCCTCCAAGAGCGTGATACTTCTTTTGACTTATCCTCTCTTGGAAACATTAAGCACGATGTTCCCTAAGATGAGACCTTGCATGAATTAAGAAAAATCCCTTTGAACAATCCTCACACTATTTTTCACTTACAATTTCTCTTAGTGTCAAGAATACAAAGTTTTTCTTACTTCATAGAGCTCAAAATGAAATCATCTTCTTTATTGCACCTTATTAAAGTTATTAGGAGGTATAACTTTCATATGGTTGGCTGGGAAGCCCATCCCAAGGCACAACTTTCCCCATAGCCACCTATGTGTTTGAGTGCATACCAACTAGTGTATATTTTTCACCTTTTGGGCTTTCTCATCCCATGGACAACAAAAGTTTCATGGCGCTAGAGAGAGTATACTTTTGGGATTTCTCACTCCCTGGACTGCCATGAGTCTTGTCGCCCTAGACTGAGTATGCATTTTCTTTTTTTAAACAAACAAGCCCATATTTAATCCATAATTAACTGGACAAATGATCTAAGCTTGAACCACCTTTTAATTTTCATCTTTCTCTTTCTTTCCATTGCATGATCATGTACATCTTGTTGGTTTGACTTAGAATCTTGGATCCTAGGAGCTTGATTGCCTTCTTAATCTTTGTTGTTCTTTGTCGTATGTATTTGTACACTTGGATCTCTCTTGAATGTCTACTTTAGTGTGAGTTTGAAGTAGGTTCATCCTCTCACTAAAGTGGGGGCTAAATGTACGATAGAAAAAAGGGTCTCTCGCTTGACATGGGAATAATTCATGATAAATGGGACTTAACAAGGCCCTGATTTGGTGTTGCAAAGTGTTTTTCACATCCACACTAGGTCTTGGACCCTTTCAAATGTATTTAATGATGTCTTGAAAATGCGTTGTAAAGGGTTGTAAAGGACTTTCATGCTTTTCTAGACTTAATGAACCCATTTCTCCCTAATTTAACATTATAAAATATATTTAATTGCATCTTCACATCAATTTAGAAGGTTTGTAAAATAAATCTAATGTTAAACTAGTGTTGTAATTGGTTCTTGTGGATTCTTAGGTTGCGTGGACCACATTTTAGTGTTGCGAAGTTTATTTAATCACACTTTCACATTGAATTCTATGTCCCAATCTCTAATTGACCTTTACATAATCACTAATAGGCCCCTATTAACCCATATTGTAAATCCTGAGGCAATACTTGATAAAATATTTGACGAAGTTGCAACTTAAACCTTATTTTACTATCTCTTGGCTTCCTAGCTATCAAAATGGCCCCTATGGGACCCATTATCCATGCATGGAAAATTAGTCCCATCCAGTTGGGACCCATTCGCCATGGGTGGGGAATAAGTTGCATTTGGCTCAATTTTGACCTTTGAGCGGGGAAAAATTGAAATTTAATTTTAATATTCTTTCATTTCGGCCTTAGGGATCCAATTAATAGGTGATTGAGGTGAAATTCCTATAAATATAACTATTTTAACCCTAATTCATATCTCTTATCATTCATTCATCTCTCATTAATCCATCTCAAGTCAAGCAACTTAGGGTTTCATCATTTCAAGTCACCAAGATATTAATTTTCAGACTTTCAAGGGTAGATCCTTCATGTTTTGCTATAGAAATTCAAGATCAAACATCATCACAAGGTAATCATCTCCATTATTGCATGTTTCATTGCATTCTTTCATCATTTTGGTTTAATTACCTAAAGGGGTTTGACCAAGGCAAACCCCCATACCCTAACATTCAACATTTTCTCTCCCTTGTCTTGTGTGTTTGCAGATTTAGGTCTCTCTGAAGCTTGGTAATCATTGAAGATCAAGTTGTAAATTTTTTTAGGTCTTCTCTTCATTCGAAAAGTCAAAATATAAAAAAAACTCATTTTCAGGTTCAAAAATAAGAGTTTTAGAAGCAGACACCTGTAGGGAATCAAAGTGCAAATTGAAAGCTCCAAATTCCACCTTTGAATATTCAAAAATTCAAAACTGGACTCATTCTCTATTAGTGGTGAATGAGTCCCATTTCTAGGTCGATTTTGAGTTTTCTACATTTTTAGATACCTTTTTGTTTGAAACAAGTTCCTGCTCAATTTTGCAGAACTGGGACTGATTCACCCCAAATGGTGAATGAGTCCCACCAGGCCTGAAAACCAGCATCAATACCATTTAAAATGTAATTTTTAGCCTCCTTCAATATCTTAGGTGTACTTATTCAATTTCTTTCAGTTCTATTATAGTTTGCATTCATTTCTAGGTGTTTTTGGATTACACAATGTGTTTTCAAACATCACTTGTTTCTTAGGTTTTGCATTCATATTCGATCAATTTTATAGATTATTTGCATTTGAATAATCTCATTTAGCCTAAATAACATCATACACATCTTAATTTGAGTGAACCACCTAGACTTTTGAGTGGGGTTTATCTCTCTCGTTTTGGGTGAAACATCTTAAGAGTGCAAGGGTAGCCTATAAGCCCTACCAAAAGGGGCTCTAGAGCAATGGATATGGAGATATTCACTATAGAGGGTCGAAAAGAGTTCTAGAGGACTAGAGATTTCACTCTAGAATTTTATAACTGAGAAATTGGAAGGCCTGAGGAAGATGTAGCAAAGTCGCCGCAGATTCTGGTGACACACAATGATTTCAATTCAGAATTGTAGGAGGCCTTCTCCATGATGATTTTTTTTTTGTGGCATGGACAATGACCGGTATGTTCAGGATTTTTAAATGGGTCTAAGTTTTTAGTTGAGAAGACAACATTCTCTATTCTGGTATGACTTCACGGAGGTCATTATTCAAAAGATGCTAAACCAAATCAAGGATTACTAGACAGAAAATAAGTTTAGGTTTTCTTCTCTCCTTGGTCACATGTTTTTGCACCAAAACCCTAAATTCTTTAGAAACCATATGGGTTTGGCTATTTTTGATGAAAGTGGAGTAAGAAGGTTGGTTTCTATGTGGACTCCCCTCCTTTCTGCAACTTATGATTAATATGCATTTTTTGAGTGTTTCCTGACTCAAATTTTGCAATATTTTAGTGAGGATGGCAAGATTTATCGGCTTTCTATTGAGCAAACCAGGTGGATGTAGAGTTTTAAGTTCCTCCTAGTGACCGGTTTCTTGGGGAATATTTCACATTTTTTAGGCTACATGGATTTACCAAGGAACCATTCCAACTACTGGTATGTGTTAGGAATAGGGTGTTGGCCCTTGAGGTGTTTCGACAATTGGAAATTATTCACCTCAAATTTTGCGGGGGAAAAATAAGAAAGGTTTTTTCTTCTACCCTTTGAGCTTCAGAATGGTGATAATGTAAAAGAACTAGATGCATGGTCTATTAGAAGTGAAGCTAGCTCATCTGGGGATGGTATTAATTTGTGAAAAATGGAAATATAATTACGATGATGACTTAGTAGCTCGCTAAATGTTAAAGCGACTCACAACTCTGTAAGGAAAATTAGATTCAGAAAACAATTTTCCTAACGTCAATACCTCAGGAAAGAATGTAGACAAACTTTAAATTTTACAATTACAGTCAAGTTAAGATGCACTAAGAAACAGACAATAGAAATAGAGTATTTGACAAATACACATGAACACCAGATATACGTGGGAAAACCCTTACGGGAGAAAAAACCCACCACACCAAGAGAAATCACTTTGTATTATAGTAATGAGATTACATACAAATCCCAGGCTTATTTTTCTGGTGTCATTATACAACAGCATTCACCATTAACATTCTTGTATAGAAATCTTTACGTTACAGTCCACAAAATTCATCCACCAATATGATCACTCAACAATCTATTGTTTCAACCAAATGATTACTAATTGTAATCACAGAGTATATCCATGTCAAACTATGTCTATAGAACTTCCTCACAAAACTGTCGCAACTGACTGTCTTCCAATTTTTTCCCTTTGGCTCCTCCTATTCATCCACGAGACTCCACATAGGATGGTCAACCGGTCAACAAAATTCATATTGTATTGGCATCTTAGTGAGACACTAACAGTGTCTCATCGATGCCACATATACTTCATACCAATGTTGCCAAGATTCATCGTAGTCACCAGGATGTTCTATCGAGCTTCAAGAAAAAACACCAAGTCATCACGCAGTCGCCCTGACCTATCGCTTTCACTAGGAGAACATAACAAGTCACCAAAGGTATACTGAAGACACAAGTCATATTGAGCTCCAAAAGATAGTCGGCAAGACATACCGATATCGCCAAGAGGTTTCTCTAAGACATAAATGTTTCCCTAAAGTGTTCACCTGTCAGCAAGACAAGAGCTTATTGCCGAGATGTTTCCCCATGATCATTAAGTTACCCCAAAGATTCTTCAACATTGGCAAGACTCATCAGAGTCACTAGGACTTCTTACCAAAAACATAGTGTTCCACTGATGACCATCATTCGACAAGAGTTACACCGAAGACTAACACTTGAGTCTTCATCGTTGATATATATTCACTTTGATGGGACATCTTAGCGAGAACCTTTAGCTTCGCCGAAGACCATAGTCGCCAAGAGCTACCCCGATAGCCATCGGCTAACGGCAAGACATTAGCTTTCACCCAGACTTCATAATGAAGCCTTAGTGTTACATCGATAACTCCTGAGTGTGTCCCTATCAGCATGACTTTCATCTATCACTAAGACCTTTCTCTGAGACTCTTTGTTATGGTGAAGACAACATATGAAATTGCTATCAGTAAGACATTCACTGTTCACTAAGACTTCTTCCTGAGTGTTGAAGTCACTCTGAAACCCTAGTTGCCATGAGTCTCTCCAATTCACGATTGAATGGCCTGTCGGCTAGAGGTCTCTCAAGCACTATAAATTCATAGCGAATACACCATGTTATAGCGATAGACTCCACAGTGTAACCTTTTAGCAAGACAATAACAAGGTCACAGTGACCTATTCAAAACTGAATAAAACAAACCTGCTAGTCAGCCAGACAATTAGAATGTCACACCAACTTGACTCTAATGGAGGTTTCAGCCTTTATAGTTCCAGGCACATATTTCTAACAATCTCCCACTTGACGAAGATCATACAGGCACCTCCAGAGCACAAATAATATTTATTGAAAATAATGGGCACTAAGGCCTATTGAATTGGCACACCACCTAAACTTTTTTGTGCTCACTGGCTTCGTCAATGCATCTGCAACATTCTCCAAAGTATCAACCTTTTCCAAAGTTACCTTTCCATCCTCAACCATATCTTATACAAATGGTATTGTACGTCTATATGTATCGTTCTGGCATGGAAAGTTGGGTTCTTTGCCAGACAAATGGCACTCTGACTATCACATAAAATTGTTATTTCACCTACATCAAAACCAATGTTAGAACACAAATGTTTCAACCAAAATTCTTTGTTACAAGCATGAGTAGTTTCCATGTATTCAGCCTCTATAGTGGACAAAGTGACTATAGCCTACTGCTTGGTCATCCAACTCACTGCACCACCATTGATCATGAATATGTATCCACTGGTGGATCTCCTGCTGTCACTGTCCCCTGCCCAATCAGAATCTACATAACCATGAATGCTGAGAGTCCTCTGTGATTCAACTAAATTCCCATGGTAACAAAAATCAAAATCTTAAGTTCCCTTCAAATACCTAAACGCTCTCTTCACAGCATCCCAATGCATTCTTCCTAGATTAGCTATAAATCAACTAAGTACTCCCACTACTTGGGCAATGTTTGGCCTTGTACAGACCATTGCATACATAAGACTACCTACTGTACTTTCATAGGGTACACTGGTCATGTCCTCCATCTCAATAGGATATTTTGGACAGTCCTCAACAGATAGCTTCATTCCATTCATGACTCGGACCACTAGTTTTTTGCAATCATTCATACAAAATCTCTCAAGAACAGTCTTGACATACTTACTTTGACTGAGTCAAAGCTTTCTATTCTTCCTATCCCTAGTTATCTCCATCCCCAGAATATACCTTGCTGCACCAAGATCCTTCATTTCAAACTTAGTAGACAACTACAACTTAAGATCATAAATCATTAGCTTGCTATTTCCTATGAACAACATATCATCAACATAAAGAGCAATAACAAGTACTTGACCACTTTTAGGTTTATAATATACACAATGATTAGATTTTGATCTCACAAATCCCAAAGATAATACAAATGTATCAAATTTATGCTACCACATTCTAGGTGATTGCTTTAACCCATAGAGAGACTTCTTTAATTTGCATACAAGTTTTTCTTTACCTTTCTCAACAAAGTGCTCAGGTTGGGACATATAGATTTCTTCTTCAAGATCACTATGAAGAAATGTTGTCTTCACATCCATCTATTCAACCTCTAAGTCATACACTACTGCAAGTGACAATAGCAATCTAATGGACGTCAGCTTTGCTACAGGAGGAAATATTTCCTCATAATCAATTCCCTCGACTTGGGATAACCCTTTGTAGCTAGTCTTGCCTTTTAATTTTCTATAGTGCCATCCAGACCAATCTTTTTCTTAAATACCCATTTGCAACCAATAGCCTTTCTGCCTTTAGGCAAGGGCACCAGACTCTAGGTTTCATTCTTATCTAAAGATGCTATCTCTTCTTCCATGGCTTCCAACCAAGAATCTGAATCAGACATTTTAAATGCCTCTTTCATAGTCCTAGGCTTATCAGTACTAGAAATAAAAACATAGGCACAAGTAGAATCAATCAATGAGAACCTATACCTATCTGGTTGTTTCCTTTCTTGGGTTGACCTCCTCACTAGCTCAGGATGAGGTTCTTCTTCTTCAAAACTTTCAGAACTTCTTGAGCTCTCCTCAGTTTCAGGTACATTTTGAATCTTCAACTCCTCTTTCTCTGGTGTAGGAGGAATTGATGCTACATCCTTACTATTTTTAGACTTTGTCTTTGATTGCAAATCGAAGGTGGAAGGTTTCAGCTCACAAAAGATTACACTCCTGCTGTATACAACCTTCTCTGTAACAATATTCCAAAGCTTGTATCCTTTAATGTTAGCACTATAGCCAATGAAAATACATTTGACAGCCTTGTTCTCCAGCTTAGATCTTTTTAAAAATGGCATATAAGCATATGCTTCACAACCAAAGACTCTAATATGTCTAAGAGAGGGCTTCTTACCAGACCACGCTTCCATAGGTGTCTTATCAACAAGAGAAGAGTTTGGAGACTGATTAACTAAGTAACATGCAGTAGTAGTAGCTTCAGCCTAGAACTTCTCTTCCAAACCAGCACTACTAAGCATACTTTGTGCTCTCTCCATCACTCTCCTATTGAACCTTTCTGCAACTCCATTCTACTGTGGAGTATAAGGTGTAGTCTTGTGTCTTTTGGTTCCATGGTCTTTATAGTATCTTTCAAATTCATTAGAACAAAATTCATTGCCATTATCATTCCTTAAGCATTTTATTTTTCTACCAGTCTGATTTTCAACAAGATTTTTAAAATCTTTAAATCGACTGAACACTTCTGATTTACTTTTCAAAAAATATACAAATTCTCTCCTTGAA
Source organism: Sequoia sempervirens (assembly GCA_007258455.2). NCBI lineage: Eukaryota > Viridiplantae > Streptophyta > Pinopsida > Cupressales > Cupressaceae > Sequoia > Sequoia sempervirens. Next base: position 149,216 of record VDFB02316074.1, read on the forward strand.
TAATCATCAATGAATGATACATAGTATCTTGATTTAGATAATGAAGGAATATTCACTGGACCAAACACATCTGAATGGATATAATCTAACAAACCAGAAGATTTATGAGGACTTTCATAAAATGAAACACGATGTTGCTTCCCATATATACAGTGTTCATAGAATTCAAATTTGAAATTACAATCTTCAAGCCCCTCAACAAGATTTTTGTTCTCCAAGGTTTTTAAACCTTTTTCTTCTATGTGGCCTAACCTATGATACCAAAGCATAGTCTTCTCTACAAGAAGTTTTACTTCTGTAGAGTTTACATAATTAGGGATATTTCCCTCTTTACCTCTACGAGTAGCTTTTAGTGACTTTCCAAAGACACTATTACATTGAGCAGCCTGCGCATCCAGCTTGTACAGGGTATCAATTCGAGCACCTCTAGCCAGCACCATTGAACTTCTAGTAATCTTGCAGCCACTTCCACAGAATGTAACTTGTACACCAATATCGTTCAACATACTTACTAACAATAGATTTCGAGCCAGACCTGGTATGTGCATAACATTATTGATTCCCTTCACTCTACCATCGGGGAATTGTATTCTGACTCTTCCATAGCCAACTATCTCCAAAGTTGAATCACTTGCTAGGTACACCTTTCCACCATCATATTCTTCATACTTTGTGAGCCATTCTCTATGAGATGTCATGTGGAATGATGCTACAAAATCAATCAACTAGACATCATCGGATGCCTGAGTTTCCAAGGCTGCAAGGTGTCACCATCACTATGAGAAGAACCATTATTAGAAGAGCCCTTCTTCTTCTTTTTCTCCTCTTTACAATCCCTTCAGACATGACCAGGTTGCCCACAGTTCCAACACTTCACCTTGGACTTCTTGCCAGGAGACTTAGTTCTCCCTTCTGATTTTGATTTGGACTTCTTATCCTTCTTCTTGCCTTTCTCCTTCGATCTTCCTCTAACAGCAAGAGCTTCCTTCGCCATCTCATAATATTTCTTTCTCATCTCTTCTGACAGCAAAGATGCAACAACATCTTCCATCTTGAAACTAGATGTTGTACTCCCAATAACCATCACTAGATGATCCCATGAGTCAGGTAATGATCTATATAGGATCTAGGACTAGTTGCTTACAGAATGCTTAACGTTAAAAGATCAATTATTACAACGCTTAACTTAAATGTTTACAAATTAAATGCTCAAATGAAATAATGAACATAACAATAAATAAATGCCAAGATAATAAACTGAGAAAGAAAAGAGAGAAGAAATAGAGAGATGAAACCACAATTGATAATGGAGTTCGTCCCTAAGGACTACGTCTCCGGGTCCCTCTCCAATGGAGGACCGATCCGATTAGCTCCAAAAATCAATTACAATGGCTTCAAGACTATCTCCTTCAAGAATTCAGTAGCATGTCATTACTCTGATATGCAGAAACGTCTTCAATCTCCCGAGCATTCTCTCGCTATCTCAACCTGGACTTGTGAAAAACCTATCTCTACCCCTCTTTTTATACAAGAAAATTGCCTAATTAGGCTTAACCACTCAATTAATGATATATCTCCTTCTAACAACTCGTATCCTGCCTGATTTATCCTCTGAAATCATTTGGTTTAGGTGGTTAGTGCAGATCTTACTTGTTATGGCCTAATATGCCTTTTGGTTAAGGCTCGGCCAATAGACTCACAACAAAATACAACCAACTCCTATTATAAACAAGGGATTCCACATGGTCCACCGGCGGATTAGCCTTTTGGTAGTTCGGTGGTCGCGGGTTCAAAGCGCGGCCGTTTGTTTTTTTTAAAACAAACACCGAATTCTTTAACTTCAAAACAAAACACTGGCTCTATTTGGTGAATGCACTGGCCACGGGTGCAACGGCTAACAACCCGACTCACCAGGCGTAGGTCGCGGGTTCGAGCCGAACCGGGCATTTTTGTTAAAACAAACCATAAACTTCGTTGATCAGGTAAAGAACATAATAGAAGCATACAACGATCCTCTTCTTCAGTCTTCACACCAACAGATGTCAATTGAGCAAGCAACATATTAAATGTGTTCAAATGATCAGCTACAAACCCTCCTTCCTGCATTCTCAAAGAGTATAGTTTCTTCCTCAGGAATAGTTTATTCACTAAGGACTTCCCCTGATAAATAGATGCCAATATCTTCCATAAGGAATATGCAGTCTTCTCCTCATGCACATTCAAAAGCACAGAGTCTGCCAAGTAGAGCCTTATCAGCCCGTTAGAATTTTTATTTGCAAGGTCCCAATCTTCTTGCTTCATGCCTATAGATTTCACTCCAGCCACAACAATCCAAAGATCACGGTCAATAAGAAGATCCTCTATCTTCAGTTTCCACAACTCAAAGTTACTTCCATTGAATTTCTCTATTTCAAACTTTCCAGATGTACTAGCCATCTTAACCTATAATCAGAATTAACAATCTCTACAAGACTCCCTCTGAAATACAATTTACTCAAAAAAACCCAATGTACCCACAAGGATAACACAACTGGATAGGCTCTGATACTACTTGTAAGGAAAATTAGATGCGGAAAACAATTTTCCTAATGTCAATACCTTAGGAAAAAATGTAGATACACTTTAAATTTTACAATTACAATCAAATTAATATGCACTAAGAAACAGATAACAAAAATAGAGTATTTGACAAATACACATGGACACCAGATATACGTGGGAAAACCCTTACGGGAGAAAAAACCCACCACACCAAGAGAAATCACTTTGTATTACAGTAATTAAATTACATACAAATCCCAGACTTATCTTTTTGGTGTCATTATACAACAACATTTACCATTAACATTCTTGTACAAAAATCTTCACGTTACAGTCTGCAAAATTCATCCACTGATACAATCACTCAACAATCTGTTGTTTCAACCAACCGATTACTAACTGTAATCACAGAGTATATCCATGTCAAACTATGTCTGTAGAACTTCCTCACAAAACTGTCGCAACTAACTATCTTCCAACTATTCCCCTTCGGCTCCTCCCATTCATCCACGAGACTCCACATAGGACTGTCAACCAGTCAATAGGATTTCTATTGTATTGGCATCTTGGTGAGACACTAACAGTGTCTCGCCGATGCCACATATACTTCATACCGATGTCACCAAGAGTCATCATAGTCGCTAGGATGTTCTATTGAGCTTAAAAAAAAACACCAAGTCATCATACAGTCGCCTTGACCTATTGCTTTTTCTAGGAGAACATAGCGAGTCACCAAAGGTATACCAAAGACACAAGTCATATCGAGCTCCAGAAGATAGTTGGCAAGACATATCGATATCGCCAAGAGGTTTCTTTGAGACATAAAGGATTCCCCGAAGTGTTCACCCGTCACCAAGACAAGAGCTTATTGCCAAGATGTTTCCTCGTGATCATTAAGTTACCCTGAAGATTCTTCAACATCAGCAAGACTCATCAGAGTCGCTAGGACTTCTTAATGAAAACACAATGTTCCACCAATGACCACCATTCGACAAGAGTTACACCAAAGACTAACACTTGAGTCTTCATCGCTGAGACATATTCACTTTGATAGGACATCTTAGCGAGAACCTTTAGCTTCGCTGAAGACCATAGTCGCCAAGAGTTTACCCGATAGCCATCGGCTATCGACAAGACATTAGCTTTCACCTAAACTTCATAACAAAGCCTTAGTGTTACATCGATAACTCCTGAGTGTGTCCCTGTTAGCATGACTTTCATCTATCCCTGGGTAAACCCACAATAGTGGGTTACAATTTTTCAAACGAAGAAAAATTAGAAATGGTCATAATTTTTTTTAAAATGGTTTACCCCTTCTAATGAAGGGGGTTTGAATGAACCACCCCCCTTCTAATGAACCCTCCCTTCTAATGAACCCCATTTTGCACCATATAAGGGGGGTTCGAATGACCCCCTTTTTTCATCTTCCCCTCCACCATTTCAAAATTTATGCATTTTTTCTACTATCGAAGCTTGGGAAGGAGGTGCAAATGGAGTCAACTTGATAAACCAATTTGGATGATTGTAGTGATTGAAATATGCTTTCCAACAACTATAAATTTAATATATTTTGTTTTTATTTTATATTTTATTTTTTAGTTTTACTGTACATAGGTTTTTCACCGAACGTCAAGTTCAATGAAAAATCATTGTGGAAAAATAGTAAATTTGATGGAAATTTTTTTGAAAAATATATATCCACTAGGTATTGATGTCCTCATTTTAACAAAAAAATAAAAATTGAATTTCAATACATACCAAAAAAGTTATGTGAGCCAAAGTGCACCTATGTCTAAATTGTAAATGTTTTGACTTCAAAACTTAATAAAATAAAAATATTCAACAAAATGCTATGAAACAAAATGAAAGAACTAGATACTTGTGTTACCAACCTAAATTAAAAAGAATTATAATTTTTTCCTTTGTAGAAAAAAAGTTATGTGAGCCGAAGTACACACCACTTTTTAAAAATGTTGTTTACTATTAAAAAATAGTTATCAAAGGAGATGCAAAAAAAAAACAATTTAATATTTAAAAAAAAAAAAAAATACAATTAAAATCTACAGACAAAATCTCACAAATAACTAGTTTACATCATTTTTAAATTCCTAATAGTTAACCTACTATAAGTGTCAGAAAGTGAAGTTTTCTCTGAAAAGGTTGATTTCAATGTCATGTTTGGCCAAAAAGTGTAACCCATTATTGTGGGATGACCCCGGTGCCAAGACCTTTCTTTGAGACTCTTTGTTACGGTGAAGACAACATATGAAATTCCTGTCTATAAGACATTCACTATTCGCTGAGACTTCTTCCCGAGTGTTGAAGTCACTCTGAAACCCCAGTTGCCATGAGTCTCTCCAATTCATGATTGAATGGCTTGTCAGCCAGAGGTCTCCCGAGCACTATAAGGTCATAACGAATACACCATGTTACAGCGATAGACTCCATAGTGTAACCTTTTGACAAGACAATAACAAGGTCATAACGACCTGTTCAGAACTAAATAAAACAAACCTACTAGTCGGCTAGACAATTAGAATGTCACACCGACTTGACTCTAATGGAGGTTTTAGCCTATATATTTTGAGGCACATATTTCCAACAAACTCCCGATCTTACTAGAAGGATCAAAAAAATCCGTAGTCTGACCAGGATGATCTATTTGTGGACTTGGCCTATGTTCCTACTGAAAATAGGTTACCATGGCTCTCTTTGTATTTCCCTTTGGAGAATCTCAATGACAAGCTTAAAATGGTGGCCACCCTTCATAATGAATTGGTCAGTCAATGGTAGTGGAGTGAAGAGAAAATCACAAACTTATGGATTTATCATCAAGAGACCAAATGCCTTAATGCCTCATTCTAGGAGATAGATAAGGATGAAAAATTTGATTATCTATAGAAAAGAGGGCATGAAGATACTAATGAAAGTGATGATGAGGATTTCGATCTAGAGGAAGCTAGGGCATATATAGTGAAGAGAAAGGAGATAAAAATGACCCAAACATAGAAAACTGGAATAATAGCGGAGTAGCCCAACAAAGCTCCATTAAGAGTGTGGGTGACTACATCATAGTCAAAGGCCTCACTACCACATGCATGGGCTATGAAGAGACCCAAAGTATCCAAAAAACCTTCAGAGGTCATAGAGGTGGAGAATTCTTCACCTGATAAGAGGTTGTGCATGGATGCAACTTCCAGAGAAGGCTCATAGGAACTTGCAATGAGCTAGGGATCGGAGTTCGCTGGAACTTAGGTATCTTTCTCTCCCTCTCTTCTCACTTCACAATATTTGGTTACCTCTATTGTATCCGCATCCCCAATTACTTCAAGTGTCAGCCTTTCTTTTTTTACTTCCATGATTGTAGGAGGTTTCTCCTAATTCTCCCAAAGTGGACAATTAGCCTTTACTCTCCCGCAGTCTGTTCCACCTTTTTTTGGAGCCTAGTTTGTAACTGCCATTGCTACTCCTTTGACTCCCACTACATTGGCTCTAACTCAAATTTCCCAAGAGATGGTATCCTTTTCATCTCTGCTACCGCCACTGCTCCCCATGATTCCTTTTGCCACCTCCCAGACTACACCTTGGGATAGCATTCCCCCGTTCTCCACATTAATGGTCTCTCTACCAAATAATACATAATCCAGGACCATAACTCTCTCTTTCCCTTTTTCTCTTCCTCTTAGTGCACCCTTCTCTAGAAAGATGATTAGGTCACCAGTAGAATTTATTGGGGATGGAAACCAAAAAAAAGTAGCACGGGCTATCAAGGTCCAAAAGAGAAAGGAAAAGGATGCAACAAAACTTGTCAAGCCATGCTTGTAGACCCTTTTCAATGAAGTATAGGGAACATTGTATTTTGAAACCATGACTCTAAACACCATCAAACCACAAGGTGAGATGCAACCCAAGGATTACACCATCCATGCTATGGGAATCGATCTATGTGCAGCTTGAATGAAATACAAAGTTGAATTGATGGAGGAGATCCAAAAAGTGGTGACTACTAACTTCCTCAAGCATAGTCACCAACTAAAGAAGAAGGAAGAGAATCTCAAGAATTTCAAGGAAAGGATGGAGGTCCTACTTAAAAAAGAAAAGGCAAGGGAAGCTAAAATTAGAGAAATATCTCAACAAGTGTAGGTGAAAAGAGCCAAACTCCAAGCAAAACTTGCAAAGTGCTAGTCCCTAGATCCCAACCTAGTTGTCACACTATAGTAGAAGAAGCAAGAATTACAAGATTGGTTGGTTCAGGTAGAGGGATAAATGAAACAAAAAACTAAAGAACATAGGCAACAATGAGCTCAATTGGAGTAGGAAATCCAATAGAAGGATTAGGAGCTCTAGGAAAAAAAACCTCAGCTCAAAAAAGAGATTTAGGAAGTAAATCTCTCCCTAGAAAAAGATTTTGGAACCTAGAGCCAAGCTGAGGAACTATTATGAAGCAAGGATGCCGAGTTAGAAAATCTATAGGGACAACACTTTGCGGAAAACAAGAAAATTGAAGAGTTGACGTAGGATGTTGGGTTGAGGGAGATGGAAATTGGTCTTTTGAAAAATCCTCCCCAACCCCTTGTTACCTAGTCGGATCTCCTTTTAGTAGCCCAACAATTATATATCTCCTACTAGGAGAAAGTTAAGACTTTTTAACTAACTCTTCAACTAGTGCTTCAATTCATGGTGGAAGCGGTAGGTTTGAGTAGAGAGGTTTGTGGAAAAATTGAACTGTTTCCATAGTTCATTGTGGAAAGGGTGCCCAAGGTGGAGAAGGTTCTAGACAAGTTATACACAGTCATGAATAAAGACTTGGTGAACATGAGGATTTAAAATCCAAGGTCAGCAGCCAAGAAGGCTAAATAATTCATTTGTTGTCATGCAACCATCCTCCATGCCAATAGTTGCTTAGGAACATTGAGTCAGACTATGAATAGTATGTAGACAAAATTATCCCAATTGGCTCAGATGGGCTTGCCATCCCTATTTCTCTCTGATGATTTGGTGGCCATAACAAAGCAGATTGCAATAAAAATTGAGGAAAAGTAGTCTGATTTATCTGCTTTTATGAATTTTTGTCAACCCCTTACTATTGAGGACATTGAAGGTGTCACCCATCAAATAGTGTGGCTACTCTTTTAGCTTGAGTCCAGGACTGAGATCTCTATGGAGCTACCCTTCAAAGAAGTAATTGATTTGCATTAGGTGCAATATAATTTGCACACCATATCGATGCCATTTGAGGCTGACTGGCTACCTCTACAGACTACACTCTCAAAGCTCTAACTTCATTTCCCATTGAATAAGGCTCTAGTCTTCGAACCAAAAATTTTGGGTTCCCATTTCATGGGCGAAAGGACCCTAGTAGTCACCAAAAGCTTTTGGATAAAAAATCCATAGAACTCCCTTTGGGATGATTGTAATGTTTTGCTTGACCCTGACCTATGCCTCATGTGTTTGTATATCTCTGGGCCCTTTTTGAAGAGTCTCACCCGCTTGCTCCATGTGTCTTCCGTGTATTCCTTGGAAATATTTCCTCCCTTGCTTCCTTGTCAAGCCATCAATGTCTCCATGCCACAACAACATGGGCCTGCTCCCCTTTACTTCTTTATCGAGCTCTGCCCGTGTGCCACGTAGCATCATTTTGTGGGCCCACCTTTTGGTGGACCCCACAGTCAATGCTTGAAATGAAGACTTCTCCACATGTCTTCTCCAAGGGGAATTTCATCGTCAAAAGGGTAGAATGAATGACAAGCCTCGTCTTGTTGCCACATGTCCTAACCAACTTTGTGAGAAAGCAACATGGACCTACATGAGAATTTTTCTAATTCCACACTATGACCATAGTCATCATTTGTAGAGGGATGCATCTCATTTAAAGGTGACTGCATTATGTGTTTTAGAATCCTTTCTATTGCAACGACAATGGGAAATCATTGCGACAGCCATTATTTCTTGTGGTTGGGAATTTTTTCAATTATTGGCTCTTAGGCAATGGGATGCTTTTCTATATATAATGCTTCAACTTCCTAAAAATGAGTTTGCAAGATATAATTTTTTTTTTCTGAAAGAAACTATGCCTTTGTATTGTTTTTTATTATTTCATTAAGACTCATAGACTTCCATTTCTGTTCGACCTTTCTATTTCTTAGTTAGTTGACAAAACATTATACTGTGTTGTTATTGTATTGAGTAGTTTATGTGAAAAACTTCTATAATTTCAATTTATGTTTGTTGTTTCAGACCATGTCTTGGACTCTTCTTTTCAGTGAATGTGTATGGAAGTTATTTTATTTTATTTAATAGACTTCTTGGGTTTTTCATCTATTCTTTTTATTGTTTCTGGACATGCAGATTGCCGAACGAGCCCTTAAATCTCACTGAAAGGGAATATTTTCCATTCCTACTAACTTACATCTTGGTGTATTTCCTTAGGTTAGATCTTTATTTTATATATTTTCTTCATTTTCCCTTTCAAATCCCCCAAATACAAAAGGAGCCAACTTCTTTAAAAAACCAAGAGGTCACTCAATTTAGTGCAATTGGTCCCCCCATTAACTGAGTTTCCCTCCATTAACTGAGTTTCCCTTAAGGCTATTTCTTTGCATTTTTAGGCATCAATAAACCTCATTAGGCTTAACTATGGGACACATTTTTCAAAAGTACTTAGAATGATGTAAAATTAGGATCTCGGCCTTGAAACTTAGGTGGGAATCATATGCTCAAGGTGGTGTATGAGTCCTAGATCACTAAATTTGGGCCACACAACCTATAAACACTTGAATTATGATTGGTTGTTGGTTTATGCCAGGATTTTCCTCAGAAAGATGCATTAATTAAGGCTTGTGGATGCAAAATAAGGCCAAATAAGGCATAAAGAAGCCCAATTATTTAATAAAACCCTAGATTAGTGTGAAATTTTTAGGATACACTGTACAACATTAAATTAAGGAAAAGTTAGGTCAATTTAGCTTAAAAGGGCCCTAAATCCAATGTGAATGTGGAAAACACATTACAACATTAGATAAATGCATTATTATGTCCATTTTAATGTTAGTCATTCCTAAATGAAGTTTGAAAATGTAAACGATGATATTTTTTGACACTACATTTAGCCCCCACTTTAGTGAGAGGAGGAACTTGCTTCAAACTCACACTAAAGTAGACATTCAAGAGGGGTCCAAGTGTACCAATGTGGATGGCCTAGGATAAAAAAGATCAAAGGATGTGGTCAAGCCCCCAGGATCAAATATCCTATGTCAAATTGACATAAGCATAAAATGGCACACACAAGATGCATGATATGCAATGTCAAGATACACAAACATGCAATGTCAATAACTAAAAGAAAGAAAAATAAGAAAAATAAAAAGAGGTGCATCAAGCCTCAACCATTTGTCCAATGAGATGTGGATTAGATCCAAGATGTTTCTCCAAAAAATACATGCTCACTCTAAGGCAATGAAACTCTAGGCTATCTGTTGGGTAAGTATCCAAAGAGGCAAGACACATACACACACGACCAGTGTGAATTTTCACACACATGAGTGGCTATGGGAAATTAATGCCTTGGTTGAGCTTCCCATCCATCCATGCCAAATCTATACCTCCCAATAACTTTGATAAGGCACCTTGCAACAATTAACTTAAAGATTCATGAGGCAAGCAAGGCTTCATATTCTTGAAACTCATGTACACACAAGATAGCTCCGCATGCATGCAAAGTGTATTATGCAAGGTGGCCATATAACAAGTGTTGTAAATGAAAAATAGTGTAAGGTATGTTCAAAGGGATTTCATTTAGTTCATCTAAGGTCTCTTCTTAGGGAACATTGTGCCTAATGTCTCCAAGTGAGGACAAGTCAAAGAAGTATCACACTCTTAGAGGGAATCAAGCCTAATGATGCCACCAAGAAAAGGACACATCACAAGAATAAATAAAACCACATAGTGAAACATGAGTTTTGATGTATGCCCCCACTTTAAAGTGGTTTCTAACACCATTGATGTGAGAAATTAATTTAAAGTAGAAGAAGACATGAGAGGTTATTTAGAAATCCCTATGCCAGGTCATATGTTTCCAAATGATACTACATCATGGATAAGGGGTTTCCCCCAAAACTCATGATGTCACATTCGATCCAACTTAAGGTGTGTTTTCCACATCCCAAGATTTCTCCTATATGTACATGAAAGGAAATAAACTAATAAAAAGAGACAATGACAAGTGACTTACAAGGACAAGGATACCTAACCCCTTTTCCCCACTAAGTGTAGGAAAAAGATGAGCAGAGATGATTAATGAGAAACATGCTAGAGTGAAAATCAGTATCAATTAGAGGAATTAGGTGTGTCAACACAAGGAAGAGAGCACCACACTCATTAAGATTTTGAATTTTATCACTTCAAGCCTTATAGTCATTAGTAGAATGACCTTGGAGGGAGAGATATAAAATGATATTGGAGGAGTCTCAACAATATGCTCTCTTGATCAATGGTAGAAGATGTTCCATTATTTTGTGATAGAGACATCTCTTGCTTAATATAAGATGTCATACTTACATAAGACTCTTTAGATTGTGATATTTTGTAATCTTCTTTAAAGGAAGGTGTTAAATATAATGAACTTGAATCGTTAGTGTTTTGTGTGATGGAATTGATTAAGAAAATATTTCTTTGTTTCTTTCATTTTTTTTGAAGGATAATAATCAAGACCACTAGTGTCTATCAGTTCAGGATGCATTAATACTAAAGTTGGATTAGAATGATGTTTTGTAATAGTGTTGATATTAAGTGAAGACTTGTTTGTGTCTTTAAAGGGACAATAACCAAGACCACTAGTCTTTTCTTGCATGTGAGGCTCTATACAGGCACATATACCTTGTTGTCTAGCACCACATCATTTTCTACTATAACTAAGTTTTTTAATCATTTCATAACCTTTTACACAAAGATTTTTAATCTCTTTTAGATTAATTGGTTACTCATAATTAAGTTCATCAAAGTTTTTTGTGTAATTTGTTGTCTTTTTTTCTAGAGTGGTTGAGGTGGATGCTTTCAAAGGGTCTTCCAAATTTTGTGTTGACATTACTGCTTTTTTTTTCCCTCTTCAAAGACTTTGTTTATGGTCTTGAATTCTCTGATGAATGTTGGTTCAAAGTCTAAGGAACCCCAATCATCTTCTAATAGCTTCACGAATTCCTCAATATGTTTTTCATTGTCTTTTTGTTGCACAATTTCCACTTGTGTGCTAGGTGTTAATGTTTTGAAGGAATTTTCCTTATTTTTCTCAATGTTTAAGAATTTTTTTGAATCAAGGTCAACTTTGAATGTGTACATTTTGTTGTTGTAGACATACTTTATTACACAATGAATAGTAGAAGGCACCCCATTCATTACATGAATACACAGTCTTCCTCAAAGGAGATTATATGAAAGATCGTGAGGTATAACATGGATTAGTGTTTCTAATGTGTCCTTTCTAGTTGTAATAGGTGTGAACCTAGATCCTATACCTACAGGAACACAACAAATGAACACATTAATAAGGTCAATGCAAGTTAGAATATAGATCCCTCAAGAAATCCATTTGAATGCAAGAGAAAAGGAATAAAATAAAGAACACAATGAACTTAAAACTAAAATATCAAATCCTATTCTAAAACAAAGAAAACTATTAATCTCTTGAGGGAGTTGGTGCCAATTTGATGTGAAAATTGACCATTTCCCAACTCCAATGATGTTATGAAGATGATTGATGAAAGATGCATGCTTGTGGTGATGAGTTCAATGGAGCTCCATGTTGAAAACCTACAAAAAGGATAACTATGCTTGGATAAATTTGATGAAGGTTGCTATGAATTTGAGTATAGTAATTTTACTTAAGTTGTGGATGATCAAATGATGAATGAAGCCTCTTATTTATAGAATGTCTAGTTGAGGAGATGTCCAAAATAGAGCAATGTGGTAATAAGAATTAACAAATGAAAAAGTGCCACTTGTAAACATGTGAATGGATGGAGGATGTGCAAGTTTTGAAGAATGTGTCAATAAATGCATATATTTGAATTTTGAAATTGTTGAAATGAAATGTAAGAGGGAAAGAAGGTGCACTGAATGCCACTTGGCTCAAGGAAAAAGGACTTTCTAGGTGAAGTAAATTCCTTGTTGGAAGGACAAAGTCCACTTGGATTTTAAATTCAAATTTGAGGAATATTCCTTTATTATGCCATTTGAGAGAAAATAGAGATTTAATAAATGAATTAAATCTATTTTCTTGTGCAAGTTGCAAAAGCTAGAGGATGGGACATGAGAAGAGATTAAATTAATCAAGGTTAATTAATTTTATGAGAGATTAGAATGATGTGACATATTGATTTAGATCTATGGATTGATTTAAATCAAAATATGAGAAGAATATGTTTTCAAGATTAAATAAAGATTTTTATTTTATTTAACCAAGGAGATGAAGTTAGATTAAATTAAATAATATTTTAATTTATTTAATGTAATTGATGGACTTTATGGATTCAATCAAATAATTTAATTGATTATTTAATTAAATAGGGATAATTAGATTAGATAGATTGATTTAATTAACAAGAAACGATGAATTAATTAAATAAATGATTTATTTAATTAAGAGAGGAACTTTGGTGAATTTAATCAAATAAAAGGTATTTGATTAAATGGTTAGACTGAGGGATGATTTAGGATGAAACGATGTTAGTGGTCAGGATTAGATGTGCAATGTCAATGAGTATATTTTAAATGTCTACATTTTTCCCCTCTTTGAAGCAGTGCACTCGTTGCATTGGTTCAAAGAATAAAAAGTCTTGATCAAAAGACAATTTTTTTTTATTTTAAAAAATTTCCTCATTGTTGCCTCGATGAAGGAAATTATGGTAGCATACCGCCCCCTCGAGAGATCAAACAAAAATTTTGATTTTTTGGGTGATCTCACGAAAAAAGAGGACAAGGTACCTGACAGGTCTAGAAAGGCTCCGGGAAGTCAAAAAATGAGGTAAAATGCTAAAAATGGTTTGAAATGAGCTTTAGATAGACAAAAAATGGAACTAGGGGTCCAAAACCCTAGCAGGATGGTCGAACGAGGTTAAAAAACCCTAAGTTTTAGGCTTAAATAGGCCCTAGGAGGTCACTTTCAATTCATTTGGACACATTCAACCTTAAAAGATTTCACGATTCGAGCCTTGATACCTTAACGAGATGGAACAATGACAACTACCATTGCATATCTTTGACCGAGTACAAACATACTAGTGACCTCCTGACATCAGGGCAATAGTATGTGATCCTTACCTGAGCTTCATTTTTTGTTTTACATGCTTATTTATTGCTTTTAGAACTAGGTCATTTGTAGCAGTGCTATATAGCACTGCTCAAATTTCAAACTGGACTGCTCAATCCTCCAAAATGAACCACCATCACAAGATGGACCGCTGCGGTGGAGTTTGGAGTTTGAAAAGATTCCTCAAACTTCAACGCCTTCATGAAATGAAGAATTGGATTTCAAACTCTGACGCCATGGTGGACTTTAGAATTAGGGTTTGGGATGCTTAAGCAAAGTGCACCGCCGTGGTGCAGTTTGGGATTTGAAGATGCCAATGTTGCTATTTGCAAATTTCAAACTATGACGCCTTCACAGTTTGCAATGTTGGGCTAGTTTTTTGAATGCTCAGGATAAAATTTCTTGATGAATTTAACATGGTGATCTTTCCTGACGCAAGATGGGGCGAGGAAGCTCTATTCTCACGAGCACAGATTGTGGGAGATTTAGTTATTTGCAAGATCTAACTGATAGGGAACAACATCGACTGCGAGAGATGGGGCTATGGTATATTGCCTATGTAGCACCTATGTAGACCCACCTTGGCATGATGTCTGCACTTGCTGAGAGATGGCACAATGAGACATTGTCCTTTCATCTTCCCATTGGTGAGGCCATTGTTACCTTGGAGGATATGTGGCGCATCCTTAGATTGCCGATACATGGTCAACAAGTTATTTATGATATGGATGCCAGACGGGATGCCTGCCATGTCATCCTAGCCACAAAGGACATTGTGTTTTGTGAGGGCCAAATAGAGCTGGAGAGCCACAGGATGCTCACGTCACCATTTTGTCTAGTGATAGCTGCTACCATTTCAAGTCTTGTTGCTCTGGATCAATGAGGCCAATACTTCAGTCCTAGTTGGGGGCTTTGCTGGGAACAGATGGTTCATGACAGGCCATTCCGTTTTGCATGGGATCTAGTTCTTCTTGCCTCCCTTTACAAGGATTTACACGAGTATACATACTTCAATGATAGGGCACTTAGTGTAGGTGTCACGCTTCTTCATGCATGGGCATGGGAGCACATATTCATTCTTCGGCCATAGATTGTTCCAGTGCCAGTTGGACCCGATGATCAATTGGTTTGGCACTACAAGGGTGGTGTGTCCTTCACACACACAAGAGATCATGGGATCCCTTACTAGAGGGGGGTCATTGATGATATGATAGTGTTTACATGACGTCCATACCTTGGTTGGCCCAGATGGATTGATGATGTACAACAATTATTCTTTTCCCGCAAGGATTGATTTATGTAGGGGCGGGAGCACACTATGATTGAGTGATATCTGCTCGGATGAGTTCAACATCAATTTGGTGAGGTACAGGACAAGCCAGATGATGATTACGTGGACGTCTTTTCTTGCATAGTGTTGCAAGGTGCCTAGGGGAAATATATTCCTACTCATGAGGTAGTTGACAGTTTCAAGTAGCTGGTGGCCCAACCATGGGCATATGATCAGGGGGTTGTAGATCCAGGAGTGACCCAGGCATACTGAGATTGGTTCTGACCACCTCTGCATTTGACAGTTCTAGGTGCACCCTCCATTCAATGGAGAGCTAGGGGTAGGGGAGCAGGTCAAGGATGAGGAGGTGGCAGTCCTCCAGTAGGATAGCGAACATAGGGTAAGCCATCCCAGGGCCAACTAGCATAGGCTCAGATGGATCAACCTCATGCTGATGTACAAATACATGACCGAGACTAGGGTTTGGAGGGTGGACATGATGGGTACAAGGATCGAGCTGCCACACCACCATGAGCCAGGGGTGGGGACTAGCCTCACGTGTAGCCTCTGCCAAGATAGCCAACAGGTTAGCCAAATTTGAGGGACAAGATGATAGCACAGTTGCAAAACCAAGGTCTAGGCCTTGATAGGAGAGAGAGACCAGACCCGTGTGGAGAGAAACTAGGCAATGTTATGGAGCCAAGCCACAGAGCTATAGGCGGCTACAGAGATGGGCTGCAGAAAACAATTAGAGAGTATGGCAACTTTCTTCTCTCACAACATAGTGCCTCTTCATTCATATAGGGAGGTTATTCGAGAGGCAGATTATTACCAGTTGCTCTACCATTAGGCCATACCTAGAGTAGGCTGGGCCCAAGATTATTCACAGTGGACCAGCCAAAGACCAGTAGAGGGTTATGGTGATAGAGGTGAGGGCAGTAGGTAGGAGGGTTAGACCTTAGTTTTTATCAAGATATTATTATTTTGTGCCCTATGGGCTCATTTTTGATAGCTTGTTGGGCCTTTTTGTACTTATTGACATACAGACATGTACAGTGATCCAATTATTATGCACTATGACAATTACTTGATGATATATATGAGATGATGATGTTGATATGATGTGTCGTGTACTATTTATTTATTATGTATTTATGGATGGTTCTATTTCTATATGCTATGCAATAATGTTATGATGTTATGTGATGGATGCATGGATGCATTTCTTTTTGATGATATATGTGTTATGTGATGGTTATGCAATTGAAAGAGATCTATATTATGCATTTAATGAATGATGACATATGATATGCAACTGGATTTATATGGTATGTGATATGGATGGATGATAGATGATATGTATGTTTATATGATGATGCAATCTATATGATGATTTATGTATGTTGATGCAAATGTGATGATTTATGAAATGACTTCTTTTTCAATCTCTTTTCTGTTATGATTGTGATGATGATGTGAATGCAATGATCATGATATGCAGCTATGTAATGATGAATGTATGTGTCTTTCCATGTATGATATGCACTTGTGATGATGTTATGATGTGATTTCATATATGACGTGATATGTTAAATAAACTGGTATGGAGATGATTTATGGTGTATATGTAAAATGATATGTGAGTAGTGATATTATGATGTGTATGATATAATGAATGCTTTTATGAGATGTTTTATATAATTATGGATAGATGTATGCACTTAATGTGATGGATTGTGTATAATGTTTACGTACCTATTATGCTTTGTTTAATTATGCACTAGATGCTTATAATGATATGGGATGATTTATGAAATGAAATGCAAAATGATTTATGAGATGTTTTTATATGATATGGATGGATGATATGCATATTTATGATGATGTATGCTTTATGCAAATGGATGCAAATTTCTAATCTATTATGTGATGTGATGATGGTTATATGATTATGCCATGGATGATATGATGGGTTATTTATGTTTTCTATAATTGCATAAGAGGTGGTTATATGCAAATGTGTATGTAATGCTATGTTTATGAGATGCTTAGAATAAAAAATCTATATTAAATGCGTATGAGATGATCAATTTTATACATGATATGCATTGTGTTGAAGATTTTTGGATGTAGGATTAATGATGGTGGTGATTAATTGTCATAGTACTTTGTTAGCGTGAAAAGCAAGAAGAAGTGGAAGAAAGAAGAAATTTCAACAAGATAAAAGATGATGATGATGAACATCTACCATGGAGTTGGGATTTTCAAAGGTCCAATTGCCTTATGTTTGATACCACACATAAATACGATGCATCAATGTATTAAGAACCAAGATGACGTTATATTTAGTGTGATGGACTTTGAATCAACAATCAGATAGGACTAATCTTGTTCACACCTGACATACGAAAACCTTACTAGGATGTAGTTCAGATACTTCAAACATCTCAGACCAAAAAATAGAAAGGAAATCCTTCCTATGTGGTCAACAAAATATCTAAAACACCCTCTGTACATACCTAAATAAAGCAAGTATTCACCAAGGTTATATTACAAGAATGTCCAGCAAGTGCAACAGATAAAAATATAATGATCATTGCACATTCATATCTCTCTAAATCCCTTTGTTGGGGACATCATTGATAGGTCCTTGGAATGAGCACAATAAGATAAATCAAAAGAAAAAGATACAATAAACAAACAGGCTGATGTTCTTCAATACTGCTAGCCAAGACTAAACTATGGTGATGCTTGATGTTAATGTCCATTGTAGGAAGGATGCATCTTAGGATATGATGATATCAAATAATTTGATGTGGGACTGATTGGATGATAGGCTATTGACACAAAGAGTTGACCAACTTGTTTACGTACTAACCTATATTTTGAGATTTTGACATTTTGAGTTTTCACTTTTAACCCGCTAGACTTGTTTTTGACTATTTCACCAAAGGTTGGGAATGATAATCATTTATTATGAGTGATGTTATTGCAGGTGAAAGTAAGATGAGATGGATGGACTTTTCAAATGTTTGGATGTTTTTGGAGTTTTTTTTAAACTATTTTGAGGCTGTTTTTGGTATTTTTTGAGATTTAATAAATGTTTTGATATTTTGATTTTCAAATTTTTTGGGGTTTTCTAAGATTTTGACCAAGAGACTAACCTAAGGACCTATCTTACGGGCCTCAAGGACTAATCAATAGATTATCCTTTCCTATGTGATACACACAAAGACCACATAGTTTGACTGACAACTTGACCAATTTAGAGATGAAGATATACATGATGAAATGCCGATTTATTATGACAGACTCCTAAAGGACTTACCTAAGTGTCTTGGGGGATGATCAAAGATCAACCTTTCCTATTTTCAAGGCTCAAAGACTCGTAGTTCGACAAGACAACTCTTTTTTTTGATCTTTTGACTAACTTTTTGACCTGTTTTGGGACTTTGATATGATTTGGATGTTTTTGGCTTTGGTAATTTTTTGATGTTTTTGGATTTTCTGAGTTTAGGACTTCAAGAATATACATGAATCCGATCCAATGAGAACATGCCCCCAACATGATGCAATAGACTACTCCAATAAAGGTAGGAAAAACTGACCTTAAGAATGGGTCGAGCAGTACTAAGAGGGATCATGATATGAACCCAGGACCAAGCTATGGTGTAGATGTAGGTGGATGAGTGATGCATGGAGATATGAAATGCGATGGAAGATGGAAGCTCTAAAACAATCCATGAAGATCCTAGTGGATGGAACATGCTTATTTACACAAAGTGCCTATTTGCCAAGTTTTCACCAAGGTACTTGTCCAAAGTGCCACCAAAGTGGTTTTCACTAGAGGATGATTTTTTCTCTTTACTATTTTTAATCCTTTTTCTGAACTTTTTTTTTTGTTGTTGTCACCAAGATGCCTATTTTCCAGGTTTTCACCAAGCTAACTCTTTTTTCAAGACATTTTCTATTTTTTTTATTAGTTGGGTTCTATACCTTGAAAGATTAGGCATAAAACTTTTGAGATGAGAGTTGTTCATGGGCTCTTGCAGAGGTTCCCCTTCGAGTGTTGATAATTGATATGCCCCTAACTTATAGCTTGTTGTGATAAAAAATGGTCCTAACCAATTAGGTTCAAATTTTCCTTTTCTGTTTGGATTTAGGATGTTCTTCTAATTCTCCTTTAGTATTAGTTCTCCAACTTGGAAAGTACTACTTCTAATTTTCTTGTTATAGCTCCTCTTGAGTTTGTTCTGATAGACTTGCAAATGATTTAAAGTGTCTATATGCTGCTCATCCAGTAACTCTAGCTCATTCAGTCTTGATACTCACTACTCTTCATCTATGATGAGGTTTTGTAGTGATATTCTTAGAGATGGGAGCTCGATCTCAATGGGGAGCATGGATTTTGATCCGTAGAGTAGGGAGAATGGGGTGGCACCAGTGGGTGTGTGGATGCCAGTTCGATAGGCCCAGAGGGCAGGAGGATTTAGCTGCAGATGCCAGTCATGACTTGTGTCATTGACTGTTTTCTTGATGATCTTTAAAATGGTTTTATTTGTGGCTTCTACTTGGCCATTTCCTTGGGGATAGTATGGGGTGGAGAAGTGATGTTGGATTTTGAATTTTTCACATAGACTACGAACATCCTAATTCTTGAATGGTGTCCCATTATCCGAGATAATAGCTTGGGGAACATCATATCGACATATGAGATAGTTCAAGATGAACTTTGATATCTTCTTCCCCATTATGTATGTCATGGGTATGGCTTCCACCCACTTGGTATAGTACTCAATGGCGGTTATGATGAAATTATGGCCATTAGATGAAGTGGGAGTGATTTTCCCAATGAGGTTGATCCCCCACTATGAGAAGGGCCATGGTGTAATGATAGGATGGAGCTCTTCAGCTGGAGCATGGATGAGTTCCCCATGCTATTGACATTATAGACACCTTCTGATGTAGTTGTGTGCCTCTTTCTCCATAGTGGGCCAATAATACCCCATCCTTAGTAGTTTCTTGGCCAAGGTCATTCCACTTGAGTGTGAACCACAAATGTCATTATGCACCTTACTTAAAGTAGTCAAGGCTTTGTTAGTATTAAGGGAACATAATAAGGTTCCCTCTATGCTTCTATGATATAAGGTATTTCCTAGGATGACAAACCTAGAGGAATTTTTAATAAATGTTCTTTTTAAGCTTGAGGGTAATTCAGTAGGTAAGAAAACTATTCGTAGGTAGGTATAACTGTCATGGTACTAGGGATCTCCAAAAAAATGATTTTGCACAAAAATTCTAACTCTGGTACCTCAAATGCGGGCACGAGAAGCTATTCTACCAAGAATTCATGTTTTAGGACATTGTAAGGGATGTCTAGTAGGGACCCAGTTGTTGCCATGGCATCTACTGCTATGTTGTTTTCTCTGGGCATTTGCTCAAATGTGGTCTCAATAAAGGATTCCTTAAGAGTCTCCACTAGTTTCTTGTATGGAGTGAGCTTATCATCCTTAGTCTGGTACATATTGTTCACTTGGTTTATTATCAGTTGGGAGTCTCCATATACTATGAGGGCCATGATGTGCCACTATATTGCTATTCTAAGACCCATGGTTAAAGCTTCATACTCTGCAATGTTATTGGTGTAGGGGAATGCTAATTTATATGATCTAGGTATGCAGTCTCCCTATGGGGTGATAAAGAAGAGACTGACCCCTGATCCATGTTTCATGTATTAGCAATCAAAGTAAAGTTTCCAATGGCTGGCTATGTTGAGATTGAAGATGGATTTGTCTGTAAACTATGAGATGAGAGGATTCTCTGAATAGATTGGTGCTTCTGCAAGTTGATCTATGATGACTTGTCCTTTAATTTATTTCTGTTCCACATATTCAATGTCATACTCTAATAGTATCATGACCCATTTGGCCATCCTTCTAGTGGAAATTTATTTTGATAGTAAGTACTTGAAAGGGTCAATTTTGGCGGTGAGTTTTATTTTGTGTGCCAACATGTAATGTCTAAATTTTTGTGAACCAAACACTATTGCTAGATATGCTTTCTCAATGAATGAGTAGTTTAACTAATGCCCAACCATTGTTATACTAATATAATAGATGGCACTTTCTGTCCCATTTTCATCATGTTGAGCTAGGAGAGTTCCAAGGGCTGTTGTTGTTGCTGACACATATATAATTAATGGATTTCTTGGGATTGGTGGCATGAGGATTGGTGGTGAAAGTAGATATTATTTGATCTTATTGAAGGCTTATTCACACTTGTTATCCCACTTGTATGCTACTCCCTTGTGAATTAGGTGGGAGTATGTATTTTTTTTATCTACCAATTGTGCTATGAACTTTTTGATGGATTGAAGCCTACATTGGAGACCTCTCAATTGTTTCAATGTTTTGGGTGCCTCCATCTCAAGGATTTATTTTACCTTGGTAGAGTCTACCTCGATACCTCTCATTGACACTATGTATCCTAGCAATTTTCCTAATTGTATGCCGAAGACACACTTCTTTGGATTTAATCAAACCTTGTATTCCTCTAGCCTATCAAAAATGGCACTTAAGGTTTCTATGTGATCCTTCCTCTTTCTGGATTTGGCTAGTATGTCATCAACATAATCTTTGATAGTTTTATGGATCATGTCATGGAAGATTAACACCATGGCTCTTTGGTATGTTGCTCCTACATTCTTCAAGCCGAATGACATCATATTCAAGTAATAAGTCCCCCATGGACAAGTGAAGGTCGTTTTGTGTTGTTCTTCTTTAGCAATCATTATCTAGTTGTATCCTAAGAAATCATCCATTAAGGAAATAATTTCATGTCTCGCCATCATGTCTACAATCATGTCAATGTTCGGAAATGGGAAATTATATTTTGGACATGCCTTGTTCAAGTCCCTAAAATCTATGCAGATTTTGATGCCCCCATTGGGTTTTTAGACAGGAACCAAGTTTGACACCCATTTTGGATAGTCTATTGGTTGAATGAATCTTCCATCCAATAGCTTCTTTGGTTCCATTTTGACTAGTAGGGTGATATGAGGGTGCATTTTCCTGAGATTTTCTCTAACAGGCTTTGCTTCAGAGTATACTGCTAGGTGATGAACCATGATTTCTAGATCAAGGCCAGGCATGTCCGCATAGCTCCATGCAAAGTTTACTTGTCTCTCTCTCAAGAAGGCTACTAGGAGTCCATGTTCTTCTAACAGTAATGAATTTGCATAGAATGTGATGTGTGGGATATCCTTTGTTCCTAGATTAATTGGATTGCATTTTTCTGCTAGGATCACTGATTTTTCCTAATGAAAGGCTCTGAAAGGAAGATTGAATCCCCCATCCTTAGGCACCTCAGAGAGGTTTTTAATGTTGGATTTGTCCTTTCTTTTTACTTTTTTGGGTTGGAGAGTGCCACAGTGTGGTTTTCACTCAAGACCTAGAGATTATTCTCAGTTTTTCACTTTTGCGACTAAGGGATTCAATCGTTTCCCCATAGTAAGCATGTGTATCTAGCTCAATGATGAATCCTGGTTTGTGATCCCACATAGAATATTATCCTACAGTCCTATGAATTATAAATTTCCTCATTGTTTTTTATTGTGTCAAGAATTAGTGGTCCTTGTTGGTCATAATCCTTGAGTTGGGGGTAAACTCGATAGATTCCATGATTTTTATGGTATGAATCAAAGGTTAAGGTGCTAATCATGAGAAGGGTGGTATCCTCAAAGAGCCTAGGTAGGTTGGTTATGGGATCCTCATCATCACTACTACTACAGATGCTAGTTATGTTAAATGTGAAGTTGTCTATGATCCGACTTGCAGATACAGGTAAGTGAATTTCAACTATGGATTGCTGAGGAGGATTATTGACCTTTCTAACTTGAGGACTTTGGCCATGTATGGTTATACTCAGAGGGGTACATCCAAGGAAAATATTTCTCATTCATGTCTTTAGAATAATAGGTATTATAAGCTCGTTGTCATTTTTCCCAAGTCTCTGGTTTCAGCCATAGCCCATTGCAAGCATCATTTGCAAACCTTTGCTTCTGTCATCCATTGGTAGATTGGATGCTGGTCTATTATCTTGGTATAGGAGATGAGATGGGTCCTCCTCTATGAATTCTTGGCTGAGTTCTCCCCAACTTCTAAAGTTGGGATATTCTTCAGGGGATGTTTGAGATGTGGAGGTTTCATTTGATTGCGGATTTCCTCATGATCTAGGAGATTGTGGTAACTCTCCTACCACAAAGGTATTTTTGGGAATCATATAATTTATGCAACCATTGTCCTAGATGATGAATTTTATATCAAAGATAGTGGGGATGGTGGGAGTGTCAGGTGTCTCTATCATAGAAGTGGAAGTGAGAGTCGTTGGATCAATGTATGATGTTGATAGGCCTTCATCATTTTTAGGTACTTGAGGTATTTTGTAGTATTTTTCCTCAAGGATTTTGAAATAGGAGAATGGTTCAGGATCTCCATGGATGGTGCCCTCTTTTCCTTCATATGTGAATTTGACACATTGATGGAAGGTTGATGCTACTACTTGCATTACATGAATCCATGGGCGTCCTAGGAGAATGTTATAAGGCAAGTCAAGGTCCAGGACCTGACAAGTAGTTTCCATGATAGCTAGCCCTGCTTGAATAGGGATTTGAATTATGCGTTGGGACAATCTTTCCTGATCATCATATGCTTTGATTGTAATACCTTTACCTTTTTCAATGGAATCCTGTGAGATTTTTAATTTCTTAATGAGCTTGAGGGAACAAATATTCAAGCCTGCACCTCCATCCACCAAGACTTGCTTGAATTTATTTTTCTACACTAGGACCTCTAAGTGGAGTGCATGATTATGAGATGGTTGAGTAGGAAAATCTTGTTCGGATAATGTGATGAGATTTAGGATAATGATGTTTTTGACCATAGCTTGGAATTGTTCTGCATTGAGATCTATAGGGATGGTGGATGAAGCCAATGCTTCCTCAAGGGTTTTCTTGTGGGTGGACAAGATTTTTAATAACTCCATGATGGAGATTTATGTTGGGGTTATTTTTAGCCAATCAAGGACATTGTAATAATTGGGAAAAAATCTGGGGTTGGGTGCAGGTGCTTTGTTTGGCTGAGATGACCCTGCGATGGTAACTTTCCTGCCTCTTGTGGTGACTCCAAAATTGGTATGAGCTCCTTTGATGGTGATCAAGTAGTCATCCAGGGATATGATGACATGGTTGTATACATGATTCATGTTTTTGAAGGTGCCTTTCCCCTTATCGGTGTTATTGTTCCCTTTATTGTTATGGTTAGGCATCAAATTCGTGTATATTTTGAGGTTTTGGTTTCCTGTTGGTTGTTCCACATTTATTATTCTTTGATCAATAAGGTCTTGGACTATCTTCTTTAACCTCATGCAATTGTTAGTGGTGTGCCCTTTGATTTTGTGGAAGTCACAGAGCTGATTTTCATTGTACCAAGGAGGTTTCACATCTGGTTCTTGGTAGTTCTCATAGGTGGGAATATTGATGAGGTTTTTGTTTATCAATTTCTTCATGATGACTTCAAGTGGTTCCCTAAGGGTGGTGTACTTCCACTTGGTGAAGTTCTTATTTCACTAGGGTAGTCCCCTTTGATCGTTGATGTTATTGATTGCTTCATTATTTGGTTGTTGTGTTGTTGTGTTCGCTTGATGGTTGTTTTGATGATGGTTTTGGATTTTCTATTGTGGTGCGGGTATGTTTTTCCGAGGGGCATTGATGACAACTTTGGCATCGACGACACCATCATTGGTAACATTTTTGTTTCTTTCCCATGTGTGAGGTTTGTCACTATAGCTTATAGATGGGAGATTGTTATGTTGTTCAGGATATGAAGTTGATCCCCCAGGTTGTGTCATAAGGGCGCGTTCAATGCTGAGCATTTTGGAAATCAATTGGTCATATTTGGTGATCCTTTGGACTGTAAGGTGGAATGCCAAGAGGCCGTCAAGGTTGGATATGATAGTGCACACTTGTTGTTGCTCAGGCATGACCCATTTGCTCCGATTGGTCCTAGTTCAACATCCTTGTAGGAATAAGGCAAATGATTCATTCTTACCTTGTTTCAAAGCTAATAGTTCGTCTAGACTGACATCCATCATGATATTGCATACATAGTTTTTGATGAATGCATCTATGATTTCTTGGAATTTATTGATGCTTGTAGGTAAGCGAGAAAACCATTCCATGGCGTGGCTAGCTAAACTCTTGGGAAATAGTTGCATCACATAAGTATCCTCATATGAGACTTCAATGCAATGAACCTAGAATTCCTTGATGTCATCTTCATGGTTTTTCATCCCATGGTACTTTTCAAACTTGGGGATCTCAAATCCCTTTGGGAATGGTTTCATCACAAGGCTCCTGTCGAACAAATAAGGACACAAGTTGTTGGATGTTTTTATAGTTTTCCCTGATTGAAGATCAAGCACTTGTTGTGAGAGTAATTTGATGTGTTGTGACATCCTTTTGCGGATCAAGAGGTGGGACAAAAGTGTTATGAGGTGGTTCACTTGTTTATGGGATGGGTGGATTAGTTGATGTGTTGATTGGTGGTATTTGCACATTCTACTGAGCCATGTATGCTTGCACCTATTGCTGTATCAATAATGCTTGTTTTTGGTCTTGTTGTTGCTATGATAGGATTAGCTATTGTTGAGCTTGCTATTGTTGTTGTTGAGATGATAATTGGACTACTTCTTGTTGCTATTGATACTACTTTAGTGTTTGCTGATATTCTTGTTATGTTGTGTGTTGTTGTACAAGATACTGTGCTTGTGCTTGTTCTTGTTGCACTTGATATTGGGCTTGAGCTTGAGTGTGTGCTTGAGCTTGAGCCTGAGCTTGAGCTTGTGCTTATGCCTATGAGGCTTGAGTTTGTGCCTGAGCTTGAGCCTGATCTTGTACCACTTTTTGTTGTTGTTTTTTAAATAAGATTTGGGCTTGGGCAGCCTGTTGTGCTTGTAATGCAGCTTGGGAAACTTGAGGAGCTTGCACGGCTTGAGCGACTTGCTAGGTACCTAATTGCATGATTTGTTGAGAAACTAGTTGTTCGGCTTTTTGTTTTTGTACTTGCAGGAATGACTTTTGATAGGTAGCTTGTTGAGTTGCTTGCAATGCCATATTGTATTGGATTCATGTGTTAGAGCTTGGTGGTGGTGGATTTGGAATGGTGCTTGTTGTAGTGGTGAGAGGAATTGTTGTGTTGGTGATTGGGGTTTGAGTGGTGGATGGTATGATTGATGTGATTGGTCCTTGAGAGACAATTTTTTGAGATGTTAGGGGGTAGTTGATTGCTTGTGTTGTTGTCATATGTTGTTGCAATGTTGATGACAAGTTTTGAGAGTTTGGTGTGATGCTTTGATTAATGTTTGGGATGTTGGTTTTATTTTGATTGATATTTGGTAAAGGTGGAATCCCTAAGCCAAGTAGAAGTGTGGATGATGATGGAAATGATGGAAGTGGTGAAAACGTGAGGGATGTGATCTCTTGAGGAAATGGTGTGGTGTCGAAAACTCCCCCTAGTCCGAACATATCACCTTTTCCTTGCAAGTTTATGGGGAGAGAGGTTTGGGGTGTTGCGCGAAATGATGATGATGATGGGTCATTTGGATCATGAAAGGTGAGAGAGAAATATGTATGTAATGGATTCTAGGGTAAATTTTTCCCCAAAATGGTGTTTGCATCCAAGTCTTGATTGTTGACGAGGGGGTGCGTTTGTATGGCATTGAGAAATGCACTTCCCTTGTTAACACTAGGTTGAGTTGGAGCAATGGATGTTGTGATTTGTGAGATTTTTTGAGTGATACTTTGGGATGGGGGCGTAGATGAGATGGGGAGTGTGGTTGAAATTGGAGGAATGGCCTATAAGGATGGTTCCACTATAGAGCTCACATCGAAATAAAAAGCTAGTTTAGCCCCTTGCTTTGCTAATTCGAGCATGTATAGTGAAGGGTTGAGTCTCATCATGATATTGATAATCTTATGGTTCTTTGGATTTTGAATCATTTCAGTGAATTCTTCGTGTGACATTCCAAAGGGATTATTGGCAAGATCCTCTACTTCCTCTTGAGGGTTTTATGATCATGTAGGAAAGTTGATTAGAGGATTACTTGATTCAAATAGATTTGTTTTGGAGTTTTTTTGGCTTAGGTCACTTGTAGTGGATGTTTCTTTGTTGGCTTCCATGTTCCTCTTGTGTTGGGATCTAGTTTGCAACATAAAATAGGGATCAATTTTGAAGAATATGGGAGACGAATCTCTAATTCATTTTGGATTGATCTAATTTTAGGTACAAAAGGAGAAACTTTAGGATGTTTTCAAAGGATCAAAGGTGTTATGATGGGGATGATGTAAAATATGGATGATGTGGATGTTTTGAAATTTTGAGAAATCTTGACTGGGATGCTAGACCTTTTAGGACTTTTTGGATTTTTTTTGGATTTTGGATTGACCTTGATTTGATTTTGGGTTTGCTTTTGGATTTATGAACAAATAGACCCTACGATGTTGGATGATTATCTAAGGGATATATTTTCTCAAAGGATGATAATTTTAATGTGTGTAGGGAGAAGGATGCATCTACCCACACCTATTCAAACAAGATGATAATTTATCCAAGCATATGAAGAAGGATGCATCTACATATACCTAGCTAAACAAGATGGTTTTGATAATTTGACTAAGCGTATGCAAAAGGATGCATTTGCACATACCTAGACAAAGATGATTTGATGTTTTTGATTCAAAGATTTCAAGGATTTGATGATTTTGATTTTTGCCAAAAAATCCTAGCATGGAGGATAATTTCAATATTTTTTCAAGAGGTGATGGTGAGGTGATTTTGGGTTTGATGTTCAAGGATGGATGAAAAGTTTTGATTTTGTTCCTAGAATGTACCTAAAAAGACACTTGTTTACTAGACCTCGGTATTGAAAAACATACAATACTCCTAAGGACCTCTATAACTAAGAAGCAGTTCAAATTGAGCATAAATTTCTAGATTGTTCAAAGGAATGAGTCTATAGAACCTTGTGATTTTTTTTCTTATTTTGATATGTTGATTTTGATTGCACTTCCTAATGTATTTCTTGATGATCTTTCGAGTGTGATTCCTAAATTTTAAACTTTTTCTTAAGGACTTTTGTTTTGGGATTTTGACTTTCTTGGAAATCATGAGGAACTAGCACATGTGAGAGAGCCAATTTTGTTATCTTTGCTTAGGGATTTTTTTTTTATCACAAACATTTCTTTGATTAGATTTCCAAACGAGTGTCCAATGTCCCAATTTCTTCAAATCCCACAAAGTATGTTATGTGGAATTTTGATGAAATTAAGGCAGGGCTTAACTATTGCTAACTTTAGTAGGAAAATTGAGATGTAAATCGAAGTGTTTAGAAACCTCTAAGGATAAAATCCCAAGGGAAAGCAATAAAACATGAATTTGGTCAATTGGATTTCCCTCCTAAAGTGTTTGAAATCTCGATGATGATGTTAAATGTTTTTTTTCCAAATGTTTTCAAGCAAGAAAATTATTTTGTAACCAAGAATAAGTACAACCTTATTGATATGAAAGACAATATTTGTTGAGTCCCCACTAGGACAAGTCTAGCTATGCTTATCTTTAGCGAATGGTTAGATGCTTGACCCCACTTGCTCCCCTCCATGAAACTCAGTTATATGGGGCAGCCAAGCATCAACACCCATGAAACTCCCATGGTATGCTTTCCATTTCTACTAAAGACCGTAAAAGTGTGGGGAAGCTTCAAAACGATTATTCTTGCACCAAAAAATAGATAGGGATTTTGGCCTTTCTACAACAAAGGTTTTAATTCAAACTTTCTATTCGTAGGAGTTGACCCAATGTGGCGAGAGACCATTGTTTCGCTTCTCGTTAAAGCCAACCACATGATACTGGCATTTATTTCAATACCCACATTTATATCCTAGTTGGAAATACTCTTGGTTTTAGAGTGTTACCAGTTGAGTCGTTCCCTTGGGTGAGTAATTTTTCCCCAAGACATGCCCTCTAAGATAAACAATAGCGAGTAAATGTATTCATAGTTCGATCGAACTTCATTTAGAAACAAAGGGAGAACACATGCAATACATTTACTCACACTCACATAATGTTATGTTCAATTTTAATCCTCAAAATGAAATGTGGAGGTGATCACTTTATCCCACCCTAAGACCATAAAAAATCCTTTTGATTCTCAAGATCTCCGTGAGGCACAAGAGAAGCGCATATGTCTTTTTGATGGCTTTAGTTTGGGTAAGTAATCATAAAACAAGGCTGCACATGTTCTTTTGAATCCAACAAAAGCAATAATGATTTCTTTTTATAGTACCAAATGAAGTGTGAGAATTTTCCTTGTTCAATTACTAGCCCCAAACAAAATCTAGTGAGTTTGTGTCCTAAAGTTCCTTTTAAGCTCCTTTTGTAACAAATTTTTTAAAAAGTTCTTTTTAGAGCCCAAAATGAAACTAGTATGTCCTAAGCATGAAAGATAACAATTTTTTCCTTAAGAGGAATAGTGAATCCTCTAAGAGTGTTGAACAAAAACTAGATTGTTTAAAAACACTTGGTATTACGAGATGAGGTCATCATGCTTCTTTTCCTCTTCACCTTTGACCAATCCAACCTACAAGAAAATCAATTAGATTCTACAAAAATAGAGGTCAAAAAAGAAGAAAACATGCCAAATAACCAAAATTTGATAAAAAAACAAATGTTAGAAATAAATTTTCACTTTTTACTTTGCTCCAACGGTGCAATCCACAAAGGCATCACAGTTTGAACTCACCAATGGTGTTGTATAGCACTGCTTACTAGTTAGCGTTGCTTTGCAGCCATACCAGTGAGCATGAAGGCATTGCTATTTTGACCAGCAATGTAGTTTGGATTTTGAAAAGATTCTAGTGAGCTGGAAAGAGTCAGTAGTTCTATTTGAAAATTTGAATTCTGGGTGGGAAGTTTGGAGTATCACATTTTGAAATTTGTTGTATGGTGACACTGAGTTCACAGCAATGCTAAACAATGACACTGAGCTTCCAGTGGCAGATTTTTCTGTAAACACACAAAAAGCACAAAATTTTCTTAAAAAATGTGATTTGATCTTCTTGTTTTCCCTCCTTCTAGCACATGTGAACCTAGATCCTATACCTACAAGAACACAAAAAATGAACACATTAATAAGGTCAATGCAAGTTAGAATATAGATCCCTCAAGAAATCCATTTGAATGCAAGAGAAAAGGAATAAAATGAAGAACACAATGAACTTAAAACTAAAATATCAAATCCTATTCTAAAACAAAGCAAACTCTTAATCTCTTGAGGGAGTTGGTGTCAATTTGATGTGAAAATTGACACTTTCCCGACTCCAATGATGTTATGAAGATGATTGATGAAAGATGCATGCTTGTGGTGATGAGTTCAATGGAGCTCCATGTTGAAAACCTACAAAAAGGCTAACTATGCTTGGATAAATTTAATGAAGGTTGCTATGAATTTGAGTATAGTAAGTTTACTCAAATTGTGGATGATCAAATGAGGAATGAAGCCTCTTATTTATAGAATGTCAAGTTAAGGAGATGTCCAAGATAGAGAAATGTGGGACTAAGAATTAACAAATGGAAAAGTGCTACTTGTCAACATGTGAATGGATGGAGGATGTGCAAGTTTTGAAGAATGTGTCAAAAAATGCATATATTTGAATTTTGAAATTGCTAAAATGAAATGTAAGAGAGAAAGAAGGTGCATTGAATGCCACTTGGCTCAAGGAAAAATGACTTTCTAGGTGGAGTAAATGCCTTGTTGGAAGGACAAAGTCCACTTGGATTTTGAATTCAAATTTGAGGAATATTCCTTTATTATGCCATTTGAGGGAAAACAGAGATTTAATAAATGAATTAAATCTATTTTCTTGTGCAAGTTGAAAAAGCTAGAAGATGGGACATGAGTAGAGATTAAATTAATCAAGGTTAATTAATTTAATGAGAGATTAGAATGATGTGACATATTGATTTAAATTTATGGATTGATTTAAATCAAAATATGAGAAGAATATGGTTTCAAGATTGAATAAAGATTTTAATTTTATTTAACGAAGGAGATGAAGTTAGGTTAAATTAAATAAGCTTTTAATTTATTTAATTTAATGGATTGACTTTAGGGATTTAATCAAATAAAATTGATTATTTAATTAAATAAGGATAATTAGATCAGACTAATTGATTTAATTAACAAGAAAGGATGAACTAATTAGATAAATGATTTATTTAATTAAGAGAGGAAATTTGATGAATTTAATCAAATAAAAGGTATTTGATTAAATGGTTAGACTGAGGGATGATTTAGGATGAAACAGTGTTAGTGGTTGGGATCAGATGTGCATGTCAATGAGTATATTTGACATGTCTACAATAAGAAAAGTGATAACACTAAGTGGTTGTTTTCCTACATCATCAAATCCCTTAATACATAAAGAGTTAGGTTAATTTTTTGATTTATCCATGCCAAGCTTATCGAAAAGGGTTATACTACACACATTTAGGGCAGAGACATTATCAACAAGGGCTATTTTTATTCCCAACCTATTATAGATAGCTATTATCATGAAAGCATCATTTTGTTTTTGCACTTCTAAAGGAGAAAGTTGACTTTGGTGGAAAATAATTTCAACATTTATTCCTTGAACCATGGCTGCTATGTCATTCAGTTGTGCATTAGAAGGGATAGGAACTTGTTGTAAATCACTTTGAATCATTTTGTGGTAATGAGGGGAGTCTTGAATAAGGTCCCATAATGATATCTTAGCAGGAGTATTCTTCAATTGTTTGACAAGATCATACTCCTTCTCACGAGGACCCAACAAGATAGCATTAGGCAATGGGAGGTATGTTGAAGGTGTTTGTCTTAGTTTCAGATTGTTTCTAGTGTTATATTTATTAGCAAAGATACTATAATTCGGTTGTTGTGACACATTATTCTTAGGTGGGTAAAGGATAAGTTTGGGTTTGTTTTGAGTTTGAGGTTTGTGGGAAGGTGGGTAAAGGGTGAGTTGAGGTTGAATAATGTTAACATCCCTTATTGAAGGAGAGTCTAATGTTACTTAATCATCTTCATCTAAGGAAATTATATCACTATTTCCAATGTTAGCATTTTCTTGCACCATAATATCCTCCATAGGAGGAGAGTTTTTAGGAGAACTACAAACTACATGTTCATGACATTCAAAGATTGGTTCTTCTAAAAAGACTTCATCACAAGTAAGTGAGTTATCAATGGTTGAATGTTTTTGTTTATTAATGATGGAATTCTCTTGTTTGATAATGTTTTCCTTAGGGGAAGAGAGGCAACTAAGATTCTCATGGCTCTTATTATTTTGACCTTCTGCTATCAAAGTTTCTTCTTCACCCATAGTAGAGATATTAGGAGAAGGTCCAATTTGATTGTTATGAGTGTCCATGATTTCATCCTTGTTTTCTAGGGTCTCATTATATTGTTCCTTCAATGGGTATGTGTGGGATCATCATGGAAAAAACAAGCCCTTAAGTGGCAAAAAATTCAAAAAAATCATAGTTAGACAACTTGACATAAAAATTTGAATAAGTTATCTATATTATTTCAAAAATATGTAAGAATAGAATCTATAGAAAATTGAATATAGTTTCTGAACTACTAGGTTTATTTAAAAAAAAAATCTATTTGGTGAAAATTTAAATTTCAATCTTGATAGTACTTAAATTTCGAGGGAAAAAAATAAGAAAAATTAATACGTCACAACCACGCTATACAATAAAATGATAATAGTTTTTTTATAATATTTTAGATATAAGTAGAGGTAATTCATATACCAATGAAGTGCACATTTTTTTGTATTTTTTATCAAATAACTAATTAATTGGGATTTTTTTATTACATATTTTTAAAAAAAATATAAAAAGCTTCGTTATGTCGACCACCTTAACTTGAATTCAAAACTTCCTTAGAAGTATTAGTTTTTTAATCTATAGTATACAAAGCATAGAATGGCATATGTTTTAGATTCCAAAAAGTACCATTTGAAAGCTATAGATTTTTTTCAATCAACCTATCAATTGGGACTTTAGCCATAATTCAAATAGAAAATGAATAATAATTAATTATTAAATTAAAAGTAAAGCATAATGCATATTGGTAGAAAAATGAGAATCTCCTTTAAAAACATTTTTTTTCATGAATTTTGGGTAAAAAGAAGTCGTCAGGGCTCACATAACCTACACATACTCATCATATCACCACTTTTTGGCCCATCATGATCTTACACATACCCCTACCCTAGTAGGAGATTTAAGAGGTTGGTCACATACCATGATTATATTTTGTAAAGAAACTTCATTGGCAATAGGGGAGGCATCAATAGAAGGAGAACTATCATTGTTATTCCTATGAATGATTGAGTCCTTTTGCTCAAATAGATCTTTCCAAATGTTAAGGACATTAGGAAGGATAGAAATAATGCTATAACTTTCAATAATTGGATCTTCTAACACCAACATGTATTCCTCTCAAGTTTGATTTTCATGGTCATTCTCGATTGTATTCTCTTTCTCTAAACCATTTTTATAAGAAATAGAGGTGTTGGGAGAGGAATCTAAACTAAGTTTAAAGTGGTGGAAATGATTTCATATTCTATTGTTATAATATCTTCCCAAGGGTGATGAGGAGAAGGAAAACTAACACCTTCATGATTCTCAATGATTACATCTTGAAATCACTATGAGGAAGGTTTTTAGGCCATCTTGAAATGTTGGGCCTTTGGGTCTTCAACCATTTTATGTTAATCAACTACTTGGTTTCATTTTGATTTTTATCATAAGCCTCTTGGGCATGTTGAATAGTCATATATGTATATTTCTCTATGGTTGGGACTTGAAAAACTATATCAAAGAAATCAACATCCAACCTCATCATTACTTGTCCTGAAGAGTCTCTAACACTTCTATCTTCTCAGATGTAATGTGAAGCAGCTTGCAAGACAAACTCTAGACAATGAGCTACTACTGGGAATGAGGCCACCCGATGAAGATTACTGTGAACAATAGCCTCCAAATCTTTTTCCAGGGGCTATTTCTTTGTTCTTTTAACAAAGTCATTCATATCAAGATGTGAAATTTTTGTATCCTTGATATCTTCGATCTTAGATGTGATCAAGTTTTTGATACTTGTATTTTATTTTATCATTCTTGCTTGATGATGGTGAATCTTCAGTTGTCATTAAATGCACTAGGAACACTGATATCTTGATAAATGCCTTGGATGAATGTTTGAAAGAAGAATAAGCATTATGGAAGCATGGGAATGTGGAAATCTAGGCTAGCACTTTGGAGCGAGCATATATAAGCAACAAAGCAAGAAAAATCAAGTGAATGCAGGAGAAACATAGTTCAAAAACCAATTTTGGAAGTTCTATGGAGTTAGTGAAATTTTCAATATTTTATGCAAGGGCATTGAATTGTAGTGCCCTTAGATACTTTGGAAGTTCACTTAATGAACTAGCTCTAAAAATCAACACTCCTACATACTTTGGAATGCTTGGAAGAACTTTGTGTAGAGGCAGGGAATTTTAGTACTTTGGCATGGCTTTGCATGGTTGATTTCAATTTGGTGTAAGGGAACTTAATTTCACTTCTTATGCATCTTTTGGGAAGATTTATTTGTAATAGTAGTGAAAAAGCTGCTTGTCCATTAAGCACTTGTAGAAAACATGAAATGCAATGGAAAAATTTTTCACCGCCTTAACATATTGGAAGAGTTTATTGGTGTATAGGTCATGAAGAATCCCACCACTACATCCAAGGACTTAGGCATGGAAACAAAAATGTATCAGCAATAGATTTTCATGCCATTACACTTTTAGAACTTTCTTTGGGTAGAGGCGGAGATTTTTCCTATCGCTACATGCCTTTTGACTTGGCGAATTAACATGGAAAAATGGGATTATTTTGGGCTAAGATAGTCAAAACAGGGAATGGACTAATATTCATTTACAATGAAAAGCACCAAAAATGCATCTATCAAAGTTGATTTAGGGAAAATTTCATCCTTTCAAGAAAAAATTTACTTCATTTTTTCCTACTACACACTTGGTGAAAAAGACTGATGCTATAGGAGGATTTTTGGGTATGGAGGATGAGAACAACATGTGAGAAGAAGACATGTAGAAATAAAAGAAAACTTGGGTGATGGTTCATTCTCATCAAAACCAGATAAATCCAAAAACCATAAAATAAAAATAAACTCAAATAATTAGGGCACATAACGAAAAAGGAAAAAACACAAACAATAATTAGAAAAACATAGAGACCAAAACAACAAATCTAACATGATTTTCAAGAAAGATCATTGCATAGATTTGAATAACATTCTAACCAAATAAAAATAGTAAGAACCCTAGCAAAGAAAGACAAATGAAAAGGAAGAAACGTACCCGACGAATGAAGAAAAGTGAAAACCTTAATTAATGAAAACACCCACAAATCCTCACAATTCCACATTGAGATGTGATCAGGAAGTCTTTAGAAAAACACAATGAGGAGAGAAGGAGAAAAAAAATGAAATGATCATACATGAGACTAAAATGGCTTAAAAAGTCATTTAAAGTGTTTAAACAAAATCACATTAATGAATTGTAAGTTCATTAACTTCACATGTGCGTAGGTGAGAAAATGCATAGGCAGTGGAAAAGTCTACTTCTATATTTTTCAAAAAAACTGAATAGATGCAAGGGCACTAAAAAATATTTCCCTTACATGTTAAAATAGTTAAGATGTGTAGTGGCATTAAAATTCAGTGCCGCTGCACTTAAATTATTTTCTATCAGCTCATGTAGTGGCACTAAAATTCAGTGCCCTTGAATGGGAAAAAATTTTTGAACTCTAGAAAAGTGAAAAATGACAAAATATTCATTTTGAAGCTTTTCAAGAAATTGGAAGCGATGAGTGCTTGAGGGGATAATTCGAGGCTTAGGACCACACATAAAAGCAAATTGAAATTTGCCTTGTTTTGCATGCTTAGAGTGCATGAGACTACAAAATGGACAAGTTTCGTAAGGGTTATCCTATGAAACAAGCGCAAATGGATTCGAGGATAACACACAAAAAATGAAGCTTTTAATTTTGTAAAATGTAGATATAGGTCTGATTCAGGAAAAAATTGCCCAAACTAGCGAGTGAGTCCTAGTTAGGGTTTTTAACAAGTTTAGATAATGGAAAATAGACAACATGAAATACCTAAAAATTAGGAGAAAAGACCTTTTCTAGGACTAAATCACCCAAATGGGTGAATGAGTCTCGATTAGTGTTTCTAAACCTAAATCAACAAATTATGAGTTGATTCTAAGGTTTCTAACTTGTATGTTGACTTGACTATTTGTAGTTATAGATTTTCAATGAAATTAAATGATTTAAGACACAAAAATGCAACCTATATGCACTTTTCACTAATGCAATGTTTAGAATCCTTAAATGAAATTAACTAATGAAAATTTAATGTAAATTTAATGTAAGATAGATCTTAAACTACAATGTTCTCCAAATAAAAAATAAAGGGTCCAAATGTTGTGTTCACCGAAATGAAAAGAGGGGAAATAGGTGTGTCCACCTTTTAGGAGATGGAAAATTTTTGGGGACCTATTTTGCACTTCAAATCATTAGGAAAACAAGATCCCTCAACCAAGTCACTCAATTGAGGGAAGGACTATGGGTTTCCTTCAGTGTGACTAAATGAGGGTTCACCTTAAAATGAAGTTTCAAAGGAGAAATGCAAACATGTATGCACAAAACCCATTAACTTAAGACATGAAATTAGATTACTAAACACAGAGAAATAGAAAAGTACCTTGAGGAGAGGATATGTCTAAACAAGATTTGGAAACTTTGAAATTTGTTGTTTCTAAAGTGCACTAGGACTGATATGCTAGACTAGGTGATTTAGTCCCAGTTTAAGGTTTTTGTGCAGAATCTGTAATCTCCTAATGACTGATTAGAGTCCACTGAAATATGCCAAAAGGGCTATATAGGGACTCATATTCCCAAGGTGGTGATTTAGTCCCATTATTGGGGATTTTCTTATATTTTGTAGCCTCTAGTGATCTTCTGTAGCTTTTGTCTTGTCCAATCTTCAAGTCTAAAAAGGCTGAATTCTAATCTCTAGGTGTGTTTCCATGAAGATGAAAACTTCTTGACAACTTTGACAACTTTTGCAACTTCAAAGGATCTTCAAGCTCCAATTCACCTAGATTTGCAAATACACATCAAGAGAGAAAATTGTTGTTGTGTTAGGGAATAGGTATTTTCCTTGGTCTAACCCTATTTTGGTAATTAAACCTTGAAATGAAATAGAAAAACATGAAGGAATGATGAATGAATAAATGCAATGTTGCAACTCACCAAATCCTTGAAACAAAGGCTGCAAACTTGTGTGAAATGACTAGCATGAATGTGGATCTTGACTCTTGATTGAATTCTTGAAACTTTATCTTGAATGCTTGCTTGAATCATTAAAACCTACATCACAAATTTTATCTCACAAACACAAATAATGTATGAAAACTTTGACATGATGGTTAAATATTGAATGCTACTCCAAATGCTTGATGATTTCTCTTGAATGCTATCTTGATCATAAATTTTCTATAATGCTTGAATACTCGAAAGCTTAGATCTCCTAGGATGAAACTATGTGAAATAACCTAGTATTTATACTTGTTTATGTCAAATTTCCTGAAGTTACAATACTACAAGCTGACATGAGATCTAGGATAGTAAAATACCACCAAGAATTTGATTTAAAATAGGTCCTAGTTAAGCGAGACTCATATGCCAATTGGGGCATATGGGTCCCAATAGCTCAAACTTGGAACACATATTTCTAGAAATTTTAAGTTCAATGTCACATTTAAGATTAGGCCCCAAGATCTACATGGGACCTATATGCCCAAGGTGGTGTATGAGTCCTAGATAACTAGAACTGGAGCACATAACCAAAAATATTAAATTATGATTGGCGATTTGTTTATTTTTGGGATTATCCTTAGAAAAATGGATTTAATTAGGCTCGTGGATGTAAAATAGGATCAATTAGAGCATAAAGAAGCCATGTTTTAATAGGGAGGGCCCAAACAAGTATGAAAATGTAAAGGGATGCATTTTTCTACACTATAGTTGTAAATTGACAATTGTCTTGATTTTCTCTAACGGGATGCCATGCAAGTCAAGGATAATTAATATTTTCATAAAATATTAAATTTGGATGCATTACATGTGCTTGCATGTTGTATCATGTTGGTGCATATCAATGCAAGTTTGACAAGATTTCTTTTTTGCTCAAATATGAGTTGTGCATGTTATTTTTTTTAGTTTGCATGCATGTAAAGACTATGGAGATGACACATGGTAGTCTTAGGTACCCATGATAGAGGTTTATAAATATGTGAAATTCTTATGCATTTGTAGTCTTTATTTTTGTATTTTATGAAATTCTAAGTTGATAAATCAAATTATGGGACCCATTTTCAAGTTGGCTTCCTACAAGTTTGGTGGAGAGCATGAATTTTTTCCACTTGTCACTTGGGTGGTTAATTGGGAAGAGAAGTTTGTAAAAACCCCTCAAAGGTGTGCCATAGTGACACGTGTCCTTGATTTTGAAACTTTTCACTTTGGTAGGATTTGGAAAGATGCTAAACGAGACTATGAGCTATTAGTGTTGATGTGTTGATGGTAGAATTTAGAAACTTCTCAAAGCTGCAACATAACTAAGTTGCAATGGAGAGTGTTATGGATTTTTGCTTGGATTGATATATCTTGAGGATGGAGAATAGATGGTTGAGATTTGATTTGGATATTAATGGTAGAAGATTCATTAGAGGTTATATTTGATGAGGGATCAACAAGTGACATCAATATATTGATGCACTTGAGAGTGGGGAGGATTGATAAACTATTAAGGGTTAGAATTTACTTGACCTAATCTAATGGAGGAGGATGAGTCTTCACACACACGTGTTAGGAT
Organism: Sequoia sempervirens; assembly: GCA_007258455.2. Lineage (NCBI taxonomy): Eukaryota > Viridiplantae > Streptophyta > Pinopsida > Cupressales > Cupressaceae > Sequoia > Sequoia sempervirens. The sequence goes on from VDFB02316074.1 coordinate 188,431, forward strand.
ATATAAGAAAGAGGGACCAAAGACAAGTTTTTTCTCACAGATGTGTGAGGAGACCTTGGAAAGAGAATTTTGGACAAGTATCCTCAAACACGTGTGAGGATACTTTATAATTTCATTTGGACACATATCCTATTACACATGTGAAGACACCTTGGAAAGAGAAAATATCATAATTGTAAAAAAATAGAAGAAAGAATAAAAGGTAACAAACTCTTGCATACATCCATTCATCATTTGCTTTAATTTCAAATTTGGCAAAAACAATTACATTCGTTGAAACTAAATAAGAATAGAATTCTAGCATATTTTGTTCATTGAATATTTTAATATTAAAATAATTTTCTGGCTTAACATTTTGATACGAAATGTTGGATTTGAAGTTAAAGATCATTAAAATAATAATAAACAACACTAGCCTTGTAGTTCAAATCAATTATAGACATTATAAAAGAATAAAGATTCTTGTAAAAATCAATCAGAGTCAACATATTTTTATAGTCATTGAGAACTAAAAATTAAAATAACAGCAATAAATAGAACACTATTTAGCATAAAAATATTTTACAATCTCTTTCTATACCCTGTCATTTTTATATCAGAAATTATTGTAGCTTATTATGTGAGTTCTTTCTTCAAGAATCCTTCTATGAATTATAAGAAGTTAATCTTAAATTTTTTTTAAAGAGTTTTGATAGCAAAATATATTTTAAGTTTTAATTTGTTTAGGCAATTCATTTGAATTCAAATTAATTGATGGGTTTCACTAGAAAAGTTAGAATGTGTTGTCTAAATATGTCTATAAAAACATTACAATTTAAACAGTCGAAAAATATAAAAAGTATTCAGTAACATAAATTGCATAGAACATAATTATGGATGATGTGTACACACTAGCCATTACACTAATAGATAATAAGAATTTGATTACTGACAGCCCTTTTTAACATTTAAAAAATAGATTTAATGACAGACAATTTTTTTTTTTTTAAATGTTTCATGGTGACACAAATCAATTCAGATAATTTGTTTTTAAAAAATTAGAAGACAAGCGCATCCCATGGTATAATTCCTAAATCAATATATGGGCAGTTTGACTGTATAACTAATTTCAAGAAATAGCTAATCAGCACAGATAATGACGACAGATTATACAATTGTTCTGACAGTAAATACTCCAAGAAGAGAAGAACATAATAACAAATATTGGGAGGAAAGAATCCCGGAGCTATACTTATGATTAGTTTGTCTTCTTCGAGGTCAATTATAGAGAAAGTTGTAAATGGCAGTCCAGCGGGAATTAGAAGGGTAGGCGGCAATGCGGTCTAGAAGAAAAAGGCGATGCTCCTCTCGTCTGGCAGGTGGAGGCTTAGCAAGCTGTAAACTATACAAAGATTGAACACGGAGATGCAAATCCCGCAAGAAATTCACGGAGTAGGGCACATCCCAATCTATCTGAACGAAATGAACGTCCCCAGGAATTCCGTTATAGTATTCCACCGCTCCAGGAAGTCCACCATTGAAGCGAACGACATATGTCTTTACTGGAATCGCATTTTCTGGCCTGTAAGATTCAAGAATTCTCAAAAATTTGTGTAACCAACGTGCTTCTGCACTTGGCCAGTCACCTGGCCATTCGAAAAGGTCAACATTTACCCACCCCAGCTCATGTTCGAGCTGGTCATAGATATAAAGTGTCCTCTGCAATTCGGCATGGTGTGAAATTAGTGTCCAGAAAGCATCCTTCACAACGCCATCAATCTCAGCAAACTCAAGTGTGGAATGGAAAATTCTCGACATGCTTCTTTTACTTATCTATCTTCTCTTCTCTGCGTTCAATCCAAGTATGCTTATTCTTAATTGGTACTTTCTACCAACACACTTATAACCCACTTCTGAGACCAACTGTATCTCTTCATCATAGAATCTTGTAATGTTTCTTGTAAATACTATCTTTCTTGTAATCTCCACGTTAAACATCTTGTAGTCATGTTTACTAAAACTAACTAACTTTGTAACAACAGCACCGGCCCAAAGATTTTATTGAGATCTCAAGGGAATTGGTTTTTTAAATTTATAGATTAAATTGTTTCAAATTTGATTAATTTCACATTTGATCGTTGAAGCCCTTTATTATTTCTAATTAATATGTTGATAAATATGTGATAAATATCAACAAGGAATTCAAGACTCGAAGCTTCCCTGTGGTAATAAGGCAAACAGCCAATTTGATTCTACAAAGAACTGCTATCGACCCAGAATCAAATATAATCGTTGTTATGGGATAGATAGCTTTTAAAATTAGATTTTACTACACAATATTCGCTGTTCATTTATCTTTAAATATATAAGACTAAATCATAAAGCTTTACGAAGCTAAAATATGTTGGAGAATGGAATTATTAGGAAGTGAACAATGAAAGATTATAAAGCTATAAAAACTCACTCTTTTTTATTTTAGAAATAATTCTCAAGGAATTTTTTTTTTGGTAAATAAGAGGCCAAGGCCAAAATTATTGACAAATCAAGAATAATATATCAGGAAACATATAATATGCAGTTTATATGTATCTTGCAAATGCTGCACTTAAACACAGTTTCAAAGCATTCTTACCATAAAGCCCTTAAACTATAAACATCATAAAGATATTAAACAATCTGTAAAAGAACAACCAAAAACATAAACCCTCCACCATATACTTCTTCCTGCTGCCTAGAAGACTTCGAGCGACGAGCAACTCAAAGGGGTTTAAGAATAACCGCAATTTCCATCATTATCTAACCACCAATTTTCTTCGTAGCCTTCCACTGCTAACTTAGATAACTCATCAGCCTCCTTGTTTGCCTCCCTATAGGTATGGTTGATGGTGTAGCACTCAAAATAAGCTAAGATTGACATTATTCTGTCCAAAAGAGCTTTTAATCTCCAGTTTGGAGTCATTGTTGATCTAACTGCATCTCCATTTTGGAGTCGTTGTTGATCTAATTGCATTGACTGTTATGGCTGAGTCTCCTTCAATCTCAAGATTCATAACTTTCCTCTTTTTACATTCAATTAGTCCGAGATATAATGCATTGAATTCTGCAATATTATTAGTATCTTTTGGAAGAGGAACTACTAACTTACCAATGGTGAACCCCTTGTGATCTCTAATTATGCAACCTACTCCCGAAGGGCCAGGATTTCCTTTGGAAGCCCCGTCAAAATTTAATTTCAGCCAACCTTCCTGTGGCGGAAACCAAACTGTTTGTTTTCTCTTAGAGGAAACATCATAATTTCCTAAGAAAGGGGGAATTTTGAGACCTGACCAGTTGAATCTCATTCTACCATCCCATTCTATAAATATCCCCTTAGTGTTAAGTTTTAAGGCCAACTTACTATTTATGTTCTCCACTATGGAGCTTTCTACCAAATTAAGCACCGATTCTATAGAACGAGCTTTATTATCAAAAGTTCTTCTATTTTTTTCTTTCCAAATTTCCCATACCAAGACTGAAGGGCTGATTTCCCACAGGCAACTTAGAAGACCATCTTGAGGTCTAATTGGCCTACCCTGAAATAAGGATATAATGTCATTTGGGAGGGCTGTAATCCAACCTAGCTTCGCGCAAAGCCATCTCCAACATTTCGTTGAGAAAGGACATGTTAAAAGAAGATGATCAGTGTTTTCGTCTTGTGCTTTGCATAATGTGCATCTTGAAGGGCCTTCAAAGCCCATTTTCCTAAACCTTTCAGCTGTTAAGATTTTCTTTCTTGACGCTAACCAGCAAAATACTCCTGCCTTTGGTAAAATTTTGCTGCTCAAGGAATATTTAACTTCTGTGTTTCTATTCAATAAATTTTATTTGATATTCTATAAATTAAAGAAGGCTCATATTTATCAGTGCAAAGCAAGAATGATTGTTTGTTCCTAATAATTTAATTGATAGAAATTTCATAAATGGTTACATTTGATAGACAAAATGATAAAAAGGAGAAAAACATCTCTTCCACTCACCTCTTCAATTCTTTTAGCCAGATTTATTTTCATCTTTTTTTAATGTTAATTATACACAAAATTTGGTTTATGGAAGGCTAATATGTTTAGCAACCAAATATATTTAGAGAGAAATGTTGATGTAAATCAATTGACATTGTAAATTATAAAGATTCATCATAGGATAATAATAAAGTCATCAAATATTATAGATTTAGTGATGTAGGAGTATTTTGGGAATTAGTTGATTACTACCAATTTAAAATATTTATTCTTTTATTTGACCATTTTTTTAATTTAGTTTGGTAAGAGAAAGTTCAATGGTTTTTAATAGGGAAAACTTGGATGTAACTCTAAGTTAATATCAGGTTAGATGTATATAACATGAATCTGATCTATAGAATAATGAATATATGAATTTATTAAATAATGTGTATATTTAATGTTTGGGATAAGATCAAGTTTGACATGGTTAGAAATGGATAATTTGAAATGTTTATATATTGAATCTCATTATACTTTATTATTTGATTATAAATATCAATTTTTTTTAATTTAGTTTAATAAATAATCTCACTTTGTTTTAACATAGTTTTTTCTAAAATTTTAAATATACAGAAATCTTTACTGACAAAATTGATCCCCATAATGAAGTGACTTACAAGGTTCATTGATTTATTAATATAGACCCTAAAATAAAATAATTTTGATTTTAGTGTACATTAATATAACTTATTACATCTATTGAAACTGTTATTTAAAACTGCAAAAGGTGAAGTGATTACAGGCAACAGAACTAAGCTGAGACGGAGCCTTTGAACAGAGCATAGAAGTAGTGAAGCAATTAAGAGAAAGCTTTCATGAAGATGATGAATTTTATCAAAGACAGTTTGCGCCATTGGCAGTTTCAAAGGTTTCTATTATCTTGGGAGTGATAACAAAAGATGGATTGTTAAGTTTGCAGAGAAACCCAACGTGGCTAATACCTGGGCAACGCTGACGCCATCAAAGAATTGTTTACTAGGGGTACTCAGATCGGGGCAATGTAGAGGACGTTCATTTTTTTAATGAAAAAAAAATGTTGTTTATTATGTTTAATTTAAAAAACATGTAAGCTTTATGAAGAATTTGAGGTCTTAATTTATAGAAGAGTTTATGATGGAAATCGATGATACTCAGGGCAATATAGTAGATGGCAGTATGAAAATATAATACGAAGATACTTCTATAATAGTTTATGATAGAAACCGATGATACTCAGGGCAATATGTCCTTTTTTTGAAATTTTGTATGTAATAATGGATCTTAATTTATAGAAGAGTTTAAATATAGTAGATGGCAGTATGAAAATCTAATACGAAGATACTTTCATAATAGTTTATGATGGAAACCGATGATACTTAGGGTAATATGCCCTCTTTTTTAATATTTTGTATGTAATAATGGAAACTAGAATGATCTGTTTGGTATGGTTGGATGACTGTAATTCTCTGCATGTAACTGAAAAGTTTCAAAGATTAATATATTGGTCTTGTTGTTTATTGATCGAAAAAAATATAGAAGAGTTTAATAGGATGACAGGATGAAAAATATGATAGTTATAGGTAAAGAAAAATAAACATAAACCAGGTATAATCTAAGATAATGAAATAAAATTTTATATATAAACATAATTTAGACTAATAAAAGATAGTTGTAGGAATATATCATTTATAATTGAATGTTTGTTAAAAAAATTCATTATAAAATAGATAAAGATGTTTAGTTATAAGTTTGATGATGAATAAATCTAATGTAATAGAGAAAAATAAATATCCGTTGAGTCTCCCTTCTATCATGCAAGTAAAATAAAAATAATTGCAAGCTAAGTTTTACATCAATAATCATAAGAAGTGGAAGATGAGGAAATAGGGTTAGGACTTACACTTTCATAGAAAGTGGTAATGCTTCACCTAATACACTACCCATGGGATGAAATGGCATATTAGGCACTTTCATGTTGTGGTACATAGTAGTTCTTTGTCTTAACATGGTGATGGGTCTCTATGTAGGTATTTGGAATTGCTTGCAATCTTAGCATGAGAGTGTTAGGGACAAAATATTCCTCGATCGATTGGTTGTATCTATTGGACGAAAGGAATTAAATGAGAAAAATAATAGGACATGAAAATTAAATGTAATATAAAGATAAACATGCAAGCATATGAGTGATTTAAAGTAGCAATTGTAATAAATGTATCATTTGATAATCAAGTAAAACATCTCGAGTGACAACATGAAATTAGATGGGTTCTAGAGATAACATCAATAAACTAAGGTCACCCTTGACATTGACAAACAAAAAGTGGTGATTTTTCTTTTAATGGAACTTAGAAAACACCCACAGAAGTACATATGGCACTAGGATGGGCATATGACCCCAATGTGTCATCCAAGAGCATGATCACGCAAAGGTCGAGGTAAAGGCACTAGGTCTCTAGTGGTAGCATGGGTGTAGGAATGTTGATCCTCCAATAATATTATGAGATGAATTCCCATAGGAATATGCCACTTGTAGACTTGTTATTTCACAAAGGACAATCTAGTCAAAGTGTGCCAAAGATAGTAATGGAAAAGGGCATTGGATATATCATTAAATTTGTCTCTAAATTTCATGTAAATGTGAACTTCTATGATGATGCATGCCAAAGTAAACAAGATATCCCTGAGGAAACTATTTAAGTATTTTTAAATTCTAAAAAATATATTCTTAAAATATATAGTTCACAATTATATTCTCCCAATAATAACTCCACTAGAAACATGCAAAATTGAAAAAAACATGCAATGAATAACATCTATCAAATTGAAAGGTGGAATTTAGTTGTTGCTTATGGTTTAAAACATAGAATAACAATCTTCTACACTCTCATTCAAGGAAACTCTAGAGATCTCAATCCAATGATGAAGTAGGGGAAAAATATCTTGCAATAGGGTTTCCTAGGGTCTGATTAGAAACTAATGAGGGTTTCACCACCAAGCTAAGGCTTGGAAAGGCTAGGGAAAGTTAAAACCTAATGTTCAAACCTAGTGCAATGCAAAACTTCACTAAATGGCCGAAAAATGGATGTAAATTAGAATAAAAATTTGGGAGATCAGAGGTGTGCACTTGGAAATCTATAGAGGCCTGAATGAAGATTTGAAATGTTGAAAACATTGAATTTAATGCTAACTAAGACAGATACACCAAATTGGGTGATTTATTCCTAGATTAGGGGTGATCCCACAATAATGGGTTAAGCAGCTTTTAACCAAATTTGACAAACGTGGATTTTCACCAGACATTCACTTTCTTACACCTATAGGAGCTAAACCATTAAGGTTTTGAAGATGAATCAAACTAGTTATTTGTTAGATATTTTGTGTAGATTCTAGTATTTTTTAAAAAAATTAAAAAAAAAATTGTGAATCATTTTATGTAATTTTTAATAACTTATTTTTTCTACTAATCAACATTTTTAAAAGTGATGTTTACTTCGGCACCACATAACTTTTTTATAGATAGGATACAATTCTGATTTTTAAAATACAATTTTTTCACACCAATATCTAGGGGATGGATATTTTTTCATAATTTTTTGTTACATATATTTTTTTTAATTAATTTTCCAAGTCAGCATAATTATAATTTGGACAGAGGTGTACTTCGACACACAACTTTTTTTGTATTCATTTGAATTAACTTATTCTTTTTTTGTTGGAATAAGGACATCAATACCTAGGGTACATGTATTTTTTAGAATTTTGTTTCTCTATTTTTTTGTATGTGTGAAATAAAGAACTTGATGTTCATTGAAAATTCTACACTCACAAGAAATAAAAAATAAATATAATAATCAATTAAACATATTTAAAATTATATCTTTTTAGGAAGCTTATAATAAGGGCTAAGGGTCATAAAACAAATTAAATGAATTCCATTTGATCACCAAAAGGTAAATCAAAAGTGTTTTTATCAACATTTGATAGGTGTAGAGGAGACTCAATTATATGTATGGTTTAAATCTAACAAGGTTATATCCAAGGGGGTTTGATCTAAGGGGGTTTGATCAATCCCTCTTTAATTAAAATAATTTAAATGGAACCTTTAAAGTCATAAATCATTGTATTTTCTAAAAATATGTGATTTCAAGCAAAAATCAGGATGTCCCAAAAAAGTGTAACCCATTATTGTGGCAGCACCCTAGGGTTTTTGGAAACTTAAAGTTTGATTCTACTCTTTAATGTCTATTGTGTCTTCTTCCACTTGAATTTTGTGTTTGAATCTCCTCAAGTTTGCAACCTGTAGATGTCTTTTAATGATCTCCAATGCAAGGTGAAAAAATTCTCCAAACTTTCTCTTCAATATTTCTTCAACCTAGATCTACAAATCACACACTAATTAGAGGGAAAGCTATTTTTTTGTTAGTAGAAAGGGGGTTTCCTTGGTCAAACCCCATTTGTTGTAATCAAAATTTGTAATGAAATGAAGGAATGATGAATGAAAAACATGCAATGTTACAACTCACCAAAACCTAGCAATAAAGTGTTGCAAATATGTATGAAGTGGCTCCAATGGATGTATATCTTGACTCTTGCTTGAATGTGATAGATCTTAACTTGATTGCTAGCTTGAATAAAAAAACCGTACATCACAATTTTTAGCTCAAAAACAACATGATGCATGATGACTTTGACATGATGCTTGATACTTGAATAACGCTCTAAAACACTTGATAATCATCTCTTGAATGCTTTTGAATGCTATTGTAAACACGCTAATGCTCTTTTCAACTCAAATTTTCTATAAGGATGCTCATTCAACTTGCTAGGTGTAAAATGAGTAAAATAAACTTGTATTTATACTTGTTTATACCAAATTTATGAGAATTACAAAACTACAAGCTGACCTCAGATCTAGGAGAATGAAATCCTGTCAATAATTTGAATTAAATTTAATTTTGGGCCACACAAGACTCATAAGCTAAAAGTGGCATATGAGTCTCATTATGCATTAATTATGGGACACATTTTAAAAAATGATTAGAATGACAAAAAATATAGATCAACATCCTAAAACCTAGGTGGGACTACCAAGGTGGTGTATGAGTCCCAAATACCTAAATCTATGGTACACAACTTAAAAAAAATTGAATTATGATTGGATGTTAGTTTATGTCAGGATTATTCTTGAGAAGATGCATTAATTAAAGGTTTGTGAATGTAAAATAAGGCCAAATAAGGCATAGAGAATCCCAATTCATAATGACAACCTTATATAAGTGTGAAAGTGTGGTACAACACTTTACAAAACCTTAAATAAGGTACAATTAAGTTCATTTAGTTCACAAGATCCCAAAACCTAATGTGAGTATGTTAAACATGTTACAACACTAAGTCAAGGCATTGTTAAGCTCAATTTAATCAAAAGGGGCCAAAAAAGTGTGAAAATGTCATAGAAAATAGTTTTCAACACTACACTTAGCCTCCACTTTAGTGAGAAGAGTAACTTGCTTCAAATTCACACTAAAGTAGACAAGATCACATCAAGATGGGTTCAGTCATACCAATGGTAGTGGGATAAGACAACAATGACCAAGAGGGTTGCACAAGCCCCCAGGATCGAGATCCTATAGAAAACTAACATAGGAAAAATAGAATAGACATAAAAAATGACATAATGAGCAATAACAAGGTACAATCATACATTTCCAAAGGCAAGGAGAAAATAAAAACGAAAAGAAAAAGAATGGTGAATCAAGCTTCAACTATTTGTCCATCGCGATGTAGATCAGATCTATAGGCTATTTGTCCAAAAATGCACACTCACTCTAAGACAACAAAAAAATAGGTTATCCAAGAGGTAAGTATCCAAAGAGATGAGACACATACACACGTGATCAGTATGCACTCACACACACACATCAGTTGGTATGGGAAATTCATGCCTCAGATCAGCTTCCTGTCCAACCAGACTAAAGTCATACCTCCTAGTAACTTTGATAAGGAACCATGCAACAATGAATTTCAAGCTTCATGAGGAAAGAAAAGCTTCATATTCTTGAAACTCATGAGAAAACAACATAGCTCCACAGGAAAACAAGGCATATTATGCAAGGTGGCCATATAACCAAAATTTTGTAAATACAAAATAGGGAACATTCAAAGGATTTGTTTGTAGTTCATGTGAGGTCTTTAACTTAGGGAACATTGTGTCTAATGTCTCCAAGAGAAGACTAGTCAAATAATAGAAGATTCACAACTTAGGGGATGCAATATGTCACATCAAGCCACTAAGAGGAATATAATATGCTAAGAGAGATCATCCTCTTGAGGATCATCACATTGAATTTCACCACAAAGCAAGAGATGCATCGCATGAAATAAGAATACTACACCATGAAACATGAAAAATGAAAACAAGAATAATTCCAATATATGCCCCCACTTTAAAGAAATTTCTAAACACTATGCTATGAGCAATTACTTTAAAGTAGCAAATGATAAATGCTAACAATAAATAGGACATGGGAGATCACTTGGAAAGTGCTATGCCAAGTCATATGTTTCCAAATGAAGCTATGCCGTAAAAAAGGAAGGGGTTTCCCCTAAAATGAAACTCCAAACACACATAAGGGATCTATGGATTCACAATCAATATGTTCTTGCTATAATGATTTTAGAGAGAATGGAACTATCATCATTCCCCAAATACTCATAGAACTAGAAGAATGACACAAAGAGAGCGAAAATAAAGAAAAAAGTTTCGAGTCAACATGGAAGAGACATAAATACCTTGATGCCTTGCATCATCCCCCAAAGGAAAAAAGAAAGACAAAGAAAAAGAAAAATATTTTGGGTCAACATGGAAGAGACTTGAAGGTCTTGATGACTTGCATCATCCCCAAAAGGAAAACACAAGACATAAAAGATAAATGAAAAACTTTTGGGTCAACATGGAAGAGAGATGAATGTCTCGATGCCTTGCTTCTGATGGAGCTCCTAAAATTTTCATGTTCCTTCTCAAAATCCTATTAAATTTTGGGTTAGGTTTGTATCTGAGGGCTTAGGGCTTTTATTACTTTCACTATTTGAGGGTTTTAGTTTACCTAAGATCCTACTATAAAAACCTTTGAGTTTATCTCCTTGCCAAGGTTTTAATTCTCTATTAACTCCTTGTTGCCACTTCCCAATCTTTTAAGCTATGACTTATTCCATCAAAATACATGAAGTGACTAACCCTTTGTTCTAGTCTTATCAATTGTTATATGTTAGCCCATTGTTTTAATCCTATGGATTATAGTCCCATCAACCTAGTTGGTTCCCTCTTTTAAAACTAGCAATTTTGGCATGCGTAGATATGAAAATATTTGGCGATCATTCAATTTTTACAAGAAGATCTTGGTCGTTCCCCACACGCCCATTCAATTTCTTTGCTTACTATTTTATCCTCACAAGCTAGTGGGCATAAGCCATGTGTTTTATGTATTAGTGGGACCAATGTCTAAGTTGAAGATAGCAGGTGATATTGAAGGGAAATTGATGACAGTTGTTGAGTAACATGGTTGTGCCTCAACCATTACCCATTCATATGCTCCTTTTAATTTTTCATTAAAATATTCACGTGGGTTGGCAAGTGATTGTTGTGTGGTGAGTCTGATTATCGCCCCAATGTTTCCATGTAGTCAATGTGTAAAGCTTTGAAGTAAATCAATGACTGGTAGCAGGTGATGTGGGTTAATGCTGACCACTCCCCACTATGCCTTGTGGGCCCCACCTTTACTGACTAATTCCTAATGGGGTGGAAAGTGATTACCACATGGAATAACCCAAAAGACATGGAAGCATTGGAGCAATGGAAAATGCTAATCAAATATTTCAACATGAGGCATAGAGAATAAAGTTTGTGCTACTAAAAGAAGATATAATGCATGTGTTTGAGATATTTTAATTTGGGCCATTGATGGTATAACAAGAATAAGTTTGTAGGTAATTGGTCTTGGATTAGGATTTGAGTATGAAGAGGCTGTGGGACTTAATCTCAACCCTTCCCCATCTCCCCTTTGATGGATTTTTCACACGGGTTAAGACTCATGGGGGCAAGGGAAAGAAGACACATGGATTTTGGATACACCGACAAAGGAATGGTGGAGCTAGTAGATCACTAACAAGTGGTTCCATGCGGATTTCTGTCATTTGATAAGTATTGTAGTTGTGTATGGTAAGGATTTTCCAATCAAGATGACTAAATCTAGATCATCCATCAGTTAACACGCCCATGCGATCAATGGCTGGAATTCAAAACTTAGTTTGAGGACAAGTGAACTATTCTGGTTCATGTGAGTGAGCCTTAATAATGAAAAGGACATCAAGCTACCAAAGAAGAAGGTTGTGTAGCTATTAAAATTTTTCTTGAAAGCACAATTAAGCATTATAAAGGATATTCTACACACTTGGAGAGCTTGTGTACTGGTTTATAGCCTTGTTTTATGTCGAGGCTAGTGTTATCAACCTACAAAAGAACCAATAAGTGAATTACTACCTTCCCCTCAGAATTATTGATAGAGTTGTGGTTTCCCAAATCTTTGAATCTGTTAGGGTTTTGTTTATTGTTTCTACATTTTAAGGTTTGATGTTCATAAAGGATAATTTGTTGGTATTGCATTGTCATAATTAGTGTAAACACCTTATCTGAGCTGTAAGCCATGTCCAAGATACCAAAAACCATGCCTTGTAACACCTTTTGTGTCATGGCTCCTAAAGCACAAATAAAATCATCTTCATCTAAAGGGGAAGCTTTTTCCACCAAAAGACCTTTGAATAAAGACATTACTAACTAATTACCACCCTTGACTAGTGAAAAACCTAAGGGTCAGCTACTTCTCTAAGGTTTGCAAGTAGTAGAGGGTTTGATTGATAAGAAAAATTCTATTAAGAATGCCAAATTACCTTATACTGGGTGGGAATTATTCTATAGTGGGTTCAAGAATAGAAACCTAGGTATTCCAGTAGGTAAACCTAGAATCGTGACCTAGGAAAGTTGATTGTGACCAATGTCTACATGGATGTTTATTTACTCAAAATAATGCGACCAATTATGACCTAGTTACAAGAACTATAAGAGTTACATATGATGGGAAGGAAATGGTCAAAATTACCAAGTAGGAATTTTCTCATGTTTTCAAACTCACTAGATGGAGTGATGAGATGCCTAAGATCAATGAAAACACTCTCAAGGAGGAATATGGTAAGACTATGATTGCATTAAGAGTTCAAATTCTACCAAGATATCTAGCATAAATTGTAGGATGATGGATTACAATAGGGAAATATGATAAGGAGCCTTTCCCTGTTAATTATTGTATTTCCTACTTCAAAAAAAACATTTTACTCTATTTTCTAGATAATTGGTTATGATCCTGTCACAAGAATTCCTATGGAATGGATGTATATGGAAACCCATATTCAACACCCCCAATATTGAACAATACATGACTATGTAGGGATTCTTGTAGAAAAGATTCATGAGGGTTTGATAAGGTTGAAGAAAGATGTAGATGGAGTAATGTTTAGCTGGTACTCATTGTTGATGTATATGTTTTTGTTCAAAGGTGCACCTTACTTGGGGCATAATATGACTTTGGATAGGAATGAGGGTAACTTGGATTTTCCCATGCAATGTGGGACTACTGCCTTGGACAAGGATGACATGACATATGATTATGTGACATTTTAAAACTTATTTGCTTCATAATTAATGAGAGTGTTGGTTGTGAGTATACCTAGAATTCACATAGATTTGCTTGACTTCTTAAGAGCCAAGGAAAGAAGGCCTAAGTTGGGAGTTGATCACAATTGGGCGATATTATCCCATACCCTAATTACACTATTTTAAGATTGTATAGTTCCACTATTGCACCTCACTTTCTACCAAGGTATGTGCCAGAGAGAATTGGTTTCCTTGAGGTGATATGGCAATTGTGAAGTGTGGATAATGAACATTTCTTGAATCAAGGAAAAGGAACATTATTTCCTTTATATACATGCTTTTCTAATTTTGTGATGGAAAAAGGAGGTTGGAATAAGATACTTGATATACTCAAGACCTACTGCATGCATAGATCAGTTCATAGGATCAAATATGATCCCAAAGGTTTTATGGCCCAGTTGAAGGAAAGGAACCAAAGCTACAAATTTGTGCAAATTTTCTAATATCTAGAGGATGTGATAAGAAATGTGTTTGATCTTTTGGAACAAGAAAAAAGAAAAGAAAGGTGGATTTTCTTGAATAAGATGCAAAGAAAGATAAAGAAAGATGAACCTGACTTGAAAGTTCTTCTAGATATTGAAAATATAATGCAAAAGGTGGAACATGTATCCAATAATTTTGAGGCAATAGTGGACCACCTTGAGACTAAAGGGGTAATAAGTAAGGATTGTTATCTCTCAAAAACGCAGGTTTGAACCATGAAAGGTTGCCAAGCTTTCACAACATTTTAGGGTAACAGAACAAGGCGTGAAACAATCAAACCTTCTACTCTTCAGGTGTTGCTAGACCTAGGTGGCTGTACCTCTCTTGAATAGTGCAAAATTAACTTGTGATTATTTCTCTAAGATGCTTTGTCCACAATGGCAGATAACAGTGAACAAATGAAACCAAACTCAATAACTACCTTCTGATCTAAATCCTAGAATGCTTAATTAACTGATAAAAGAGGTTGAATGAATTCAAATAATGAAATTATAGAGACTAGTGCCTTGTTGGGTATGCGGAGTCAAACGAAACAGAAAGTGGGCAACTTATTCTGGCAGAAAATCAAATTGAAGGCATATGATTTGTTCATAACTTGTATAAACAATGCAAGATTATGACTACTGAGCTCTTCTTTAATAATCCAAGTGAATCTTCCTGATTACTATGATCAATGAAAAGGATTTAGTCCCTACTTGAGAGAACAAGTTAATTAATCACACAAATGCAGCAAATGTACACAGAGAAGTTGAAAATAAACTTGTTATTCCAATTTAAAGAACTAGAAAAAACTCAAATTGGAGATAGCTTCAGCAATACTCTTCAATAAACTCGACATGTAATTGAAACCAAAAAAAATTGCCACACAGCTGAATTTCATTGAAACCACCATTTGAAAACATGCAAATAGTCTCTGATGAGAGAATATTATCCTACTATAGCCATCTGACTACCTACTGCTTCTAATCTAAAATTGCCTCCCTTTTTAATTACAATCTGGGTCATATAAATACACCAGCATTAAAAATTATATTGTTTCAAATTCATATCGGTCCACTACCAAATTTGGGCCCCAACGATGTCGAACCTCAATGGTTATTTTAGCAAAATCCATGTTGGCCCAAGATCTATATTTCTGTTGTTTACCAACCATTCGCCAAGATAGGGGCACACCTTACATCGAAGCAATCCTTTCGTTTTGTTCACATTCGCTATAGCTTATTGCTCTTGGGGAGACCTCTTGTAGATGTCACTTCGTTCTGCTAAAAACCTTGAGCCACAATGTATTTCCAAGACATAATTATCCTTATACCGATAGAAACCTTCATCTTCATGTTTGTTGCTATAATCTGTGACTGTCGGGGAAACCCTATGTAGACAATATAATGTTTCACTGAAGGCTTCAAAGTCAGCCTAAATTGCTGAGACAAAGCATCTCCTATGCCGAAAACCATTCCTTACCCACATGTCTTCACTGAGACATTTCAAACTCGAGGAGACGTAACATAGAACTCTCTGTGTTACACCGAAAGGCCCCATGCACACCTGTTTTCCAAAACACTGGTGATCTCTCACCGAAAGCCACATACTGAACCCCATCGATAAGACACATTGAGTTCACTATGACAAGATGGGGACTCCACATGCATAAAGTCAGCGAGACCGAAGGTCTCTCATCGAAACCTTATCCCGATAGCCAAACTCACACCGATGCACTCTATTAGTTGCTGATAGAACCTTTCAAATGTCATTTGGCAAGACACTAATGTTTCGCTATAACCTTCACCTGAATATGATTTCCTATGCCAATAAGTATCTCATATGTTGCTGAAACATAGGATGTGTCATGCCGATAACCTACAACAGGAATTAGTGAAACATACACAGGTCAGGGAGATAATAACTCTATCCTACCAAAAGGATGAATGTAATGAAATATTACAATTTAGATGGATTCAAATGGATCACATGACAGAATATGAGCGAGGCAACATGAAGAAGGGACAATATGCTAATGACAAGGGCTCAATTTGGACACTCATGGATGCAATTGACTATAAAAATTTGCAAAATTTTACAGTTCTAACATTGGCTCCGTCTGGGGATGAATGATAGTAAAATCATTGCAAGGATCTAGAATCTTGGGTGAGCAGATCAGACATAAAAAATGAAGGACTAGTGAGTAGCAATGGAATGAATGGTAAAATGGAGACGAATGCAAAATGGAGGTGGATGAAAACCTAAACTATTGTACATGGAAAATAATTTTAAAGAGAAAAAGTAAGAGTTGTCCATGTATTGGCAACCCTCAATCCTTTGTATGTTAACCCCTCCTATCTTGAGCTATTACAATCTGAAAATCATACTTTCCCTTGTCAAACACCTAGTTTTGTTTTGAGTTCAATAGATTCCTCTTGAAGACACATATACAATTCTTTATGTCACTATTATTGCAAACTTTTAAAAAATCATTGTGCTCAACTTGGAACAACTTCCCAACTGTATTCAGCAGTTTATATTCTCTATCATCAAATAATACTCTATTATCTTCAACATACAAAATGCAAACATATTCAATACAACAATTTGTATTATCTTTCTCACTGTCATGTATTATGAAACATTCACCCAAATGTATTGAAAATTTATCATCAAAGTGCTTCACTTGAGAAACAAAATGTTTTGTTATATCAACACTATCTAAAACACACAAATCTGAATCCTTTTGCACCTCTTTAGTATCGTTATTGGGAATCAACATTAGATCATGACTTATATTTTCAATATCATGCATATGTGGATCAATCAAATCTAGATTTCTATTATCCTTGATATGTAAATAAATGTCTTATTCACATGAATTAGAAAATTCAAAACCACATACCTCCTTCTGAACAAACACAAAATTTTGATCAACACCAAAAGTATCACCATCATTCCAAAAAATACACAGGGAGTCATAAGAATCTTTACACAGATTTTTCACTGTCAAAACAAAAGTAAGCTGGAGACAAAACTTCAAGATCATCATGTGCACATCCCTGGTATTCAAAAGTAAAAAAAATTGTAATTTGTTCACTACCAAGTGAACAAGTCTCTATATTTTCATCACTACAATTATACTCCTCACTTTTGTCATCATCAAACAAAAATCCAATACCATCAGAGAATGGGAAATTAGAAACATCATTAGTGCAGTTATTTATTCCATTATTTTGCTTGTCTGAAATTATTTCCTCCTTCTCATAAAGTGACTTAGAAAATATTTGAAACTTACTCATTGACACACCTTGGCAAAAAATCATCTGATCTCCATTTAACTCTTCATCATACAATGAATTTGAAAAAAATTGGAAATTATTTTCAAATGTGCAAACCTCTTCTTCATCATATGTATCTTCATAGTAGGTAGAAGAATCCCTTGACTGCAGATCAAAATCCTCAGGTTCACCATCAGCATTAGAATATTCACAACAAACACTGCTCCCTCTGTGACAATCTGTTATGCAAGAGAAACCTCTTGTACCTTCACATTTCTCATGCAGGAAATCATAGGAATCATTCTTGTTTGCACATGCCTTATCTTCTATTGGATGCATCATCTGATCAAATTCTCTATACTCATCAGAAATATAGCTATTGGATTCAAAATCGATAGTATTCTCATACCTTATTCCCCGGGACAACGCCTGGCTCACAATTCCTTGTGTCTCCTTTTGATCAGAAAAAGTTAGTATCTCCATCTCTTCTTCAGTAAGTCTCTTCATACTGTATTGAGCAGTTACCTCAACCAAATGTGGCTCAGTATAATCTTCATTAGAATCATAAAAGATCTGTCGTTCAGTCATATGGACATTGTACTTTTGATTGGAAACATCATATTCATAACCTTCATCCTCCAAAAGTGAGTTCCTTTCCACAACATGGTGAAAGGTATTTGAAGTCAAATAAACTTTGTGATCCTCTTCATTGTTTTCCCTCAGCATTCCCTCCTCCTGTATTCTTTGGGCTACAACACAATGATCTGGGGAATGTGGCTTATCACAAAAATCACAAAAGTAATTGTTACTTACCATATAGGTTCCTTTCTTGCTCAATGGATCAAAAGCTCCCTCACTTCCAGGCCTAGCTGTTATAGGTTTGTTGTCCTTCCATTCTATATTATAAGGTATATCATGCAACCTCGGCCTTTCGTACCTGTATGTGTTGCTTTGCTGAGAAACCCTAGGAATATCTCTTTTACTGATTATCCTAGCAGCCTTCCTATTGTTTTCAATTATTTGCGCCATCTTCTGTGCCTCAGGCAAGCTTCTTGGGAATTTATTTCTCAGCTCATACCATTTCTTTGGATCAAAAGCATTCAAATAAATACTCAGTGCTAAGAAATCTAGTAACTTTGATCCAATAGGTATTTTATTCTGCAACTTATTGAATCTCTGATTGAAATCACAAATTGTATCACTTTGATCTTTCTGAATGTGCAATAATTCATGAAGAGCATAATCTAGTGCACCTAGATTCCCAAACTGCTCGAGGAATTGATCTTGAAATCCTCAGAGAGAATCAATAGAGACAGCTGGTAAGCTATTGAACCAATCCCTAACATCTTCAACCAGTGATATCATAAATAGCCTCATGCGTAAATTTTCATAGGGCACATCCAAATCTTGGATGAAAGCATCAAAACTTCTTAAATGATCTTCAACAGTGATTGCATCACACCCTGTAAACTTTGGAACAATACTTCTCCAACTGCCATCCATTGGATAAGGGGATAATGGAATCCTTGCCAAATGAAACTTTTTGATCATTGTTGTATACTGATGAGGGGGTGCACCAGGTGGGTACGAATGCTGGTACATTAGACCATAGTGCTGATATGGCATATACTGCTAACCATGAGGAGCTCTAGCATAACCTCCCCAGAACTGAGATCCTCCTCCATTCATGTTTGAACAGCTACAAAATATTCTTTCAAAGTCACCACCTACTTTTCCAAAAGTAGGAAAATCATTATTTCTGATCTTTCCCAGTGGAATCACCCTTTCTAAAATTTATCAAATCACAACATTCCTTTCAATGACTCTATATGATGGTCTTCAACCAAATCTTCTAATGTATTTCCCCAGCAAAGTTGCCAATTTATTAGCTCTCAAAAATGCAGGTTTGAACCATGAAAGGTTGCCAAGCTTTCACAAAGTTTTAGGGTAACAGAACAAGGCTTGAAACAATCAAACCTTCTACTCTTCAAGTGTTGCTAGACCTAGGTGGGTGTACCTCTCTTGAATAGTGAAAACTTAACTTGTGATTATTTCTCTAAGCTACTTTGTCCACAATGGCAGATAACAGTGAACAAATGAAACCAAACTCGATAAATACCTTCTGATCTAAATCCTAGAATGCTTAATTAACTGATAAAAGAGGTTGAATGAATTCAAATAATGAAATTGCAAAGACCAGTTCCTTGTTGGGTATGTGGAGTCAAATGAAACAGAGAGTGGGCAACTTATTCTGGTAGAAAATCAAATTGTAGGCATATGATCTGTTCATAACTTGTATAAACAATGCAAGATTATGACTACTGAGCTCTTCTTTAATAATCCAAGTGAATCTTCCTGATTACTGTGATCAATGAAAAGGATTTAGTCCCTACTTGAGAGAACTAATTAATTAATCACACAAATGCAACAAATGTACACATAGAAATTGAAAATAAACTTGTTATTCCAATTTAAACAACCAGAAAAAACTCAAATTGGAGACAGCTTTAGCAATACTCTTCAACAAACTCAACATGCAATTGAAACCAAAACAAAACTGCCACACAACTGAATTTCATTGAAACCACCATTTGAAAACATGCACATAGTCTCTGATGAGAGAATATTATCCTATTGTAGCCATCTGACTACCTACTACTTCTAATCTAAAATCGCCTCCCTTTTTAATTACAATCCGGGTCATATAAATACACCAGCATTAGAAATTATATTGTTTCAAATTCATATCGGTCCACTACCAAATTCAAGCCCCAACGATGTTGGCCCTCAATGGTTATTTTAGCAAAATCCATGTTGGCCCAAGATCTGTATTTTTGTTGTTTACCAGCCATTCGCCAAGACAGGGGCACACCTCACACCAAAGCAATCCTTTCATTTCGTTCACAGTCGCTATAACTTATTGCTCTAGGGGAGACCTCTTGTAGATGTCACTTCATTCTACCGAAAACCTTGAGCCACAATGTATCGCCAAGACATCATTGTCCTTATACCAATAGAAACCTTCATCTTCATGTTTGTCGCTATAACCTGATTGTTGGGGAAACCCTATGTAGACAATATAATGTTTCACTAAAGGCTTTGAAGTCAATCTGAGTCACTGAGACAAAGCATCTCCTATGCTGAAAACCATTCCTTACCCACATGTCTTCGCCGAGACATTTCAAACTCCATTGGCAAGATGGGGACTCCACATGCATTAAGTCGGCAAGACCGAAGGTCTCTCGCCGAGACCTTATCCCGATAGCCAAACTCACACCGATGCACTCTATTAGTTGCCAATAGAACCTTTCAAATGTCATTTGGCAAGACACTGATGTTTCGCTATAACCTTTGCCCAAATATGATTTCCTTTGCTGATAAGTATCTCATCTGTCACCGAAACACAGGATGTGTCATGCCGATAACTTGCAATAGGAATTAGTGAAACATACACAGGTCAGGGAGACAATAACTATGTCCTGCCGAAAGGACGAATGTAATGAAATATTAAAATTTAGATGGATTCAAACTGATCACATGACAGAATATGAGCAAGGCAACATGAGGAAGGGACAATATGCTAATGACAAGGGCTCAATTTGGACACTTATGGATGCAATTAACTATGAAAATTTGCAAAAATTTATAGTTCTAACAAGGATAATGGGAAATCCCCCATTGAAGAAGAATAGGGTAGGAGAGAAGGCCCTATGATGGAAGAGAAATATACATCTCAAGCCCCTAAAGAACCAAGAATAAAGTTCTTTGTAAGGAGAAAGAGTAAGGAAAAGAAAAATGATTTAGCTCTCGCTCCTTCCCAACAAGAGGAGCACAAGCCTCCTTCTCTTATGTCACAAGTACTACCACCATCTCCTCCAAGGCCAATAGAGCCTAAAATTATGGATATTGATTCTCCACCACTTAATGCATCACCACCAAAAGAGCCACTGTTGAAAAATATTTTTTTTAAAGTGACTGGTTTGGTAGACTATGTTGATGAAGACTCTAATGATGAAATTTGGGTATCAGGTAGGAAATGCAAGGAGTGCGCACTGTACCACTAATGAGGGTGACACAACAATTGGGTATCAGATTGAATAAAGTTGATCTCACTAGGATCAATAGAAAAGATGATATGTGGGTAGTAGCATGCACAAATTTTGTAGCTGATGACTAATTTGTAAAGTCTTAGGATTTTATGGAATTTGCATATAAAGAGCTAAAATAGGTGAATATGTCAACAACCTAGCTATAGAAAGAAGTGTTCATCTATAATTTCGTGATTTCACCATCCAGACAAAGGTATTGAATGAAACGAGAGATAAATTCCAAAAGATGAGTGCAAAGGAGGGTTGAGAATTGGGAAGAAATAGTGGTATTTTTTTGCTTCCAGAATGAGATTTAGCTTCTTCCATAGCCTTTGATACAATAAAGATATGTGATAGACCTCTCTACAATTTAGAAAAAACTACAATTACATTACAAGGGTCTACTTTTAGTGAGCAATAGGATGCATTAGCTATCTAGTCTCTGGCCCTGAGTACAATGAAGTCTGACATTGTTGAGGCTACACCTACTATAGTGGAGGCCTAATAATAAAGAGGGTATCAAAAACATTGACTCTAGAGGCACTAGACATGTTAGTACATGTTGCACAATTCACAAGGGTCATTGTAGTATCTGTAACTGCAAAAAAGGAGAAGCTCGGGACAAAAAATAATGATTTGTTAGTTAAATATGGGAAGCTTGAACAATACAATATGTAGTTACAAACAATGGTAGCTTTATCGAAGGATAATTTTCAAATTTTGCAACCAAGAAATCATAAGCATACTGATATTAACTCACCTACTTCTTCACAAAATTTGCATCCCCTAAATTTATCATTGAAGTGAGCTCCTCATGGGAACTTGTGCCATATAACATGGGAAGTGTTCCCATTTCAATAATAGAGCCTAGTAAATTAGAAATTATAGGTTGAGGAAAATATCAGCAGGGAAGAGTTGCTCAAGCAATTAAATGAATATAAAGAGAAAAGTGACAATCATGATAAGGAGCTTTTCAATAGCAATATAAAGATTGTGACTATAGTTTTGGAGCATTTGAACAGAGGAGTGAATAACAGATTGAATACCATTCATTATAGCTATTCATCTATGGTGGCTTCCATAAATAATTTTGGCAATGACAAAGAGATAGCTATTCCACTTATGGAGGCATGGATCCTTAGAAAGAAGAAATTGAGATTGATGTCAATTGGAGCTAAGCAAGATGCCAACCATCCTAAAAAATTTAAGCCCATTGTTACTCTTGTAGGTACAATTGAGGGGTATAGGGGAAATATTAAATTTTTGGAGATAAAAGTAAGGGAGTTGGTGAAATATTTTCATCAATCACATCATGATCTCTTTCCATCCATGTTCTAAGGGATGATGGTAGTAAAAAAACCCTACAAGAATGGAAAGATGAAATTAATAAAACTATTTCATATAAGACAATTTTAATTCATCAAGATTATGATGTGGGCACACTAAAGAAAAATATGGATATTTTGGCTCATGCAAAGATTTTCTTGTTGGAGTTTGATAAGGAGACCACCCAAATTGTTACCAAGTATGCACCTTATACACAAAGTGCAGATGAGGTCATGAATTTCAATTAGCCTACTAAAGAGGAATTCTTCGCATGGATAGGTAGATATTTGGAGGGGGTGGTGGATTAATAAGAAATTGTGGGATGGTAATTTGAAAATTTTGATTCTAAAGTTTGCAATCATGATGAATAATGGATAGGTGAAAATGCACTGTATAGCCTGGATTTAGTACAAATTAGGATTTTTCTAAAGTATAGAAAATATAGTGCATCTTCTTCAAATTGAATTGATGACAGGGTTGCAGACATGGACTTATCCTTTGTCCTTTCTTTTCTCTTTCTTTCATACTTTCTTTCTTTCCACTTGGTGTGTGTGGGCACAAATTTTGAGGTAATTGTTTGAGGATACTTTTTGAAAATGGGACTGGATCTCCAATAATGAATGAAGACTACTTTTATTTCACACATGTTTCTATCAGAAGGAATTCAAGGCTAGAAAGTAGGGGTTTGTTGTTTTGTAATCAACATTGTGAATTGTAAAAGGAATATCAAGCATGTTTTAGGTTTTGTCTTAAGTTCAGAGTCTATTGTTATGTATGAAATTTTGATCTAACAATATAGAAAATACAATAGATTGTGATACCAATTTCATGGCTATTGTCTTTCCTTTGTACTCAATTTATGAGTTATGAATGAAAGTAATCAAGGATTTTTTTTCTCATCTTTTTTGTTTCTTAACAGATGTTTAATTACATTCCTTCTTATTAGTTCAATGAATTAATGTAAATACTTCGATGAGATTGTTAACTAGGTTTTTTGATATTTGTAAGTAGTGATGATCATGAACATAATGTGGGAGTGTTGTAATGTAGTGTTTCTTGAGATTGTAATTTTCTATTGTTGAGTTATTATCTTGTTGAATAGGTTGAGATTGACTTCATGTTTAGGATAAGGAATTGGTTCATGCAAAATATTCATAATTCAGTTTTTGGGTTGATTCATTAGCTAATCAATTTTTATTCACAAACTTTCAAATGGATACTATTGTAGTTGTTTTGTGTTGAGTTTTTTTGTTCTCAAACTCCAAGTTTAGGATAAAATGAGCTATCAATTGTTTGATGTACTACGTTGTTGAGTAATTGTATGAGAATTGTCTATTTTGTACAATGTATGAAAATAGTGGTCATACAAATTCTTGAGCATACATTGTGGGATCACCCTCTCAGGTTTCATAGAGCCCAAAGTGTAGGAGTAGAAGTCTTGTAGCTTTTACTCATTCGTTGGCCAATCCTTTTATAGTACTAAGTATTGGAAATGGAAAAGTCCATAGGTATTTCTGAATATCAGTTTGGTTCTTAAGAAAATAACCAACAATCTCATCCCAAAAAGGAAAACATAAGACAAAGAAAAATAACAAAGGAAAAGGAAAATGACATAAAGAAAAATGTAGATACAAATAGAGGAATTGCAAAAAGAGAGAGAGATACATCAAATAGAACATCATGGGAGATCACATTACACACACAATCACATGAAAGAAAAAGAAATAATGCAAAAAAACTAGTAAGGCACATGTGAGTCAACCTATTAGAAGGTTGTTCACATCACAATCATGTTCATCGTATATAAAAGGTGGACAACTAGCAAAAGGGACAATATCAAGTACCAAACTAGGGGCATCACCAAGTTCAACACTCTTCTTAGGAGAATTGTCATTTAAGCTCATAGAAGATGAAAATAATGTATTCAATTCATTATGCACCTCCTCACCAATTTTAGCACCCTCATCATCATCATCATCTAAATGAATCGCAATAGGAGGTTGAATGATAATGTCTAAAGAAGGACATAACTTTTGTTGCAATATGGGATCCTTTTGATTTAGCAAAGGGGAAGACTCATCTTGCATTTGTTCAATCAAGTTTGGATTTTGATTTTATTTTTTTGGTTCTTCATCTAACCTTCGAGTAAGAGCACAATGTCTACACCTATGCTCTCTAGCACTTTTGTTTCTTTTAGTACGACCTTCATGTTGCACTTGTGTAGGAGTGAGTTGATCAACCATAGGTTTTCTTTTCTTCCCTAAGGGGAGGAATGAATGGACTATGGATGATTGTTCAACCACTTTCTCTTTATCTTTATATACTTTTTTATTTTAGGAGGTGTGATGGGATTGTTTTCGTTATCTCTTTGTATTTTGTAGGAAAGAGTCAAAGGTTTTATCTTAGGTTGATCTTGGTTGTTTGGAATGTCTTTAGGTTCAATCATGGTTTTGTCAAGGATGGTAGGTTTGGTCATGGGTTCAAGCATCTTTTTGAGGGATATTTTTTCTATGCATTTCACCTAAAACTTTTGGTAGGATTTGAAAAGGATGTCTTCTCAAGGTTTAATAGGTTCCATAGGCTTGGGCTAGAAAAAAATTGATGAAAAGTTTCCACGGGAAGACAAAGGGTTAAAGCCACTATGATGCACATCAAAAATTTAATTGTTAAAGGGGAACTTTAGGAATTTATGCACAATCGATGAGACTACTTTCATGGAGTGCAACCATACGTGACCAAGCTTCGCACAAAATTGGTATAATGTTGATATGATGGAGAATGAGAAAAATGATACTTTAAGTCCTATTTGCAAAGGTAAGGTCATTGATCCCATCATAGGGCAAGTGAAACCGTTATCTGTCTTAATCCATGCTTTCAATTTGTCATATGTTTCTTAGTAGAGCTCATGCACAAGTAAGAATTCTTCAGTGATCACATTCTATCCAACGATAAGATCTATCAATATCATATTAGTGGGCTTATCATAGATTCGACCGACTATGTAAAGAGGACCATTAGGTGCATATTTAAGTACATCTTTGGATGAGAAAGCAATGTCAAGAATATTTTTAGGCTGGCCCTTACGATGTTGAGTTTCAACCAATGCAACCAAACCATCGATAGAATTTTGTTCTTGTTAATCAGTATCCATAGGAATTTGTTGAATTGTGTCTATTTTCTCATCATCTGTGTCAAGATTCATCACATCTGTCTTTTGAGTTTCGCTAGCTTTGACAAATGAAATATTATGATTAGGAATAGGGTTGGTAAATATTTATAATTTTTGGTTAGGAGGGGCAATGGAATTTTTTCCTTGATCATTAACACCTCCAATGGAAAACCTATTGGAATCAACGAGGTCTTGCATAAGATGTTTAAGACACTTAATCTTGAATGTCATGTCCAAATTTTCATTGATAATAGAAATAAGAATTTGATCTACAATTCAGAGGTAAAGGTTTATTAGGATCAAGACTTTTAATGAGAGGAAAAGTAATCATTTTCTATTCTAATTGGGAAGGTGGCATTGATAGCAAAAGATCCACTTGTGGATATGTTTTCATGTTGTTTGGTGTTGCTATAAGTTGGATAAGTGACAAGATATAGTCACTTTGTCCACTATGGAAGAAGTGTACATGGTAGCTACTCATGCTTGAAAATAAGCCATTTGGCTTAAGAGGTTGTGTTATGATATTGGTTTTGATGTAGGAAAAATACTATTTTTTTGACAACTAGAGTGCTATTTTTTGGCAAAGAATCCTACTTTTCAGGCTAGAACAAAGCACATTGATGTGGAGTTTCAATTTGTTCATGATGTAGTGGCATGTGGAAAGGTGGAGTTGAAAAAGGTTGTCACTAAATGGTCAATGTTGAAAATGCATTGATAAAGCTAGTGCACAGAAAGAACTTCAAATGGTGTGCATGTTCTATGGACCTTGTTCCCTATGCAGTGATATAGTGACTTCTATACAGTCTTTGACAAGTGGGGGAATGTTGGGATTATGGTGTCTCAACCTTATAGAGTCCCAATATTATTTAATTTATTAAATTAGCCCTTTTTCTACATATTTTATTAATTAAAAATCAAGTGAGATGAACTTTGAAGTTGATAAATCAAATTGTGGGAGTCATTTGCAAGTTGGCTTCCTAAAAGTTTGGTGGAGAGCATGAAATTGTGACACTTGTCACTTGGGTGGTCAATTTGGAAGATAATTTTGTAAGAACCCCTCGAAGTTGTGTCATAGTGATATGTGTACTTGATTTTGAAAGTTATCACTTTTGTAGGATTTGGATAGATGCTAAGCGAGACTATGACAACTTGGTTGGTTGACTAGAAGTCAAAGAGAAGTTTTAAATTGGTAGTTGTCTTAATTTTCTCTAATGGGATGCCATGCATGTCAAGGATAATTAATATTTTCATAAAATATTAGATTTGGATGCATTGCATGTGCTTACATGTTGTTTCATGTTGGTGTATATCAATGCATGTTTGAAAAGATTGCATTTTCAAATGGGACTTGTGCATATTATTTTCTTTAGTTTGCATGCATGTAGAGACTATGGAGATGACACATGGTAGTCTTATGTTTCCATGATAGAGGTTTATAAATATGTGAATTTCTTATGCATTTTAGTGTTGATTTTGTATTTTATGAGAGGTCATTATGTTTGTAGAATCAATCAATTTGCCACAGTGTAAGCATAATAATTGTAAGAGAATAGACACTGATATGATATTGTAATCATCTCGTTATTGATAACATAATTGATTTGTGATTTTGTGTGTTGGTTTTTCCTAAAAGGGTTTTCCCACATAAAATATGTGTGTTATGTTTGTGATAGGTTGATGTGAGTGTTGAGAAATGAGCAAGTAAAAGAGTGCAAATAAACACCAAAACAACCTACACCTCAAGATTAGCCTAAGTTGGAAACAACACAAGATGAAAGCAACAAAATGGGAACTTTCTACCTTGCATCAATCGATCCTTTGTTGGCCCTTCGATCTTTGATGTGTATGCTCCTTGGATGGCAAGTAGATGCAAGCTAAGTGATGTTGTGAGGATGGAGTGCAAGTGGATGAAAACATGAAAATGGCTAAGTGTAGATTGAGAAATAAAATTGCAAGAGTTTGGCTAGCAAAATGATCTCTCCCAAATGAGAGAAAAGAGGGGGTATTTATAGGAATTTTGAGAATTCCTAGAAGAGATGGATGGCCAAGATTGAGCCACCAAATATCAAGATGTAGGGCTAAGGTGAGTTGAGAACTCACAAGCCCTCACATCTTGACATGTGGCATGTGATAAAGCCCTAAAAGGTGAAGTGGACATGAGGTGGAAGGAGAAGGACATGACATGGAGGGGGTACAAAGTACCTTGGGATTGGACAAGATCTCCTCATAAGGAGGTCCTTGTCCCAATGTGAGTGAGAGGGACAAGTGGGGCATTAAAATTCCTAAAATATCCTTATGGGAGAGGGAAAAGAATTTTAAATTCAAAGGTGCATTAGGGATTAAATGTGAATTAAAATTCACATGGGGAAGGAGATTCCTTGTCAAAAAAGAAAAGCATTTAATAGGGTTGACTCAATTAAGTGATTAGGATTGTGCAAGTACTTGATTAGATTGATTAATGAAGATTAGAAGAGAGTTAGATTCCACATGTGACTTGATGTGACAAGTCAAAGATCACATGGGGAAG
Source organism: Sequoia sempervirens (assembly GCA_007258455.2). NCBI lineage: Eukaryota > Viridiplantae > Streptophyta > Pinopsida > Cupressales > Cupressaceae > Sequoia > Sequoia sempervirens. The sequence goes on from VDFB02316074.1 coordinate 217,045, forward strand.
AGTAATGAAGGATTAGAGGAGGGTTAGGTGACTAAGGGAGATTAGAGGCCAACTTGCAAAAGTTGGAGGATGTGACACATCCTAATCAAGGATTAGGCATGTGCACATCCTAATGATGGGATTAGAAGAAGGATTAGGATAAGATAATAAAAGATGGAGGATGTGACATAAAGGAAATTAAATAAATGACATATTTATTTAATTCATTTGATGGAAGGAGGACTAAAGAGATAAGGTATTATTGATTAAATACCTTAGGGATTTGGCAGAATTAAAGATATTAATTAAATAATAGTAGTATTAATTAATTAATGAAAATAAGAGGAAAGGGGATGAATTTGGATAAATTAGTGTCCAAATTTAGATGTCTACAATGGTTTATCAATTAGATCTAAAAATTAATTTAACAATTCAATGTGCATCTAAACTGTAGTAGAGGAAATATTTGTAATAGACTTTTTTCAACCCTCTCTTTCCTCGATGTGTTTGGAAGCTGTTTCCACACCTAACTTTCCTTTCATTTTTAGATAGAAAATCATAATATAAAACACATTAATTTAATTCTTCAAACATATTATTATAACTAACACACTAACAAACTACAAGAATGATGAAAGATTCCTAGCAACTCATCTACTCATAATTTATATCTTAGGTTGTTCTCTTCCAAATCCTTCTTTACTTTGCATGAGGTTCCTTCATGTGTTGCATAATTTTTTATCTTTTCCATTGATGAACTTATCATCCTCAATCTTCAACAAGTTTATTACACCCTTTAGAGATGCCCCACACATTACTTGGGATGGTGTGCTTCCAATAAAACCATTTATTAATTAATTATGAATAAAATATGCCTATGACAATATAGGGTCCCACTACATAGGTTTCTATTGCACTAAACATACCAAAATATTACCAATACTTTAATTAAGATGATAGGTAAAATATTAGGATGGTATTCCCTTAGAAGTGTACCTAGCAAGTTACTAGGCTCAAACTAGAGGTGTCATTTTATGTTGTAGGGGTGGGTTTCTATGAATAAAAGCATAGAATTGTAGGTTGGAGGTTACAAAATAGAAATTTTACTAGAAGAACCCATGAAAATTTAAAGCGATGTAAGGTTCTATAATATGGGTTCCCATTGAGTATGCTAAAATAAATATGGTAGAAAAGAAAGTGGGAAGAAATGACACAAATGTAATGACATGAATCTTATAACTTGTTCTCCATCATACTTTTTTTGAGAAAGAAGATGATGGATGTACACCCAATAATATTGATAAGTCTTCAATCGCATCCAAGGATCCTCTTGATGAGTTATTAGTGTTGATGTATTGATGGGTGAATTTAGATACTCCACAAAGCTACAAGATAACTAAGTTGTAATGGAGAGTGTTATTGATTTTGGTTTGGAGAAGGTTGGATTGATATATCTTGAGGATGGAGAGTAGATGGTTGAGATTTGGTTTGGATAATAATGGTAGAAGATTCATTAGAGGTTATATTTGATGAGGGATCACGCAGTGACATCAATATATTGATGCACTTGAGAGAGGGGAGGATTGATAAAGTATGAAGGGCTAGAATTTACTTGACCTAATCTAATGGAGGAAGATGAGTCTTCACACACACATGTGAGAGGATGTATGGGAAAGAGGGACTGAAGACAAGTTTTTTCTCACAGATGTGTGGGGAGACCTTGGAAAGAGAATTTTGGACAAGTATCCTCAGAAACATGTGAGGATACTTTATAATTTTATTTGGACACATATCCTCTTACACATGTGAGGACACCTTGGAAAGAAAAAATATCATAATTGTAAAAAATTTAGAAGAAAGAATAAAAAAGTCACAAACTCTAGCATACATCCATTCATCATTTGTTTTAAATTCAAAATTGGCATAAACAATTACACCACCTAAACTGAATAAAAATAGAATTCTAGTTCATATATTTTTCATTAAATATTTTAATAATAAAACAATTTTTTGGCTTAACATTTTGATATGAAATGTTGGATTTGAAGTTAAAGAGCATTAAATAATAATAAACAATGTTAGCCTTGTAGTTCAAATCAATTATAGACATTATAAAAGAATAAAGTTTTTTGTAAAAGATTTTGAAAAATTTGTTAATCAATCGAAGACAACATATTTTAATTCTAATTGAGGACTAAAAATTAAAGTAATGGCAATAAATGAAACATTATTAGCATAAAAATATTTTACAATCTCTTTCTATACCATGTCATACTTATATCAGAAATTACTGTAGATTATTATGTTAGTTCTTTTTTTAAGAATCTTTTTATGTAATATAAGAGATTAATCTTGAAGTTGTTTCGAAAGAGTTTCAAGAAATTGTTAAATTAATTTTGCTAGAAAAGTATATTTTAAGTTTTAATTTGTCTAGACAGATCATTTGAATTCAAATTAATTGAATATGGGTTTCAGCGGAAAAGTTAGTGTGAATTCAGATGAACCACTAAACAATTGAATTTAGAATGTGTTGTCTAAACATGTCTATAAAAACATTACAATTTAAACAGTCTCAAAACACAAACAGTATTCAATAAAAAAGTTGCTTTAAACATAATTATGAAAATGTGTACACACTTCCCATTACAGTAATAGATAATAAGAATTTGATAACTGACAGACAAATATTTTTTTTTTAAAAGTTTCCTGGTGACACAAGTTGGCCTAATTTACAGCCTTTCTGAGTAGAAAAATTAGAAGAGAAGCACCTCCCATGGTATAATTCCTAAATCAATATGTAGGCAGTTTGACTGTATAACTAATTTCAAGAAATTTAAATACTAAATAGCTAATCAGCACAGATAATGATGACAGATTATACAATTGTTCTGACAGTAAATACCTCAGGAATCTAAAGATTGTAGACCATTTCTTTCTGTAAAGAAGCATTTCCTTCTGCTTGACCGCTTCGCTTAATAACAAGAAGAGAAAAACTTAAGAAGAAGAATTGGGAGGAGGAATCCCGGAGCTACAGAGAAAGTTGTAAATGGCAGTCCAGCGGGGATCAGAAGGCTCTGCGGCAATGTTGCGTAGAAGAAAAAGGCGAAGCTCCTCTCTTCTGGCAGGTGGAGGCTTAGCAAGCCCTAGACTAAAGAAAGATTGAACACGGAGATGCGAACCCCGCAAGGAATCCATGGAGTAGGGACCATCACCGTATATCTGAACGAAACATACGTCTGGAGGAATTCCGTTATAGAATACCACCTGTCCAGGAAGTCCATCATTGAAGCGAACGACATATGTCTTTACTGTAATCACATTTGCTGGCTTGTAAGATTCAAAAATTCTGAATTTTGTGTGTAACCAACGTGCTTCTGCACTTGGCCAGTCACCTGGCCATTTGAACAGGTCAACATTAACCCATCCCAGCTCAGGTTCGATCTGGTCATTCGAATAAAGTGTCCTCTCAAATTCGGCATGCTGTGAAATTAGTGTCCAGAAAACATCTTTCACAACGCCATCAATCTCACCAAACTCAAGTTGGAAACTGAAAATTCTCGACATGCTTCTTTTACTTATTTATCTTCTCTTCTCTGCCTTCAATCCAAGTATGCTTATTCTTAATTGGTATTTTCTATCAACACACTTATAACCTACTTCTGAGACCGACTGTATCTCTTCATCATACAATCTTATAATGTTTCTTGTAAATGCTATCTTTCTTGTAATCTCCACGTTAAACATCTTTAATCAAGTTTAAAAAAAGTAACTAACTTTGTAACAACAGCACCGGCCCAGAGATTTTATTGAGATCTCAAGGGAATTGGTTTTTTAAATTTATAGATTAAATTGTTTCAAAATTGATTCATTTCACATTTGACCGTTGAAACCCTTTATTATTTCTAATTAATATGTAATAAATATCAACAAAGAATTCAAGATTGGAAGCTTCCCTGTGCTAATAAGGTAAATAGCCAATTTGATTCTGCAAAGAACTGCTGTCGACCCACCCTTCTATGTTTTAATTTCACAAATAATTCTTCAAGGAATATTTAACTTTTATGTTTTTACTCAATAAATTATATTTGGTATTCTATACATTAGAGAAGGCTCATATTTATGGCAAGAATGATTGCTTGTTTCTAATAATTTAATGGATAGACATTTCATTAATGGTCACAGTTGATAGACAAAATGATAAAAAGGAGGAAAACATCTCTTCCACTCACCTCTTCCACCTTTCTATAGAAGAGAAACCAATTTTGATGGTAGTGAAATTTATTTTTATCTATTTTTTAATGTTAATTATACACAAAATTTGGTTTATGGAAGGATAATATATTTAGTAACCAAATATATTTAGAAAGAAATGTTGATGTAAATAAGTTGACAGTGTGAATAATAAAGATTCATCATAGGATAATAATAAAGTTATTAAATATTAAAGATTTAGAGATGTAGGAGTATTTTGGGAATTAGTTGATTAATACTAATTTAAAATATTTATTCTTTTATTTGATAATTTTTTTAATTTAGTTTAGTAAAAAATGTTCAATGGCTTTTAATAGGGAAAACTTGCATATAACTCTAAGTTAATATCAGGTTAGATGCAAATAACCTGAAAGTTGAACTATAGGATAATTAGTAAATGAATTTATTAAATAATTTATATATTCAATGTTTGGGATAAGATCAAGTTTGACATGGTTAGAAGTGAATAACCTAAAATGCTGACATATTGAATCTCATTATACTTTATAATTTGATTATGAATATCAATTTTTATTTTTTTAAATTTTAGTTTAGTAAATAATTTCACTTTATTTTAACCTAATTTCTTCTAAAATTCTAAATATATAGAATTTTTTATGTCCAAATTGATCCCCAGAATGAAATACTAGAAGGTGGCTTACAAAGTCCATTGATTTCCCAATATAGATCTTAAAACAAAATAATTTTGGTTTAGTGTATGTTAATTATATAATAAACATAACAACATTAATATAACTTATTTCATCAATTATATTTTTAATTTTTAATTTTTAATTTTTAGATAACAAATGTCATAATTGCAAAGAAACTTAAAAGAAAGAATAAAAAATTTATACACACATCCATTCATCCTTCAATTTAAATTCAAAATTGGGAGAAACAATTACACCGGAAACTGAATAAGAATATAAATTTACCATATTTTTGTCCATTGTATATTTTGATAATAAAATAGGTTTTTGACTTGACAATTTTACATGAAATGTTAGATTTGAGGGTAAAAGGTCATTAAAATAATAATACAGAGGCATTAGAAAAAAATAAAGATTCTTATAAAAGAATTTGAAAAACTTATGAATCAATTCAAGAAACATATTTAAAATATTGTACAATCTATTTCCTACATAGAGGAAATTGTAATCTCTTTCCATAACATGCCATATTCATATTAGAACTATTCACATCATTAAATTACAACTTAGTTTTTTATGTTAGTTAATTTTGAAAAAGATATTATTTTGTGAAATAATTTTGGGAAGTTGTAAAAATAATTTTATGTAACATGCTCAACTCAAATAACGTTGAATAAATCAAATTGACAAGAACATAACATAATTTCAAAATAGTTGAAGTTGAGTAATATCATAGCATAACATGCCATCATATAAAGTCACATACATTCCCAATTTAATAATGCATGTGTTATAATGATATATAGTTTGAATAGGCTATATTCACCAATAACTTATAATAGTTAAACATCAAGAGTACAACAATGTACATATAAACATAACTTGGAATCCTAGATGTTCGACTTGAAAATTCGCTCTACAATTGAAGGATGAGAAAATGAACTAGGAATTTTTTCCACCCAACCATGAAGCTACGCTTCCCCAACAATTTCTTCTTGACATGAAGAACAACCAACCCTCTATAAAATACTTAACAAAAGGAAATTGAAAGCAAGATGGAATATGGGATGTGTCTAACATATCTACATGCATTTATCTATTTAGAACATGCAATGAATGATGTTAGGGAATGGTAGAGAGAAATAATGTAATTTATTCCATTTATCATAATGGTCTACAAAGTTTGGCCAAGCATAATGCCTTATACAACTATAAAAATGTAGATCTGAGAAAATAGAGTCTACACTCCTTGTTACCCACACTTGGCACCTATCCCAAAAGGCGACTTTCCACATGCACAAAGAAAAAGACCTTTTATAGCTACATTTTTTCTTAGAAATCATGTTTTAGGTTTATAAATAAATTAACTATGAGCACTTTTTGAATTGAATAATTCAACAAAAAAAAATTCAAGCATGATCTTTTCATAATTTAACAAATTAAGCTTAATCAGTGGAGACTATTGGTCAAGTCAAAATGCAAGCACATGTATAAGTAAATAAATCCATGCTTCATCTTTCATAGAACATTATATTTTCATCAACTAAAGAAAATGATCATTGAAAGAAGGTATATCACATGTATGTATATGTACATTTATTATATATATGTATATACACATATATGGTATTTGTATAAAAATAGTTAAGTATGTGTATACATTATTTAAAGAAGGAATAATTACATGCAATAAATATATATCACTATATAAATATAAGAAAAATAAATTCACTAATTGATTTTAACTAACAAGTATTCCTTTGATTTTGAGAAAAATTTGATACCTAACATTTAATCCATTTAATACTAGGGTATGTGCAGGATCATGATGGGCCAAAAAGTGGCAATATGATGGGTATGTGGCTAACAACTTTTTTTTTACCCAAAATTGATGAAACGAAAAGGGTTTTTAAAGGAGATTCTCATCTTTCCACCAATATAAATTATTCCATACTTTGAATTTAATAAGTAATTATTATTCATTTTCTATTTGAATTATGACTAAAGTCTTGATTGATAGGTGAATGAAAATATCTATAGCTTTCAAGCAAGATCACATTTTTTGAATCCAAAACATGCATCACATTCTATGCTTCATACTATAGGATTAAAAAGAAAAATTGAATTTCATAAAGTTTTGACCAAGTTAAGGTGGTCGACACACGAAGTTTTACATTTTTAAAAGTTGTAATAAAAAATCATAATTAATTATTTAATTGGAAAAAATTACAAAAATATGCATCACATCAAGACATGAGTCCTCTACTTATATCTAAAATATTATATAAAAATATTATCATTTTATCGTGGTTAGGTTAGTGGATTGCATTGACTACTTCTTTTCCTTGAAATTTATGTACTACTACATCGAATTTCAAATTTTTATAAATAATTTTTTCTTTTCTAAAAAACCTAGTAGTTTAGAAACTACATTCAATTTGCTATAGATTCTATTCTTAAATATTTTTGAAATAATATAGATAACTTATTCAAATTTTTACGTCCTTTTATGTAACTTTGATTTTTCTAAATTTTTTGCCACTTAAGGGCCTTTTTTTCCATGATGATCCTACACATACCCACCAAATAAATTTTATCCTTGATCTGGAAGGGAATTTATATGCATAAATATTTATTTTAAAAATCAATATTACTGTTCAGAATAATCATAATTGATTACTAAATGTAGTTTTAAAAGACAAATAATTGTTCAAAATATTCATAATAGTTTAAATAAATATGTATTTCTAAAGACAAGAGTTACTTTCAGGATATTTGTAACAAATTATTAGAAAAACCATTAGTTGTTACCATGCAAAGCTGAATTTTTGGAAAAAAAAAAGAATGATTAGACCCCTCAGCCCAGCTACAAACTAGGTAAGAAAAAATAAATGAGAGAAGAGATATGATTCTTGAGTTACTAACATTAATTGAATGGCTAACTGAGTCCTCCCATACTAGTAATAATATGTCAGAAAATATCATTCTAGTGAATGACATAAAGGAATTCAACATACTAGTAAATAACATTCTAGTAAAAAGAATGTGAAAATTCACATACTAAGAGTTAACATATAGGTAAACAGTTTACTGACATACATATACTTAGAATCAATAGGCTGGTAATTACCAAACTATAACCCTACTATGCCTCGACCACTCTCATAGATGGAAGTGTCTTGACATGAAACAACTAAGCACTATAGGTTTCTGTATGCAAAGAGTAGGGGAAGGTTGAGTAAACATAGGACAAAGAATATCATAGATATTTTTGTGCAAAGTAAATTTGATTCAACTTAGGAACTACGTGAGTAGACAAAGGAAATGTGCACTCTCAGTAAGGTGACTAAGACAACATGAGATGGCACAAAAACAAAAGCATGTAGATCAAGGTATGGATAGTAGTGTTGAAAAGTAAAATAATAACCAACAAAGTTTCTCAATCATTATCTTTATGAACCCACCTGGTGACTCTCAAAGACCACAAACCTCTTGACTAACACAGCTATGCCATTGACCCTGCATCATTATTTCTTTCAACTTTTAATCTCATTCACTAATTAATCTATATAAATGAAAGGGGAGATGAGTCACTATGGCGGGCTTCCTGGGCACCTTTAAAATGTTTTATGGGAGATGTACATTGGCCTCAAAAGGCACACAAAAAAGAATAGTTATTGAGCATAGCTAGTGTGGCTGGTTATTAGTGAAGACAAGTTATGCACAAAGGAGATAAACCTATGCATGACCATGTTGATTACAAATTATAGTAAAAGAAACTCATGCAACATAATATAGGGATTAAGATCTGTAAAATAATGAACTCTCAAGAAAGCACATATGGCTGATAAAGGGAATGTGGAAAGTTGTTATATACGAGTAGGTTTCATTTTAAAGAAAAATAGTAAGACAAAGATTAAGAGGGGGGAGAGAGAGAGCCCATCTCCTAACTAAAAAAGATGGTTCCAAAAGTATTTTTTGGTCATACCTATATTTTTATTCCTAAAAATGAAACCGACAACCTCATTTTTTAAGAAGGGAATGCTAGAAGACTTGCTCCCCAATGTTCTTGGTTTTTTCAAAAAAATTCTTCCCCTTTGTAGATTGGAAAAAATAAACTCCACTTCCTAGGCCAAGTCTTGTGTTTTATTCCACCAAAAATAAAAATGATCTAGCACAATATTCAAACTATTTTCTAAAAAATGTTCCACTAACCCATGTTCTTCCATCATTAATAGCTGCCCACTTTCTTACTCTTTTTTTTTGAAAATATTCTTTCGTTTCATACACATTTAAATATTTTATTAAATTTCAATTGTTTTCATTCCTATAGTTAATCAAAAATTATGGGAGTCACTTCATAAGGCTCCAAAGGTTTTCATATATTAGAATTGGAGAATTTGATGGTCCCCCATTGAAGCTGATGTAGGAGCATCCAGTGGTGCAAGGGCAATCCTACATCGCCCAAAAATATGTTTTCAATTTATGTTTCCTTTTTTTAGCTTTTTTTAGATGTCTTTGCATTTCTGGATACCCTTTTCGTCATAATGTAATTTCCCACTTTCAGTTCTGCTTTTCTGCTTTTTTGCTCAATTGCTATTTTTAACAGTTTTGAGTTTGAAGGTGTTAGGAGGTGGAAATTTATAGGAAGCTTCAGGAAAAAAAACTAAGGACTTTGGTGAAAGAATCAGGTCAAGCTCATTCCCGGTTTGTAAGTTATTCAAGTTTCAGTTTCTACATTTTACCTTAAAAAAACCTTCTTAGTCTATTTTGAGGCACTAAATAGTCTCGTATGGGCACAAAAATCATCAGAACTAGTAGAGTAGGTTCTTAGTGTGTTCTTCACTCTAAGACCTTTCCAATGGTTCAAATGGTTTGAAAAACGGAGTCCCAGATCAAAAGTTATGGCTTTCAGAAGTTGGTCAATTTTTGGAAAATTGCCAATTTTTGAATTAGGACTCAATTTTGAATTTCAAATTGAAATTTTTGGTGCCAAACCACCAAAAATCATGATTCAATTTTTTTTTGGCTCTAAAATGAAAAGGATAATTTATGGGGGTTTTCTGATTTTTGGATAGCTTTTTGGGGAAAAGAGTTCGCATGTTGCAAAAGGGGAAAATTCTGTAGCTTGCATGTATTGCAGAGCTCAAGGATTTCAGATCCTTTGCATGTAATATTTTCCGTTCTGAACAATAATAAAATTTCTCTAGTTTTTTGCATCATTTTTATGTCTCGAGTTTGCTTCCTCGTCAGAAGCTCCCCAATTATGTAGAGGATAAATTTGTTCTGATAAAAGCCTCCAAGAATGTGGTAGAGGTAAATAAAAGGTGCTAGGAGAGGAAAAAGCATGGTATATATTTCCCTATTAGACTTGGCCATTTTTCTTGTATACCCTCTATTGGTGTAAATAAAGTCTTGTACCTAGTTAATTCATTACTAGAGAACTTATTTACACATGTTAAGTTTACTTAGGTCCTAGGAAGGAATCTTTCTAGAAGATGTTAGTTGTCATTAGTTGTTATCTTTGACAATTACATGTGAACCTAGGTAAGTGTGATTAGTTGTCTCATGTTATATGATTAAGACACTTGTCATAATCCTATGACATATTGCATCTCATCTTGGCTATATAACCAAGGGGTTTATACTACATTGTATATCACAATCATCTCATATCATTGCTATTGAATATATTCTATTCTTGTCATATTCATCTCTCTCTTGTGCTTTCCATTTGGTCTCAAGATCTTGGCATCCATAGCCAATTGTAACATGGTATCAGAGTGGGTTGGATGCTATTGGAAAGTCTTTTTCTGAAGAGATATACCAAATTTTTGGGTGTTCCATTTTGTGGCTCTTTATTGCAGGCTCATATTGGAGCTTGTTGGTGCAAATCTAAGTTCACCATTTTGTCTAAAAGGTTTGATAAAGTTGATTTTTCCTTTTGTTTCATCCAAATTGGACTTACAAGGCCAAATCTATAAGGGTTTGAAGTTGAAGAGTGGTTGCCAGATCCAAGAGGTAGTTGCATTTTTGAAGCATTTTGGGTCAAATTTGACCCTGCCATTGCATCCAGAAGGGAAAAAAACCCTAATATTGACAGCCAAATCATTGAATTCGGAACAAGTCATCCGGTGAGGAATTTTTTTTTTCCCAAAGAGTCATATGACCCTCAAGTCATCATAATGATGCATGGTATGATTTTTTAATCCATTGAAAAATTTTGAATTTTTTTTTGAAAAATTAAATTCTATGCATTAAATTCATTCTGTAAACTTTTTTAAATATAAAAAAGGAAACTTTTGTGTAGTATGCAGACTGTTCAGTTTGCAGACATACCTTGTACCCTAGGAGGTATAGTGCCAGTCATCGGCTCCCAAGTGGTTGTATCTCCACAACGCATGCCCCTTACTATTGGTGGGAATTCAAAGAAGTTCTGACAAGTCATTTATTTCCATCGGCAGGGCGCTGAGAAAATTTGGCGGTCAATATAAATTGGCTGGTTAAAGTTGGTGTCAAAATCATTTCATCAACAATTCAAAAACCAGCGAATTGAGTGCAATTCCGATTGGCAGCCGATATTCATTCAACATATTTTGTCGACAACAACTAGAGAATATTCCAGGCGATTGCAGAATATTCTGACATGATAGGCATAGACACATCAATTTTAAAATAGTTGATTGATGATGTCAGCAATACATCAATAGAGTTTTGAAAATTTTTCCCCCTTCACAGTTTGCGTTTTAGTTTTGGAAGGAAAACTTTGAAGACTCATAAATCAGTCATTTTGGCTCCTTTTTTTGAGCAATTCTTTTTTGATTTGGGCTAATTTTTTGCACTCTTCACAGTGGTGCAATTAGTTTTTGGTTTTGGTGTCTAGTTTTTCCACAAATTGCAGATTCTTAAAGGTGTTAGTGCTTCATTCTTATTCTGGGATCTTTGGAAGCTCATATCTTGCTCCTACGGTAACATTTTTGGGTGCATTCTTTTTTGAAAGTGCATGATTGTTTGTGTACTTCTCATTGGTATGATCAGATTGATCTCATTTTTTACCAAAAAATGTACTTGATTTTGTGGCCAAAATTTGGCATTTGCATGTACCAAAATCAAAGATCACTTCATTGTTTTTGGTAAGTGGCAACTATAAATGCACTAAATATAAAGTGCCAAATTAGATATTGCTTGGGGGGTTTTCTTGATTGAGTGATTTGGGGGGGTAATGTGTTGCCTTTGTTGGCTTATGTCTCTTGATTGTTCTATTGTGTGATAAAAGTTGAGGAGTTTACTATGGGCATAAAAAAACATCTTGTTGTAATAAGGTTAAAACAATGGAACTTTAAGTCTTGGCGAGATGGAATCCTAACACATTGTAGGTGGCTTAATCTTTTGCCATATCTCTATGGACTAGTTCCTAAATCTTCATCAAAATGGAAGAGAGTTGTGTGGGACATAAAAAACAGAACATATATTGGGATTAATTGGTTGTAGTTGTGATATTGATACAAAAATGGCCATTAATGGTATTGAGATCCCTTGTGACCTTATGAACAAACTTTGGGAGTTGTATGGAGACTTGAATGGACCTCCATTCCTAGAGGATCTTGTTGTGGATTGTATTGTTCCTCTTGCATAGTTTCAACCTATTGATGATAAAACAACTCAAACACTTGCTAATTGGGAAAGGTATGGTAGCTTTGATGACCCAAAGCCTCCTTCTCCTCCTATAGAGACATCTACTAAGGCTTCAGTTTCTATGGATCCTAATCCAGATTTAGAGGGTTCATCTTCATCTATGAGTCAACATCTTGAGGCTGACGACTCTTGTAATCCAACATTGGTAAAATCATCTAATGGTCTACCTAAAGATGCTTGTGATTCAGTGCAGCAGGATATACATAGTCTTCCAGATATACTTTGGATGGCTTCCTAACAAGTATTTTAGACTTGTTTGTGGAGTCTCATCTTGTAGATTTGGAGGACATCATCGATAGCATTCATCTTCTCTTTGATGAGGATGCTCCTTATTCATTTGTTGTGAGGGAACATCTTGAACCTGTTGTTCATTCTCTACATGATCAACCTTTTCTGTTTGGTGTGAGTGTGGATTCCTTTGGATAACATTTGGAGGAGCCTTCTTTGTCTTGAAATGGGATATCATTATCTTTGGATCATGTTCTAGATTCATCTCTACTAGATGTTGGATTGTCCCCTTTAGCAGTGTGGCCTAGAACGCTTGTTTGGAGTAAGTCAACTTTTGACATCAACATGGAGACACTTGAGCATGCTTTAGAGACATCGTCATCCATCATCCATATTCTTGATATCCTGCATACATCCTTGGTTTTGTTTCTTCCTAAGGGGAGGAACATTGTTTGGTGAGATAGGATCATCTTTAGCATTTAATGTAGAGGTTGTACGATCATTGCAGGAGACTCAACATTGAGGTGGGGTGGCCTTGTCTCTCTTCTACTTCTCTCTTATGGGGGGGTTTTTTTCCTCACATGGGGTTTTTACCTTCTCATTCTTCATTGAGAGTATTTCTATTTTTTATTTCATCTCTCTTTTGGGGAGGAGTTTTGTCCCACTGGGTTTTCTCCTTTTCTTCGGTTGTGAGAGATTTCATTTGCATATGTACATGGGTGCTTAACATGCCCTAGTAGTCAGGACACATCTTTGCATCTTTGTGTCATTTGCATAATAATTTGCTACTCCCTAAGTTGCAATTAAGGGGCGGTGTTGGTGTAAATAAAGTATTGTACCTAGTTAATTCATTACTAGGGGACTTATTTACACATGTTAAGTTTACTTAGGTCCTAGGAAGGAATCTTTCTAGAAGACATTAGTTTTCATTAGTTATCTTATCTTTGACAACTACTACATGTGAACTTAGGTAAGTGTGAGTAGTTGTCTCATGTCATATTATTAAGACACTTGTCATAATCCTATGACATCTTGCATCTCACCTTGGCTATATAACCAAGAGGTTTCTACTACATTGTATATCATAATCATCTCATATCATTGAAATTGAATACAATCTATTCTTGTCATATTCATCTCTCTCTTGTGCTTTCCATTTGGTCTCAAGATCTTGGAATCCATAGCCAATTCTAACACCATAAAATTTCATTCTCCTTAGAATTTTTTGGACTAACACATTTGTTTGTAGGTAAAAATTGATCTTTGAATGTATAACAATTTGATTTTGTAAGATTCAGTTCCTAACATTGTGGTTTTGTAGTTTACTACACTAGGGGCTTCATTCTCTTATTCGATGAATGATCTATAGTATCCTTTTGACTATTCCTTTATGATATTATTTAATTTTAGTACTTTAGCTTGCATATATACATGTAGTGTCATATGGCTACTAAACTGGGGACTAAATCTAGCATAAAAAAATATACTCCCATTTAGCTGAAAGAAAAATTTCATTCTTTGTTTGGAACCTACTTTAGTCACCCTTTCACCAATGCATTTAAACATTCCCTAATCAACACCTAATTTTCTAAATTATGCATTTCATGGCCCATTTAATTAGTTATCGAGAAATCACATGCATAGAACCAAAGTAAAAGTCTAATATTTTCCTCTTGAAACTTTACATTCCACAAAATAGGGTTGGAACATTGAAGCTCTAAGCAACTTGATCCCCTATTTTGGATCCAATTTTTAATATGTTAAGGATATGAATTTATTATTTAAATTTCAAAATATTAAATTTTGGCTACCAAGATCTAATTTTCAAGAAATTAGATTAAATTCCTATAAATACCTAGTCATTTTACCATTTAAAAACTAATTAAAGAAAGGAAGAAATAAATTATTGTGACAATTGCATTATGCCAAAATACCATTGAATTTGTATATTTTCAAACATATTTTCAGATTTGATCAAGTTTCATCCAATAATTGGAGTTTGAGGCCAATAGAAGGATGTGATGGATCTAGGTTTGGAAAGTGCTCTTGGCCATTTTCTACAACTTGTTGACTTATTTTCAAAGTGTTCTCATCTTCAAGTTTCATACTACTTTCTACCTAAGGTGAGGTATTGTTGTGTTTTTTATTTTCCTAGGGGTATTTGAATTTATCTTAGGTGGATCTTATCATTTTCATTTAGGAATCCTTCTCTAACACATTTGAGTAGGTTTTATGCATTTTATCTCATTACAACCTTAGAAGACCTTAAGGTTAGGAGCACACACATTTTATCAATCATTTTATTTACTATTTGTGGAGGTATTTGATGTAGAGAAGGGGCGAGAAATCTCTTATTACTAAAAAAAAAACCACTCTTTCAAACCTTGAGACCTCAATTGGTGGGTTTTCCTTCATAAACCCTCATTTTGCTAGTAGCCTTTCAAAAAGTCATTTTTGGACATAAATCTTCAACCAAAATTGATCTCCAGGAAGGAACACTTCTTTTAGATACCCATTTAGAAATTTTCAAGCATATACTAAAATTAGGTAAGGTTTATTTGTATGGAATGGGTACAAAATTGACTGTCCTCCTTTTGACTAGGCCTAATTGGTCACTTGAGCTTGACAACATCTAGGTTTATGCAAGGAAATGACACCAAACAAGAGAAACAACCTGATTTGTGGATTCTCAGGAATGTAAAACCTATTCATGGAATAACACAATGTTTTCCAACCCTTCCATAAACAAACAATGTCTAGATTTGCTCAACCCATATTGAACTAAGGGTTTTTTTTTTAACTGTTCTAAGGATCTGTGAAAGCGAACTGGTGAAGAGATCTCCTTAACACATGAAAATAACGATCTCCAATCTTGTAGGGTGGTAGAAGACATGATGATATAATTCCCTACCAACTTTCATGCTTTTCCCATGGGTATACACAAGTTATGGTCGTTTAAAGGTGACTACAAACCCTAGGACAACCTTTAGGTAGGTTTTACAAAAACACTCATAACTTCTACAAATCAAGTTGAAAATTACTCAAACCAATTGCAGATGAAAGCTAAGATAGAGGAAATCCTTAGAAAGTTGGTTTCAGATTGATTTTTATTTATACAAATCTGTACCACGTGAAAGAACAGGACGATTAGAGGAAAAACATAGTAAATTTTCTCCAAATTTATTCAAATTTTCATTCCAATCTCTTACCAACCTTTCTCTTTAACATTACAAGGAATTTTATTCATGTAGTGACATATTTCAACTACCTCCAACCATATTTTGGTTATTTGGCTTAACAAATCCTCAATTACATGGGTATGTGCAGGATCATCATGGAAAAAATAGGCCCTTAGTGGCAAAAAATTCAAAAGAATCAAAGCTAGGTAGCTTGACGTAAAAATTTGAATAAGTTATCTAAATTATTTCAAAAATATGTAAGAATAGTTCATCTATAGAAAATTTAATGTAGTTTCTAAACTACTAGGTTTATTTTAAAAAATATCTATTTGGCGAAAATTTGAAATTTCAATGTTATAGTACTTAAATTTCACAGAAAAAATAAGAAGTAGGTGTCTTTCTGACCACCCTAACTAGAATAAAATGATAATTATTTTTTATAAGATTTTAGATATAAGTAGAGGACTCATGTCCTGATGTGAGGCATATTTTTTTGTAATTTTTTTCCAGGTAAATAATTAATTATGATTTTTTTATTACAACTTTTAAAAAATATAAAAACTCATATGTCTGACCACCTTAACTTGGTCAAAACTTCATGAAATTAAATTAAATTTTTATATCATATAGTATGCAAAGTATAGAATATGATGCATGTTTCAAATTTAAAAAATGTGATGCCGTTTGAAACCTATAGATTTTTTTCAATTAACCTATCAATTAGGACTTTAGTCATAATTCAAATAGAAAATGAATAATAATAATTTATTAAATTCAAATTAAAGCATAATTTATATTGGTGGAAAGATGAGAATCTCCTTTAAAAACCCTTTTCGTTTCATCAATTTTGGGTAAAAAAAGGTCATCAGCCACATAGCCTACACATACCATCATATCGACACTTTTTGGCATATCATGATCCTACACATACCAACACTTTTGTTTGCAAAAAGTTGCAAAATTGCTTGACAATGTTGACAACATTTTCATTTTTACTTAACCTTGCACTTAGAGATTCCATAATGACTCAAACTGACTCCAACACACATGAAATGGCCCAATAAGACCTTATTACATGAAAAACATCAAAACCAAACAAAATTCCAACTTTTGACCCCTTGGCTTGGCATAAAATGACTTGTGGGTACCCCTACACCAATAGAAATACCAAAATAGGGGTTTGAGTAAGGAAGATTTCTATATAGCCACCCACTCATTTATTTTCCAAATTTTTCCAGGTTCAAATTCAAAGATAGAGGTCACAGAGTGATAAAATAAAAGCAAGACAAAGAGTTACAGGATTGAATTTTCGTATATTAAAAAAGTCAACTCAGACATGGGTGTCCTGGGTGATTTAGTCCAACAAATTTAGCTCCAAATTTGTATAACAGGTGCACATAAATCTGCCCTTTCCAAATATACTATTGAAATTTGGTTTTATAGTTTCTTTGTTAAGAAAAAGTTGTATTTTCAAATTAGGTCGCATAGTTTCATTAGGTCAATAAAATTAAGTAAATTCTAATCAATTTCTAAGGCATAAAAGGATCAAATATGAGGTTGATTGACTCACCTTCAATATTGGAATTCAATCTAATCTCCTTGCATATTTGTAACCTAATGCTTTTTGAAAAATGATTGATGTTAGTGATTTACACATTAGTTCCAGGATCCATTTTTCAACTAAACAACATCATATCATTAATTTTCTTTATTTTTGTAGAAGCCTTAGGCTTAAATCTAGCACATTTGAAAATTTTCCTCAATATTATAGTCTTAGGCATCCATCTCTATGTTATAGCTTTAATGTTAGTCTTATCTTCTCCATGCTTGAAAGAAGCTAATTTCAAATTTGAATTTTCTTTCCATGTATCATCATATTTGATCATTATTTTAGATATCCTATAATCATTTAGATCTATCATCATCTTACTAATTATTTTCATCTTATCTTCTTTGAATCTCTTCATTTTCTCTCAATTCCTTTATCACTGTAATGAAAACTTCCCTATCTGATGGGAATGGTTCTGCTGAGCTTGATGGAGTGGAAACTATTTGAACTATTACATTTTTAGATGCTAGTTGAAGAGACCTGAGCAACTAATTCATCTCTACAACTACTTTCATATATTGATCTTGCAACATATTGAAATCAACATACTTCTTGGTTGTGGCTTCACCGAGTAAAGTTGTATTCACTACCAATGATGTAGCTTAGGGAGTAGGAGTATCTATGACTCTCTTGTTTATAAAATCTCCCTTTAGTTCATGGATGTTGTTGACAAACTTTGGCTTATTTATTTTTGGGCTCATAGCACATATCATAATTTTTTAATGAAATTTATTTTTTAATAATTTTGCAAAGTTCAACTTAATCAAAACATCATAGTTTTCATGCAATATAAATCATTGTCTAAATATTTTTCTGTTGTTTTTTATAATAAAAAATTACCCTCTTATAGGGGATTTTATCCTGTAATGCACTATATATTTTTTTAAAAATTAAATACGTCTTAGTATTTTTTAAATTTCCAATTAGCCTCATGTTTTATTATAAAGGCCTACTTACAACAAAGAATAAATTAAAATCATGATTAAGCTAATTAATGTATTAAAAATGGATTCTAGAGTCCAAGCTCTACAAAAGGTTATTTTTAAATTATCATGAAAGTAACCCTAGTTGGATAAATCTAGAGTTCAAGTTAGTTATTTATTTATTTTCCCAAAAGAGAAGTTAATCTACCACATAGATAACCACAAAAACAATTGTGAGTGAAATGGTGTCAACCAAATCCCTCTCAACTAAAATGGATTCACTTAAAACCTTTCATATAGATTGAAACTTGGTTTAAATTTTTTATTTAAAAAATTCTGTTTGGTGGCTTCAAGCATAAGTGTTTGGTTAAGAACTAGATGTTTCATGTAGGTGCCACATGGTTTTGGATAAAAAAATTTCTCCCAAAATTGTTTAGAATGAAACCATTTCACTTCAAACTATTTTATTGACCAAAAGTGTGACAATAATCTATACTTTTACCCCACCCAAGACAAGGGATCTTCACAAAAAGAACTAAATAGACCTAAAATAAGATAATAATTTTAGTTTATCAAAAGATATAAAATGTAGCAACAAAAATAGTACACCCAACCTTTGATGAATGAAGTGCACAGGTAGGGTTCGTATTTCACACTTGTTACACTTGAGGAAACCTTTGGGATCTCAATCTGAAGATAGAAAGGGCGAAAGAGATCTTGCAATAAGGTATCCTAGGGTTTTATTAGAGACAATTAGAGGGTTCAACACCAAGCTAGGGCTTGTAATGACAAGAAATGAATGCAAGACACAAAGTACTTGCACCACAAAAAATTGGACCCTCTTGAGAAAAGAGACAATTTCACATGCAATTTGACCCACTTTTGAGTCCCTTTGCATCATTTATCCTTCAAAAAAACATTTATTTTTCCCTAAGACCCATTATTTTTTATCTAGAGGTCCATTTTACTTGAGAAATCACCTAAAACCTAACAAATAGCACTTAATTCTCTCATACCCCAAAAACCCACCTTCAAAAATTAATAGTGGGACCCATTTTCCACCTTGGGTGAATGAGTCCCCTCTGGTGGGACCCATTCACCAAGGGTGGAAAATGAGTCCCTTTTGAGGGAAAATTCAATTTTCAGCTAGAATTTGACTAATTTAACTTAAATTTTTGGTGAATGTTGGCCTCTTAGGTCTAAATAATAGGAAAATAAGGTGTTGTTTCTTATAAATACTCATTTTAAGTCATTTCACACATCTTTTTAGTCATTTCACAAAAGAAATTTGTAAAGTTAAGTCTTCTACAACAAGTCTCATTAGTAAAAGTTGAAGTTTTAGGGCAACAAACTAGGATTTTTGCAGGTCTTGAAGCTCAATCTTTTTGTCAAGATTCAACATTTTAAAGGGTTGATGATGGATTCCTATGGTGAATCATGAATAAATATATGTTGAGGAGGTGCAACTAGCCACAAAATCACGCCTAAAGACTTGGTTTCAAAGTGATTCCCTTTTCCATTTTCACACTATCTTTAGATTAAGGTTTACATTTTGTTTGTTTGTCATTTGCATGCCATTTAATTTCCATTTTTGATGTGTTGTAAGGTTTCTAGGGTTTATATCTTGCATCACAAAAATCATCTTTGCATTTCTTATTCTAGAACAATAGAATAGGGCTTTTGTCACATTTCATATTTTCCTAGTCTTTAACACATCTAAGGGTAGGGTTTTATGCAATTTTTTCTCTATTCAAGGTTTAACTACCCAATTAGGGGTTTGGCCAAGGAAAACCCCCCATTAGAGAAACAATTTTAACCTATTTTGTAGGAATTTTCTGAGATCCTGAGTCAAGTTTCTGTCAGAAATTATTGTGCAAGTGTCAAGGTGCAAAACAAAAATCTTAAGTTGCAAAAATTTAAAAGTGGAATGATTAACCATGCATGGAAAATGGGCCCCTCCTAAGATGTAATTTTGAGTTAGATGCAGATTTTGGCTCCCAATGGACATAAAATACCCTCTATCTAGAAAAATCTAGAACTAGGACTAATTCGCTTAGGGTGGCAAATGAGTCCTAGTCAGCTCAAATTCAAATTTCATCTATTTTCAATTTTTTTCCAGTCTTCTTCAGTTTCCTAGGTGCACACATTCTAAAAAGAAAAATCCTTATGTTTGGTTTAGTTTGCATTTTTGTTTATTCTTTTAAGCTTTTTGCAAACAACACTGTGTTTTTAAACATAGCATAAATTCTAGGTTGTGCATACACAACCAGTCATATAGATCACTTAGTTGCACTTAGTTCATTTCATTTAATAGCATCATACATTACATAATTTGAATGAACCTAGTTATCATTTTTGGCCTACCTCTCTCCTTTTAGGTTAAAAACCCTAGAAGAGCAAGAAAGGTCTAGGGTGCCAAAAATCTATGGTTTATTTTGGTGAACCTACATATTGAACATAATATCATTCTAATTTACATTTCTAATTACATCTTAAGACTTAATAACTTCATCATTTTTCATTTTCCTGCATCTTAAGACTTCTTAAACATTGCATTAGTGAAAGCATTATTTAGAATTCATTATTGCATTACATTTCATTAAATCACTCCAACATGTTGCATTTGCATTTTTTCTTTGTATTGTACAAACCTGAAAATCTCTAGAAAAGACAAAAAAATGAAGAAAAACTTAACAAAAAATTATCCCCTAGGACTCATTCACCACCTTGGGCGAATAACTCCCACTATAGTGTTTGAATCAGGATTTCTATATTTCATTTCCTTGCATTGCATCTTTCTATTTTCTATAATCATCTTTTTGTTATAGTTCAGTTGTTTTTGTTTTCTTAGCATAAATTTTACTTTTTTTCATGGCATTCATTGATAGTTTTAGATATTTAAAAAAATCATTTTCCATATTTGTTCCTCGTTCTTTTACATCAAATTCATCAACATATAAAGACACATAAATAGAAACATCAAACCATCCCTTCAAATAAATGATTCAAATTACAAACAACATCTCATCTAAGCCTCTTAGTAGTGATGATGTTGACAAGTTAGATGGAGTTCTTAAGGACTTCCTCTCACTAACTTCATCCTCTAATTCTTACAATGAGAAACCTAAACCCCTTAGTCATAAAGTCTCCCTCAAACCTTTTAGTTGTGATGACTTTGATTTGTTAGATGAAGCCCTCTAAGACTTCATCTCGTAGAAGTCATCCACTAAGGTTTTTTGTGACAAGTTCATGATAATGAACATACAAACATCTAATACTTCTCTTGAACACCTTAAACCACTTGACGATCTAACTCACCTCTCACACCTTTTAGTGGTGATGATTTGGATTTGTTAGATGAGTCCTTTTAGGACTTCATTTCACTCAAATCACCCTATAAGGTTTGTTGTGAGAAAGTTAAAAAAAATCATGTTAATTTCATTCAACCTCAACTTATTCTTTACCCACCTTCACATAAACTTCATCCCTCTAATCAGCCCTAGTACACTCTTTACCCGCCTAAAACCAATGTGTTGCAACAATCTAGTATTATTATTGTTGCTCATACATATAATACCCAAAAAAACCCACAACTACCACATCCAACCCCACCATCTTTACCCTTACCTAATCCACCTAGTGCTCCTCACTATAGCCCACACACAAAGGAGTATGATCTTGTTGAACAATTAAAGAATACTCCTGCCAAGATTTCCCTTTCGGATTTACTTCAAAACTCACCAAATTATCACAACATTTTTCAAACAACCTTGTGTCATAGAAAAATGTCCCCTTGTCATTTTCATGGCCTTTTAGGTCTTGTTTCATGGTGTTGGAACTATGTTTCTCTGATTTTATGTTCTAACATGCCTTGAACATGCTTATTTAGGTACTAAAACTCAAATAATGATGTCTTGTGAAGGTGTTGTGAAGTGTTCTAAGAAATTTCTACATTCTTCTAGACTCTATTTAATGCAATTTACCTAAAAATCACCTTTGGGTATGTGCAAGATCATGATGGGGTATGTGGCTGATGACTTTTTTTTTACCCAAAATTGATGAAACAAAAAGGGTTTTTAAAGGAGATTCTCAACTTTACAACATATAAATTATGCTTTCCTTTGAATTTAATAAATAATTATTATTCATTTTCTATTTGAATTATGACTAAAGTCCTGATTGATAGGCTGATTGAAAAACATCTATAGCTTTCAAACTGTATCACATTTTTTGAATCCAAAACATGCATCACATTCTATGCTTCTCATATTATAGGATTAAAAAAAATTGAATTTCATGAAGTTTTTCCCAAGTTAAGGTGGTCAGACATATGAGTTTTTTATATTTTTAAAAAAATTGTAATAAAAAATTCATCATTAATTATTTACTTGGAAAAAAAATACAAAAAAATATGCAACACATCGGGACATGAGTCCTCTACTTATATCTAAAATCTTATAAAAAAATATTATCATTTTATTAGGGTGGTCAAACAAACACCTACTTCTTATTTTTTTCCTAAAATTTAAGTACTACTACATTGAAATTTCAAATTTTCACCAAATAGATTTCCTTTTTTTAAAATAAAAATAGTAGTTTAGAATCTACATTCAATTTTCTATAGATTCTATTCTTACATATTTTTGAAATACTATAGATAAATTATTCAAATTTTTTGGTCAAGTTGTCTAACTTTGATTTTTCTAAATTTTTTGCCACTTAAGTGCCTAATTTTTCCATGATGATCCTGCACATACCCCTTTTTACCCATCAAAAAGTCTTATTTTGAAGTGTTGTAAAGTATTTTAAAAATAATTCATGCTCTTCTAGGCATATCTTCACTATTTATACCTTTTTCATGCTTTATTTGGTCCCTTTATGCCCTCATATGTCTTAAAGTGTATTTTTGAATGTTATTCTGACAAATAACATTAAATGCAACATATTTCCCAATACACATTTTTTGGTCCTAGGTGGGACCCATTCACCATGGGTGGCGAATGAGTCCCCCTTGGCCCCAAATTCAAAATATTTCAAATTTCCTTTCAGGATTTTATTCAAAATCACTTGATGTCAGCTTGTGATGAGGTATGAATGGATACTAAGGTGCAAGAATTATATAAATATGTGTTTTTCACCTCATTTTGCATCTCCTCACTCATTCAAGTATTTCATCTCATATTTCAAGAATTCAAGCATTTTACAACATCCTTTCAAGCATTATTGAAGCACTTTGAGGTAGCCATTGACATTACTTCAGACTTGAATTATCAAGGGTTAAGTAAGTTGATAGAACTTGTATGTTATTATTTTATCTTTCTATTTCATTTCATTATCTTTTCAAGGGTTTAATTATGAAAAATGGGGTTTGACCAAGGCAAACACCTATTCACTAACCCTCAATCATTTTTCCCCTATTGCATGTCTATTTGCAGCTCTTTGTATGCATATTTGACAAGTTATTAGGTGTTGAAGATTGATTTCCAAGTCAACTAGGTGCTTCAAGTCAAATTCAATCAAATTGAAGCTTGGAGAGAGTTATTTGTTCATTTTCTACATAATTGACTTTAGCAACCTGACAAGCAGACATTTCTAGATCTGGTGTTGTAGAGTTGTCTCCTGATTTTTCAAAAAATTGGGAGAGGACTGATTCACCACTTGTGGTGAATAAGTCCCAACTTAGGACTGAAAAATATGAATTTTGTTAGATTCTAGATCCCGACAGACAGAAACCAGCTCCCAACACTTTTTCACCAAGAGGACTAATTCGCCACTGTGGGTGAATGACTCCCACTGTTAAAATTTAGTAATTTCCATCAGGATTCACAACATTCCAAAATCATCACAATTCATCCTAGGTGCACTCATATCCATCTATGTACTTTCCATTTTGGATAATTTCTTCATTTACATAGTTA
Organism: Sequoia sempervirens; assembly: GCA_007258455.2. Classification (NCBI taxonomy): domain Eukaryota; kingdom Viridiplantae; phylum Streptophyta; class Pinopsida; order Cupressales; family Cupressaceae; genus Sequoia; species Sequoia sempervirens. The sequence goes on from VDFB02316074.1 coordinate 241,480, forward strand.
TTTGCATATCACAATGTGTTTTCAAACATAGTTGTAATTGTACTTTTGCATTCATTTTCGGTCATTTGGATTAGTCAATTGCATTTATTTAAGTTCATTTACATTAAACAACATTGCATACATTCTGATTCGAGTGATACATGAACATTTTTTGCCCTATCTCTCCCCTTTTAGGTGAAAAACCCTAAAAGTGCAAGAGTAGTCCATAGGGTCCCAAAATTCTATGTTTCAAACCCCTAAAAAAAATTGCAGTTCCTTTTGGTACCACTCTGAATGATGTGGCAGCTCTAACCCAAAAGATAAATCTTGACATACTTTCCATCAACATGAGCTCCCTCCTTTAGATTTGTGCAAATAAAATGATGCCCAATTTCTTGGGATAATTACTTTACCTATTACAGTTGAGGTGGCTACTTTGTAAACTCCTATCCATGTCATGCCTTATGATATTTCATATAATCTTCTTTTAGGTAGACCATGGATTCATGAGATGAATGTAGTGCCTTTGACCCTTTATTACATCATGAAATATGTCTATAACAATCACATCTATCAAGTTGAAATAGACCCCAAGCCTGAAAGTTGCTTGCACATTGAAAAAGGAGTTACGAGTCCTCTAAAAACAGTAATTCCAACATCTAATATAGATCCTCTTGAAATTAAAAAAAATGATGAGGAATTGGTATCTAAATTATTTGGTGATGATTGGGGATCCTTAGAATTCACACCCTCGTTTATAGGCGAATACATACTCACACAAAAGAAAGATGAGAAACAAGAACAATCAACAATCATGTCCACTCAAAATTTTGAAAAATCATCTCAAACATCTATCTCCTATAATCTGGATGAAAATGCAACATACACAACAAATTTTGATGAGATAGATTATCTGTAGTACCCCTCCATTTTTATTATGTTATCTGTTAGCATGTTTTCACTTTGTTAGACCTTGGTACTTTGTTTTGGTGTATTGATCGCTGACTTTAGAGCGATAGTGGATTTATTTTGTGATATGATGATACATTGTATGGTGATAATTATTTATGACATGCTTTATGTTAGCATAGATGTTTACTTCTGATGTTATTGCTATCTATATGCTTATGGTAGATTAATTCATATTTATTTTGTCAGTTTGATGTGATGTGTATTGGTGTGGAGAATGGAGTTGCATCACTCGCTCGCGAGTGCCCTGTGATTTCTGTGATTTTCTCTGCACAGTGTGTTTGAAACATGGATTATATATATATGTATGTTATTTGTCTGATTACAGGATTGTAGGTACATGACACCAAATCCACCTGGTCTCGCAGGTCTGAGCATGTCAAGACTCAATGGAAACGTTGATTAGGAGGTAGTAACAAGGTTTTTCCTAGTCTAGTCTCAAACTCAATCACAGTACGTTGTCAGTTTAGGTTTGGTGTTTCTGGATGTTTTGTCTATGTCAGTTTGGATTATTTATTATGAAAGGTAAATTTTGTTAATTTAATGGTAGATTAATGTTTCTTTTAATTTAATGTTTATTTAAATTAATTTTAGATGTTGTAAGTAAAAGCTTTATATTTTATTTAATTAATTAAATTAGTTTATTTGGTTAAGTAATTTAATCATTCAGATTAAAATTATTTAATTAAATAAATAAATAAATTGTATTAAAGTTACTTTATTTGTGAGAATAGATTAAATATAAAAAAAATAAACAAAGAAAATGAAATTGAAATTTGAATTATAAATTCTTTAATTCTTTAAAATGCATTGAATTCTTGATAAGTGAGGAAAGAAATATTTTCCCGTGAGTTTGTTAGAAGATATTATCTTCTTGCCAAGTGTGTTAGTTAAAATTTATTGCATTTTCCTTGTTGAAGATTCTCTCGGAGAAGATATTATGTAATTTGGGGAAAAACAGAAAAAACACTTCACGGAAAATTGAAAAGAATAGAGATTTGTTAAAAAAATTGATTTGGTTTATTTTGTGATTTCCTTTGGGTTTTGTTTAAAATTTCTGGAAGAGATTCTTGGATAGATTTCTGTTCAGTTTTTGCATTCTTCTGGAAAGTGGGAGTTTGTAAAGAGCTTTGGAAGTTGCACGCAACAGGCAGAGCTTATCCTCAACAGACAAATTCTTCAAGCTAAAGGTTTTTCTCTGTTTATTTATTTTGTTTATTTTCTTTTGAAAAGATTGATTTTGTAAAGAAATTAGATTTGTGCAAGTTTTATTAAAATTGTGAATTTAAAAGATTGCCTGAGGAAATATTTATGTTGTAACTTCTGTAATCTTCTCAATGATTTTATGTGAAAAATGATTATGTAGAAAGATGTTACCTCTCTGTGTTATATTTCAAAAGCAATATTTTATAGTGAAATTAGAGAGTAACCCTGTAGTTTTTTGTTAAGCAATTGAGAAGTTCCAGAAGAAAATTTTGTAGATAAAATTGAGGAAATGGATACCATTGTTAGAATCTCTGTTAAAAGTTTCCTGTAGAAAGTATTTTGAGTAATTAAATTGTTAAGGAAATTATCCATTATGGAAAAATAAAATAGAAACCCTCTATGATTGAATTATAATTTGATGAGGGAAAATTTGTGTATGTTGTTAAATCTCTCAATTTCCTTATAAAAACCTTGTTGAAAGTAATTACTTGATCTCAATATTTTATCTATCTTTTATTTGTGAATGTATTTATATAAATATATTTAAATATATTTGTATATATATAAATATATATATATATTTACATTCATATATAAATTAGATTGTGAAAATTTTATTAAAAATACATGTACTTTCGAAAATTGCCGTATAGGCGAGATTGAGGTATTGAGTTTTAAAAAAAGATGGATTAAATCTATCATTGAAATCACAATGTTTGTTTTCTTTTAAAAATAAATAAAAATAAAATTTCATTTGTAAAGGGGGCCACAGGGGTTACCCCCACATCTGCCCCCATATAGGGCGATGACTGTGGAGGCAGCCGGCGCTGCCCTTACATGCATCGTGTGACTATCAACACAGTCGTCTCCCCATATGGGGAGGGCTGTGTATACATCCATTAACTGTATGGTAGTATAGTTGCATGGAAACTAAAACATTGTTTTTGTATAATTTTTTATGAATAGCGATTTACTTTATTATTTAAAATGAAATTTGTTACTCATTAAATTCAGATGTTGAGTTAGATTATAAGTATATATATATTATTTTTATTTCTATGTAAGTATCTATATACTCATATTATTTAAGGAAAATAATTTTAATATAAAAAATAAGATTTTCTTTCAAAATGCATGTGATGTATGAAGTCAATTAGCTTTAAAAAAAAAGATTGAAAGAGGAAATTTCATATTTACTTTTATGTGATATTGAGGAAATCAAAATTAGATTAATCGTTACAATTTCTTTATTGATGAGAAAAGAATTACGATCAAGTTGTTTTATTTTCATCTTATTTCTAGTTGACTTGACTGGATTTAGTAAATCCTAAAATTAGATGTTTATTATTCTTGATTTGCTTTAATTTGTATTTCTTTTTCTTTTATTTGGTGAATTGGGATTATGTTAGATTACAAGTCTTCCAGATAAGTTTGTTTTAATGTGGGAGTTGTTATTTGTTTAATTACAATACTTTGAGTTAACTAGGGTAGTGCACATGGTTTTGTATGGTTTTTAGATGCCTGGTTCTATAAACAGGTTGTGATGTCTATTGTTGTATGTTTGGTGTTAGATACTAGTTTATGTGCACTTTGTTGACCTTAGTTAGTGGACTTAGATTCCTTGTGTTATTTTTAGGGGAGTGGCTCTTTGTGAGGGCCAACACACAAAGTGGTGTTTGGGTAACTCATGTAGAGTTAGTAAATCAGAGAAAACTAAATCAACACATTGGGTATTCTAAAATATTTAACTGGATTAATTATGCCTCACTTATAAACTCAAGGGCTAGTTCAATCTTGAGAATAAGTCGAGAAGGCCTAGAATGGCAAAGTCCATATCTTTTTATCTTAAAAGATATTCGATACCACAACAATTTTCATGTGGGGTTGGGTTTCGTAAGAGGTTTCCAGGGTAACCCAAGTTGGGGGCCGAAACCTAGGAAGAAACACCAGGGTAACCTATGCAACATGGTGATGACACTCCACGTAAAATAACAGTAACCTTGTGAACTTAGCATATTTGATTAACCTAATTCTGGAAGTAATGTAACCAATAAGTTAAGTGTGTACTTGTATAGATTTTCTATGGTTTTACTTGTGTCTAGGGTTTGTATGTTATGTCTAGGAACCTTATTACTATCTCCTAGCATGGGGTGGACCCACGGGTACCACATGGTTGGGTGGAATGTGTACCTTACTCTGTTGGGTCCCCAGTTCATGTTCATGGCAAAGAGTGCTTCTTGGAAGGAGAGCTCGTATTTGAATATATGTACTTCCTTATTTGTATCATTGGAAATTGTATATTTGTAATCTCTCCTCAATTGTTAATGAGGTGAACATTTGTAATATGTAATTGTAAACATTTATTTGACCTACCTCATTTGTAAAATGAGTATTGTAATGTTATTTCAAATGCAATGTATGAAAGAATCCTTTATGTATATTATGCTTTCAATGATGTGATTTAAATGTTATTCATTGTATACTTTTAAGTTTATGAAAATTAATATATATGCAATGCTAAATACTAAAGTCATCTATGGGAATTTCAAGTAGTGTGTCGCCGCATTACTTAGGGAATGTTTGCAATTAGTTAAGTGTTTATACTTTTAAAAAAATTACCACACTTTCATAGACAATGCATCATTCTTTAGGTTACAAGACGGGGCGTTACATTATCAATCCCTACCTAATCCACAATAAATGGAAAGACTTTATGGAAAAGCCTATGAAATTGTAAAACAATTAGGCTATAATGGAAAAGGGTGTGGAAAACATGAGCAAGGTGTTTTTGTCCCTATTGAACCTAATACGCAAGAAACAAAAACTAGATTGGGATATTCTTTTTCTAAAATAGAAAAAGCTACTAAACAACCATCTTTGAACATTAACGCTAATACATGTCAACCAAAACACAAACTCACAATCAAACATCTTGAATTGCTTGATATAAACTTACCACACTCATGCAAGTATGTTGATAGTGATGAAACTTTTAAGTGAATGTTAGGATTTTATGATAACACATCCTTGGTTAATTCCATGAAAAATATTCGTCATGCCATGACTGTTACCAAGCATGAAGAAAGTGATATCATTGAAGAATTCTATGAATCTAAAGGTCCTAAATCCAATGCACTCCCTTTAGGAGATACAATTGATGTGCCAATGGACATTAGTGACAAAGATGAAGTTATTAGGACTAGTAAGTGCCTTGATGATGAAGAACAAGAAGACACTACTACTTTACTTCATGATTTTCCTATAAAAAAATTCTTGGAAATATTTTGATATGCCAGGAATTGACCAGAAATTGTGACACATAACATTGTCCTTGCTAAAAACACTAAACCCAGTGTTCGTCAAAAGATAAGAAAAATGCACCCTAACATAGCCTTGTGTGTTAAAGCGGAGCTTGAAAAACTCCTTGATGTAGGCTTTATTAGACCTATTGATTATTCTCCTTGAATCTCAAACATTGTCATAGTTGCAAAACTAGATAATCATATTAGGATATGTACGAATTTCGGAAACTTGAATAAACCTTCTTTAAAAGATGATTTTCCGCTTCCTAATATAAACATGATCATGGATTCAATTGTTGGACATGCTTTGTTTTCATTCATAGATGTATTTTCTAGTTTTAATCAAATCCTTATTAACACCCAAGATCAATACAAAACTGCCTTTACAACTATTTGGGGAACATTTTGTTGGGTTGTGATGCCCTTCGGTCTAAAGAATGCTGGTGCAACTTATCAACATGCAATGACATTAATATTTCATGACTACATTCATAAAATTTTGGAATATTACATGAATTATATCCTAGCTAAATCATTAACATGTCAAGACATTGTAAATGTCATTTGCAAAATCTTTGAACGAATACGTAAATACAATATGCGATTGAATCTAAAAAAGTGTGTCTTTGTTGTGCAGGAGCACCTTGACACAATTTTACCTCCTAGTGGAAATTTTGAGAAATTGGTTCAATTTGATGTTTCACCTTTTAATTAGGGTCATTTAAGTAATTTCTAATTTATTAAAGTCCTATCAATGTGAAAAATGCAAAATTGTCAACAAATAATGTCAAAATTGCACAACAATGTAAAAGGTGCATAAAGCAAGAATTAGGAGTTACTAGGTCATTATAGTCTAATCAATAATGGGAAGTTGAAAAATAGTTGGAAACTAATTCTATATTGGGGTATGTGTAGGATCATCATGGAAAAAACAAGCCCTTAAGTGGCAAAAAAATTAGAAAAATCAGAGTTAGGCAACTTGATGTAAAAATTTGAATAAGTTATCTATATTATTTCAAAAATGTGTAAGAATAGAATTTGTAGAAAATTGAATGTAGTTTCTAAAGTACCAGGTATGTTTCAAAAAAACAATCTATTTGGTGAAAATTTGAAATTTCAATGGAGTGGTACTTAAATTCAAGGAAAAAAAAAAGTTGGTGTTTGTTTGACCACTCTAACCACAATAAAATAATAATATTTTTTATAAGATTTTAGAATATAAGTAGAGACTCATGCCCCATGTGGTACATATTTTTTGTAATTTTTTCCAAGTAAATAATTAATTATGATTTTTTTTATTACAACTATTTAAAAATATAAAAACTCGTATGTGACCACCTTAACGTCAAAACTTCATGAAATTCAATTTTTCTTTTTAATCCTATAGTATGTGAAGCATAATGTGACACATGTTTTGAATTTAAATTTTTTGATACCATTTGAAAGCTATAGATGTTTTTCAATCAGCCTATCAATAAGGACTTTAGTCGTAATTTGAATAGAAAATGAATAATAATTACTTATTAAATTCAAAGTAAATCATAATTTATATTGGTGAAAAGATGAGAATCTCCTTTAAAAACCCTTTTCGTTTCATCAATTTTGGGTAAAAAAAATGTCATCAGCCACATACCCATCATATTGCCACTTTTTGGCCCATCATGATCTTGCACATACCCATTATGTAAATTCCTTTAAAAAGGCCTTTGAACTCCTTTTGTACTCGTTGGTGATTGAATCCTTGAAGGAAAAAATTAAAAAATCTATTTTCAGGCTTGTGTATGGCCTGCATGGACTTCAAAACATGCAAGCATGTTCTTGAAAGTTGGTATTGTCAATCACCTTCCCACTGAATCTTGTTTCATGCATTTTAGTTAAGATTTGTGGAAGATATGTTCATTTTTCTCAAAACTTCTTTGATACCAAACTGATGCAGAGCATCATACACAAAGGAAGACACCAAACTTTCTCAACTTAAAAAATTAATTCACTTATGAAAATAGAGTTCTAAAAGATCATTAGATCATCAAACCTCATTACTCAACTAAGTCTTCAAGTTTAATCTTCGGTTTATGTTACAAGGATTCAAAACTTCATTAGTGCACCCTCCAAATGCATGGATCCATTAAAGAAAAAATAAGACTCCTCCAATAGTCCAAACAAAAAAATGATCACCATAACCCTTAACACTCACCAAGAATCAAAACATACCGTGTCAATGATCTATCCCATCAAATTCTATTGGTTCTTCATGATTGTTCTAAACAAGCTACAAGTACTTTGTTCTCAAGGGACAGTAAACAATAATCAATTCAAGACTTGTATTCTTAAGAACCCAACCTTGTAAAATGATTCAAGGCATGCGTATTTTTTCCATGAACAAATATTTAAATGATTTTATGATTATTACGAACCAAACACCTTGTAATTCTTCCTTACTAAGTTTTCATTATCACTATCAACACAGGACATTCAGTATAAGGAGAATTTCAAAAAAAATTATTATCTAAAGATTGAAGGTAGTGACTTTTAATACCTCCTTACACCTTTTAAAAATATTTCCATTCAAAATTAAATTCCTTGCATTCATCAAAACATGGGATACAGTCTACATACTGTCTTTTTATCATATTTTTGGTGAAAAACACAGTGTAGGGCTTGCTTGTTCTCAATCAAGACCATAAGATAAGAATCCAAAACTTTGGAGTTTGAAATATGATATAAAAAAAATTGTTACACAAATTTTTAGATGATTTCACTAAGCCATTAAAGAGAAACTTAATTTCTTTTATTCACTGTTACCCTAGCAAGGGTTTCATAGCAGTTTTGAGAAAAATGAACATATCTTCCACAAATCTTAACTTAAATGCATGAAACAAGATTAAATGGGAAGGTGATTGACAATACCAAATTTCAAGAACATTCTTGCAAGTTTTCAAGTCCGTACAGGCCGTACACAAGTCTAAAAACAATGTATTTTTTGGAAAATGTGCAAAAAAATAGAATTTTTCATTATTTCCTTCAAGGATTCAATCACCAACGAATACAAAAGGAGTTAAAAGGAATTTTTAAAGGAATTTACACCATATAGAATCAGTTTCCAACTGTTTTGTAACTTCCTATTATTGATTAGACTATAATGACCTATTAACTCCCTAATTGTTGCTTTATGCACCTTTTACATTGTTGTGCAATTTTGACATTATTTGTTGACAATTTTTGATTTTTCACATTGATAGGACTTTAATACATTATAAATTACTTAAATGACCCTTATTACAAGGTGAAAAATCAAATTGAACCAATTTCTCAAACTTTCCACTAGGAGGTAAAATTATGTCAAGATGCTCTTGCACCATTATGATAATAACCTAGATACTATGGGCATTGTTAGAAAAAAATTAAGTAAAATTCATAATAAAATGAGGGAGATGGAGAAAATATGGAATTAAACAAATACCATAAAAAAATGATGAGAATGAAAATTTCCCCTAGAAAACTTATTTCTATTATAAAAAGAATACTAATGAAGGTTGTATTGGGAACTATGTTTGGCCACTCAAAACTTAAAAAAAGAAGTAGGGTAAAGAAAAAGACACTCAAGAGGTCATTGAAACAAACAAGGAGGTGATGTTAATTAGGATAAATATGCTTGGGAGGAGTCTCTTTACTCCTTGCTTCAATATTGGAACCTCATTTGCTATTTTTGTTTTTGGCTCCTTGGATTTTTCTTCTATTAGGTTACCTCTTTTTTGGTCTAGTAGTATTGTTATATTGTTGGGTTCTTGTGTAGGATTGTTATCCTACATTCTATATTTTTTAAAGTTATGCATTAAGTTATAATTTTTCTAAACTTATGGGATCAAGACCCTTTCCATGATAACTTAATAAAAAACATTAGGAATGTTAGGTTGAGACACTATTTCTAACAAGAAAGAGGTGGATATTTATAAGATACACTACTCATATATGTTAATGTATAACTAGTGTGGGATAAATGAGCTATAGTCAGATGTGTACACATCTTCACAAAACTAGGAAAATGGAAGTTACTGTAGTGTAAGAAATCATATGCATTTACAATTTCACACTTTATTTGGGTCCCTTAATTTATTGGACAAGTAATTAAGCTTCTAATTTTCCAAATTGTTCATTCTAGATCCTTAAATTATCCTAATTTTTGGCATTTAATTAATGAAATTAATATTTTAATCACCCTGGAATGTAAATTTCCTAGACTTTTAGGCGAGGAACCATTTTCCTAAGGGAAAATGTGTCCCCTTTAGGTCATAGGACCCATTTTTAAATATGTTTTTGGTGGTCTTTTAATGATTCAAATTCAATATGCAATTACCATCTCTTGGATTCTTAGTTTTGAGAAATTAGATAAACACCTATAAATACAAAGTATTTTTATCAATTCAAATCTAAGAAATATTATTACATATATTTATAGAAATGTCATATGATAAAATATTACTTTCAAGATCATTCAAGAGTAGATTTATCTGTCATTTGTTGTAACAAGTCAATATCTTATTATCATGTTCAAGCTTATGTGTGTTCATTCCATCTTGTGAAAGCTAACATGCATTGTTGATCCTAAAGAATACAGGCATTTTCAAGTGTTCAAATCCATCAAGAAAAGAAAGATCATGTTCCTTGGAGTGATGTGTTTGTCTTCAGTCCTCTAAGGGAAGCCATTGAAGGTTTGGTGATTTGTAGCAAGGAAGTGTTCATTCATCATTTCCTTAGATCCATTTTCATTATATTTGTATCAAGGTTCAAACATGGGGTTTGACTAAGGTAAGTTCTCATTCAAAAAAAAAATTATCCCCCCTTATTTATGTATGTGTACAAATTATAAGTTGAATAAGGATTTAAGATCTTGAAGAGAAATTTTCTATAGTTGCATATGATGTGATCATTATTGTCAAGCCACAAAAAATTAATTGCAGATTTTATTTCCATATTTTTGATAGTGGAACCTATGCATAATAGAAGCTAAGATCCTATCTTAGAGGACCAACAAAATAAATTTTAGAAGCCCTAACTAAGACCCATTCACCCTAGGGTGAACTTGTCCTTTAGCAAATCTCAAAACCTATTTTTGGTGATTGGTACATGTGTCCTTACCCTTCATAGCTTTGCCTACAAATTGTGGTTTCAATTTTTATACTTTCAAGAATTTGCATTTCATGTTCTAGCTCCTATAATTCATTTAGTTTGAGCATTGCATATCATTTAAAATTTGTTTCAATTATATTCTATTGTCTTAAGGAATGAGATCCAAGTCTAATTGACTGACCATTGAGGTTGAAAGTCAATCTTTACACCTTGTGATTTGTAATGTCCCCATTTTAGCCCTATGCTCTTCTTGAGGTTTTAGCCTATTTCTGGAAATCTGTAGGCTAATCAGATGTGTTAAATTTAGGATTTCCAATGTCAGTAAGTCCTGTTTCCAGCTCAGTTCAGTTTTCTATGGGTTTTGTTGTGGATTTACCATTTATAACAGTTGGCTATTTTTAGTAAGTCTAATTGTGGCAGTGGCATCATCATCAGTTCAGCTCCAATCATCCTGCCTTTCATCAGTTTCAGTTTTGGCTTTGGTTTTGGTTATCTCAACGGACTGAGTTTTATACTTAGTCAATTTTCATGTTTTGAAGTTGTACCCCATGCCTAGGCTTGATGACTTCAAGTTGTTTTAAAGAAGGGGACATTAAGGGGTCAAGTGAGCATTTAATTATTTATTAAATGCTTTATTGTTGCAAAGTGAAGTTGGACGCCTAAAGGGGAAGTTGAATGATTTTTTATTATTTCAAAAAAATTAAAGTGCAAAAAGGTGGTGTCCCTTTTGGAAGTTGAAGTGATTCAACTTCTTGGAATTTGAAGAGTCTCTTGTTGCTTCATTTTCCAACTGAAGTCTATATATTGATGTGTTATGGTGAGCTGATTATGCATATTTTTGAAGAGAAAAGTTACGCTGCTGGAATGAATCCAGAAACTGGCTAAGGGGAAGCTTAGCGAATCATTCTTTCTTCAGGCCTGCAACTATGGCTTCCTAGGAATATTTTTGATGACCATTCTTCATTCAGGAGTGTGGATAGTGCTCAATGGTGACTTTATTTACAAGAAAATTGCTGATTTATAATTTTTTTGTACTGTTGTAATTGGCTGAAGCTAATTTTTGTTCATAGCTTCATCATCGATTTTTATTTCATTCTAGCTATTCGCTCATGCTATGCAACTGTGAAGGGCAACCCTTTGTGCAAATTCTTGGAATTTAATATTGAGTTGCTGATTTTTAAAGTCAAATCGACCCCCTCAAGAGGGTCGTACCTTTTGGAGCTTGCCTTGGAATTCGTGCAACCTGTTTCTCTCTATTTTTGGCTCAATTTCTTCTTGGAACTTGGACGCCTAGTCTCTAGTTGTTGATTGGCTATGGTTTGGAGACTTTCTGAGCTGATTCAGGAAAACTATGTACAATTTTGTGAGTTTCCTTGTTGCTGGTCTGATTGTATGTTAACACTGTTTCTAATCAGACTTATTAAATATTGGTATTTTGGTGGTTGTGCTTCAATTTCATATCATTTAATCATTGTAAATGTTAGAGGAAGTGATACTCTAACTATTGGTTGATTTAGGAAGCATATCTTTGAGTTTTGCAACTTCTTTTCTTTATTGTAAAGCTGATTAGTAGTACTAACAACTCTTTCTTATTTGCTGCAATTTTATATCTGTTTTACACTCCCACGATTGAGTGGTTGAGTTTTAGAATAAACATTTATCTTTTTTGTAATTTTCCCCCACATTATAAGTGGTTGTGTGTACTGTATTCCTCCCACGAAAAATAAGTGGAAGTGAGGATTTAAATGGCTGGCTTGCCACCTTTAATAATTGTAATACTTTCACCCACTAAATAAGTGGAGAATCCCCACTGCTTGTGGATGCCTGCATCAGTAGATGAATTGTACTTTCTGCTTTGTTTGTGCCTAATGATCCTCTAACCATATGCTATCACCTCGCCCACATTGGGATCTTGGTGAACATTCTTGGTTAGAGTAATCTTCTTTGCTGATTTTCATTCTTGGAGCTAACGCTAACCAGTGTTTGGTTGCTGATTTGAATGTTAATTTTGGGGAAAATTAAGGGGGAATATTTCAGTGGTATCAAAGTCTATTTTCCTGCCATCCTGTGTGTTCAAAGCTTCAACTATCAAATGAGAGTCAGAGAAAAACCAATACTACATCAGAAGGTAGAATAGAGTTTAGTTTCAGCTTCAGAAGTTTTGAAGTTGGCATCTTTTCAGAGGTTTTAAGAATCCTTGTCTTTCCTATTTAACCTATGGCTTCAGATGAAGAGATATATTTGGCAAGATCTTTATACATTGAGGGTGCAAGGCTCATTAAAGAATATCAAACAAGGGATGAAGAAGTGAGAATACTTCTTCTATTGGAAAAATGTTTGAGCCAGGTGAAGCAGTCACCTTCAGGGATAATTAAAACCGCATTGGCACCTGCAGTGACCTTTTTGAAACATCCTTATTGGTTGAGGCATTTGAATGAAGAGATCAATCTACTGGTTACTTCATGCCTTAGTGAAGTGATGAGAATTTGGGCACCCTTGGTGCCCTATGATGATAAAACTATGAAGAGAGTTCTTCATATGTTCATAGAAAGCTTTCAAGACCTTGATGAAATTGAAAGCAATCAATACTCGAGAAGAGCTGCTATACTGAAGATCTTTTCAGAACTCAAACTAAGTATGTTGTTGGTTGATATGGGTATGGAAGACCAAATATATTATTTGATTCATTACCTCTTCATTTCAACTTGGAGTGAACAAGAGGAGGATATAATTGCAGCAATGAGAGACATTTTAGTTTTGATTATCAAAGAGTTGGATGACATTCTATATTTTGTCCTATCTTTCCTGCTAAATATTCATGAACAAGAAGGAAAGAATTTCTCTATTGCTGGTATGTTGATAAGAGATTTGTTCAATCAGTGTGAGGGAAAATTGAAGCCACACTTGAAGAAGATAGAGCTTATAAATGAAGTGGTCATTAATGCAGAAGATAAAATGTTGTTTCTCAATAATTCTATGGCACTTTCTCAAGAAGACCTCCTTGGTATGCTTGTGATTAATAATGAAGAGATCAGTAATGTTCCTACTCATGAAGGGGTTATTGAAGACAAGAAGGATATAATCTTCAAACCAGCCAACAATGATGATTCTTTACTTCATTATAGTAATGGAAATTTGGGTGGTTTTGAGTTTGATCATCAAACTAAGCTCTTGGGAGAGGTTATTTGTGAAGATACCAGTTTGTTTTGTTGGGAGGTGCCTTGTTCAAAAAGGTAACACTTAAAGAGCAGCATGAAGATAACTTTCTTGTTGATCATATTAATCAGCCTCTCAGCATGTGGGACCCGAGTGTGAAGTCATCTAAGGTTGTCAAGGAACCTTTATGGGATAAATATCCCTTTGATCCTAATAAAGTACCAAATTTTTATCTCAATGCAAGCTATGAGATGGACATGGGAGGAGAATATGTCTTTGACAAAGAAGCTTGTTTGGAAAAGCCCCATAGTGACTCATTAATCAAGTTGGGGGCTACTAAAACATATGATCAAAGTATCAGTAAGGTGGAAGTAGATTTGGAAGATCAAAGGGCCCTTGCTAATGGAGGATTTAAAGAGGATCTCAAATTTGACTTTCCAATTCATGAGGTTGTTTTTCAACCAAGGTTTGAAGAATTGGTAAAATGTGATCCTCTTCATTTTCAATTATCGGGTGGCAAAAGACAAGAGTTTTGGAGCAGCTTTGAGGGCAGCAAAGTCAAAAAACAAAGTTCTAATTTTGATATGCAGCTTATCAGTAGTTCGCCATCTTGTATTTATGAGTGGGAAAATCAATTCTTAATATCCATTGAAGATGAGGGTCAAGCCCTATTTAGAATTGATCGCTAATATAGTTTGATTGAAGAGAGTTTGGAAGGTGTTTGGATTGGAGCCACTCTCTTTAATTTTCAATTCTTCAAAGACTCCTTGGAGATTATAAAATTAGAATATCTATGCTGGATTATAGATTAGGATCATGCCTATGAATTCAAAAAGAAGACTAGTCGTGTATTCCAAGGAAATGAGGGAAAGGTTGATAAGCTTACTCTTGAGCTAGAATCAACCAAGGGTATGTTGAAAAATGATTAATTGGCCTTGATGGAGGTAGGAGACCAGCTAACTGATTTCAAACAACTCAGAGAGTGTGAGGATGAGTTACACTTTGTGATTGATAATCCTCCAAGCTTGCTTGTAAGTGAATGCATAAGAAGTTTAGAGGATTCAGTCTCCATATGGGAAGTATTGATTCATGATGACTTCCCCATCTTTGACACCAAGGTGTTGTCAAAATATGTTTTGGAAAAACATGTTGTTTACATGCCTGACAATTTATCCTTTGAATTGAGTAATGCTCACACTAACATGTCTAGGGAGATGGATTTGAAGACAATGTTTGTTTCAGGCTCGCTTGTTTTCAAAGCTTTCTTGGATAGACTTCAGTGTTTCACCAAAGAATTCAATAATGTCTTGAATGTGCATTTGGAGTTGATTGGCACGGGAATGTGTTGTGAATCTCTTCAGGGGTGTGGTGGATCATTCTTGGTCAGGTATCTTTGTTTGGCACCCTTAATGTGGAATGAAAAATCTTTTGAGGTATGGTAGGAAGGTTCTTTGGAGGGATAAGGATCAAACTTTTAGAATTAATGATGTTGTTCCCTTCCTTATCAGCCACTTGATGATCCCATTTGTTCATCAACAAATGGATTAGAGAGAAATATTGAGCAAAGAATGGTTCTTTGCTATGATGGAACTGTTTGAATGGGTGCTTCCAGCTTCAAATCTAAGTAGATTGGTCAGATTGAATGAGAAGTTTCAGTATGGAAGCAACTATTCTTCTCTTAGCATGTTGATTTCTCTTAAATCAGATGTTGAGTCATTTAATTTTGACTTGGTCCCAGGCAGCTGGTATGATCATATTTTCACTCCACAATCTCTTTCTACAGATGAATTTTGGACTTAGATGGGAAGAATGGTGGTTCAGAATAATCATAATCAGTTTTTGGATAGAGTTGGAGTTCTTTCTAGTAGTCACCTGCGCACATTCTTTTGTACTCATGTTTGAGGCAATGAACCTTGGGTTGTTTTGGTTCATCTTTTAGAGACTTTTAGAGAAAGAGTTGTGAAAGATTTCAAGTGTCTTCTTGTATATGTCTATAGTCTTCAGAGAAGGAATTGTACATCCTTGAAGAATTTTGAGGATGAGGCTATTATGTATCTGCAAAGAGTTGCTTCCTTCTTTGCAAATATCCTTGTTGGAGTCACCTTTGCAGTTGTGACTTTGTTTGATGCTTTGAGAAGCTTTGCTAATGAGAATAATTTTGAGTTGCTTAGATCACTTTTCCTTGTCCTTCAAATCATGTTAATCATCGGCATTGATGATATTAAATTCTCAGAGACTCTAGGGTGTGAGATGCTGCAATGTTTTGAATTATGTTCCTCTTGGTCTTCTAGTTCAAATCATTTGTTTTGTAATATTTGAAGGTTACAAAGGAGGATAGTATTGTTTTGGTATGATGGCTCTATTTATGTGATCAGTGTGGCACAACATCAACATGGTGGGTCTATACAAAGATGGATTTGGGACCCTGGGATCCTACTTGGCATAGCAAGGATCAAATTGCTTTCTTGGAGTGTGGTGGCATTGTTTGAGGACAAGCAATTTTGGGAAGGGCGGACTATAATGTCCCCATTTTAGCCCTATGCTCTTCTTGAGGTTTTAGCCTATTTCTAGAAATCTGTAGGCTAATCAGATGTGTTAAATTTAGGATTTCCAATGTCAGTAAGTCATGCTTCCAGCTTAGTTCATTTTTCTGTGGGTTTTGTTGTGGATTTACTATTTATAGCAGTTGGCTATTTTTAGTAAGTCTAATTGTGGCAGTGGCATCATCATCAGTTCAACTCCAATCATCTTGCCTTTCATCAGTTTCAGTTTTGGCTTTGGTTTTGGTTATCTCAATGGACTGATTTTTATACTTAGTCAATTTTCATGTTTTGAAGTTGTACCCCATGCCTAGGCTTGATGACTTCAAGTTGTTTTAAAGAAGGGGACATTAAGGGGTCAAGTGAGAATTTAATTATTTATTAAATGCTTTATTGTTGCAAAGTGAAGTTGAACGCCTAAAGGGGAAGTTGAATGATTTTTTATTATTTCAAAAAAAGTAAAGTGCAAAAAGGTGGTGTCCCTTTTGGAAGTTGAAGTGATTCAACTTCTTCGAATTTGAAGAGTCTCTTGTTGCTTCATTTTCCAAATGAAGTCTATATATTGATGTTTTATGGTGAGTTGATTATGCATATTTTTGAAGAGCAAACTTATGCTACTAGAATGAATCTAGAATTTGGCTAAGGGGAAGCTTAGTGAATCATTCTTTCTTTGGGCCTGCAACTATGGCTTCCTAGGAAGATTTCTGAAGACCATGCTTCATTCAGGAGTGTGGATAGTGCTCAATGGTGACTTTATTTACAAGCAGATTACTGATTTATAATGTGTTTGTACTACTGTTGTAATTGGCTAAAGCTAATTTCTGTTCATAGCTTCATCATCGATTTTTATTTCATTCTGGGTATTCGCTCATGCTGTGCACTTGTGAAGGGCGACCCTTTGTGAAAATTATTGGAATTTAATATTGAGTTGCTGATTTTTAAAGTCAAATCAACCCCCTCAAGAGGGCTGTACCATTTGGAGCTTGCCTTGGAATTTGTGCCACCTGTTTCTCGCTATTTTTGGCTCTATTTCTTCTTGGAACTTGGATTCCTAGTCTCTAGTTGTTGATTGGCTATGGTTTGGAGACTTTCCGAGCTGATTCAGGAAAGATACGTACAATTCTATGAGTTTCCTTGTTGCTGGTCTAATTTTCTGTTAACACTATTTCTGATCAGACTTATTAAATATTGGTATTTTGCTGGTTGTGCTTCAATTTCATATCATTTAATCATTTAAAATGTTAGAGGAAGTGATACTCTAACTATTGGTTGATTTAGGAATCATATCTTTGAGTTTTGCAGCTTATTTTCTTTATTGTAAAGCTGATTAGTAGTACTAACAGCTCTTTCTTATTTGTTGCAATTTTATATCTGTTTTACACTCCCATGATTGAGTGGTTAAGTTTTAGAATAAACATTTATCTTGTTTGTAATTTCCCCCCACATTATAAGTGGTTGTGTGGACTGTATTCCCCCCACGAAAATAAGTGGAAGTGAGGATTTAAATGGCTAGCTTGCCACCTTTAATAATTGTAATAATTTCACCACTGAATAAGTGGAGAATCCCCACTGCTTGTGGATGCCTACATCCGCAGATGAATTGTACTTTCATCTTTGTTTATGCCTAACGATCCTTTGACCATATGCTATCACCTCGCCCACATTGGGATCTTGGTGAACATTCTTGGTTAGAGTTATCTTCTTTGCTGCTTTGCATTCTTGGAGCTAATGCTAACCAGTGTTTGGTTGTTAATTTGAATGTTAATTTATGGGAAAAATTAAGGGGGAATATGTCATGATCTCTTTCCTAATGAAATTCCTTAGGGAAAGGTACAAATAGACAAAATACCCCCTTATTCTTTGAGACGTTCCCTTTCTCCACATTTCATTTTGGTGAACTTGACTTTCTTACATAATACCATTTCTAATTTGGAGATCCTTGAAACTCTAGATCTAGGTTTTGCATCATCTTATTTTCAATTTCACTTAGGGTTACATATTGCATGTTTGCATCATTTAAATTCATAAAAATATGAAAATTTTGCATACATTATGCATAACATCTTGCATTAAGGAATTTTTTAGTCATTTAGGTCAACATTTCATTAAATTTCAATAAAAAAAGTTGTCATTTTGTCCATACATTGTAATTGAAATTGTATTTCAAGAAAAATATCACTAAAAAATGTGTTTGTTGTTAGGAAAAGTGAGCTTAAGTATCATGTTAAATACTCAATTTTTTTTTTTAGACTCTTGTCCTATTTCTCATTCACCCTAGGGTGAAATTTTCCTATTACAAGCGATTTTCCAAATTTTTGCACATAGTTTTGTCTAGCTGTATTATTAGTTTTTTTTAGCTTGTAGTTTTTTGCATTTAGTTCAATTGGTGAAATATATTGCATTGTTTAATTTAAAAATTGGTATTCAAAAGTAATATTTTTAGGTTTTCACATCTAAAATAAGTCAATTATCATATTTCAAATCTAAAAAATGGAATACCTTGTTTAATAGTTGCACTGTATTTCCTATTTTTGGATGTTTACTTTCTTTATTTAGGGCCTTTTGTCCATTTTGGGTACACTTTTAGTTTGGTGAAACTTGTATGAGTATCATAATATTTTGTCCTAATACCAATACTTGAATGAGATGTAGTTTGAGACTCATGGCATCCCATGCTGGTACATTAGTTGTGGATCTTGTATTTTCTTTAACTCTTTCACTCATACTGTTGGTACACTTTTAGTTTGGTGAAACTTGTATGAGTATCACAACCTATTGTCCTAATACCAATACTTGAGTGAGATGTAGTTTGAGACTCATGGCATCCCATGCTAGTACATTAGCTATGGACTTTGGATTTTCTAACTCTTTCACTCATAGTGTTGATCCACTAGCCAACCCATGTTGGACTCCATCTCTGATATCACATGTCCTATGATCACTACTTCTATTGATGTTGAAAACATTTTTTCTCATGTCCTTAAGGAGAACTTATAAAAAATGGATAAATCCTTAAAAAAATTTCAAGACTAGATGTGAATACAAAATATATTGCTAGCACTGTCATTACAATCATAGATACCATGAGGAGGATACTTGATAACAAATTAGGAATAGAGATTGTCCATATCCTAGTCCACATTATTGATAATCATGTTACTGCAATGCCTTGTTGTGCTAAAAGTTTGGGATACACTCAAAGTGAAGGAGGAAATCAAATAACTCCCCCTAAAACCATAGCTTCTATTCCTACATATACCAATCCAATTGTTACTACAACTATTGAACTAAACAAAAATATTAATCCAGCTTTGAGTATTTACATTGGGAGTCCTTTTAGCTTTGTGAATTCAAACATCATATCTCCAAACCTCCAGCCTCTCACAAAATTGCAATTTAGTTTTCTACCTAACAAATATACACCTCCAACATATTCCCCTCCATTTCAAAACACAACCAATCATTCCATCATAAACCAAATTTTGCAAAATTTCACATCGCTCCAACAACAAATAACAACATTGAACCAAAACAAAACCATAAAACCTTCACTATATGTCAAAACAAATCTATTGTCATTAGAGATATTGAAAGCACAAATTCCATAAGGCATAGAGATACCTAGATTTGAGAAACATGATTGTAAAGGAGATCCTAGCAACCATGTGTCAACATATATAGCATTATGTAGTGATTTAATCTTTGAAGATAAACTCTTGGCTAAGCTTTTTCCTATGTCCTTAAAAGATACAACCTTGTAATAGTTTTTTTCCTTACCGAATAACTCAATTAAATCATTTAATGATCTTGTTGATTCCTTTCTCAAACATTTCCAACTGTACGTTGGTCCTAAGATGGCCCTATCCAATTTGATTTAATGTAAGAAAATTGTAGATGAAAAGGTCACTAATTTTATAGTACATTATCAACTGATTTACTCATAAATCAATAGTAAACTTCTTGATGTTGATCTTCAACAAATTTTCATTGATTCCAATCACATCTAGTTGGGTGATGTTAATGATAAAGGAAATAAATCCATTGGCCCACGTAACCAAAATTTGAAAATCTTTACCAATCCAATGCCACATCATTTTGTCTCATTTATAAAAGCTACTGATAACAATAATGATGTGATGAATGCTTACAAGATACACAATATAATTGATGATGATCAGAGTGATAATGGAGATGATCTAGATGCTATGACTAGATTCACTATCATCCAACCTTATAAGCACCAAACCAAATTGTCTCTTGACGTTGCTTTCTTAAATAATGATATAATTAAACATGCACTTGATGGTCCACTTAGATATTTTAAAGAATCAATTACAAGGCTAAAAATGAGATATTAATTGATCATGTGTGTTTAGATAATGTGATCACTAAGGAATTCTTATTTTTGCATGAACTTTACCGAGATTCTTATGGAAATTGAAAGAATGGATCAAAACACATGGTTCTTTTTCTTTCCCTATATGATAGGTTCAATCACTTTTCCATTAAAAGTTGTACAAAAGAAATTATATGTATCATTCTCCATCATCTCAACATTCAATAAATTGTGTGTGAAGTTGGGATATCCATGGCTACACTCCATCAATTTCATCTCAATGATTATCCACAAGTACTTGAAATTAACATTTGACAACCAAATTTTTACAATGCATCATAGTGGATTTAATCCTTTGACTTCCTGAGGGAAATTTTCATTGGATTTTTTTTTCTTGAACCTATAGAACCTATAAAACCTCATGTGAATATTTTTTTTTTAAATCTTATCAAAATTTCAAAGTGAAGTGTATAGAAGAGTTATCCCTTGCCAATATCCCACATGAAATTGAAATATCCATAGCCATTCTTCCCACTCCAAATGTTGTGGATGAACCTATGCTAGAAACAAAAGAAACAAAACATGATTCTATTTTTTCACCTATATCTTACAAGAGACCAAGAGATAACCATACAGTTCTCTTTGTGCCTCCTCATATAAACAATTTTATAAGCCGGAAGAGAAATTTTTTTTCAGAACCCTTTGAAGTCCATTCCATTCTTATCCTAAGGGAAGAAAAGAGACCGATGGTTGATAAACCTACTCCTACACCATCAGAGCTTGAAAACCATGCAAGAAGAAACCAAATTTCTAAAGATCGTAGGCATATACATCGTGCTATTTCTCATAAGTTAGAAGAAAAGAATAAACACTATTTCTTGTAAGTTAGAAGAAAAGAATAAACTAACTTAAACAAAGCATGATGATTTTCCACCTTTTCCACAACAAAAAACTTCTAAACCAAAAAAAAAAATGAGAACATATAATGGACATTATCATTAGACCTCTTGTTGTGACTAACTTGGATGATGATGACGAGATTGCTAAAATTGATGAAGATGTGTATAATGAATTGAGTTTATTGTTTTCCACTTCTATGAACTTATATGGTTTCAATTGTGATGATCCTCCTAAAAAGAGTGAATCACCACATGTTGAACTTGGTGATTTTCCTAGTATGGAACTTATTATTGCTCCTTTAGCTAGTTATCTACCTTTCCTATATGATGAACAAGATTGGGATGCAAACAACCTGCGATAGGTTGGCTCACATGTGACATACTATCTTTCCTCTCTATGTTCATTGTGATTGCATGTATGTAATAGGATCCTTCATATCATGCTATTTGATGTGCCTTTATGTTTGTAAGGTTTTTTTGGATGACCCTAGTTACTCTGTTGGTACAAGGATAAAAAGGAAGTAATTCTATTGTGACATTCCTCTATTTTTATCTCCATTCTTCTATCTGACGTAAATATTTCCTTTTATTTTATCTTAGTTTTCCTATTTGGGGAAGACGTAAGGCGTCAAGATATCCAAGTATCTACCATGTTGATCCAAAATATTCTCTTTTTTCACTCTCTATGTGTCATTTTTCCTTTTTTTTCATTGTTCCATGAATTATTTGTGGAATGATGGTAGTTCCAAGCTATACTGTATCATTGTAGCAAAGACATGTACTAACCTCAAATCTGTGGATCCCTTATGTGTTATCTTTTCGGATCACGTGTGGAGGAAAACCTTCTTTTCATGGTATAACTTTATTTGAAAACATATGATTGGCATAGGGATTTCCAAATAATCTCTCATTTCCCTTTTATCAGTTGTCATTTATCATTTTCTACTTTAAATTAATTACTCACAGCATGGTATTTATAAATTTCTTTAAAATGGGGGCATACATTGATATTATTACATTGGAATTATCTCATTTTGGAATTTTATCTTCAATTTTACTCACAAAGGTTGCACTTAGTGTAGCGTTAGCATAGCATTGATTTTTTTTGCGGAACCTTATCAAAGTTCTTAGGGAGAATAACTTTTGTTATGGTTGACATATGGGATACTTGTAGACCCGGTGCTATCTTCCCATCAGCCACCCCATTTTTATGAGTACAAACCTTATAGACCTAGTGTGTGTTTCTCATTTTGATTTTGGGACCCACCTAATGTATAGTGAATTGCACTAGCCCTTGTGAGTGTATTTGATGGACGTGGCGTAATGCAACTTACTAGTCCATTCTTTTTTCATTTTCTTTAACATTGTATGCTTGTGTATCTTGTCTTGTTGCATGTCTCTTACATATATTGTGTATCCCTTTGTCCTTATATTGGTTTTCCATGGGATCTTGGATCTTGGTAGCTTGATCATCCTACTTGATCTTTGTCATTGTATCTCTCTAATATTTGTACACTTGGACATGTCTTGACATATATTTGTCTAGTTTAGTGTGAGTGTGAGTGTAAGTTCATACTCTCACTAAAGTGGGTGATAAATGTAATGTAGGAAATTGTGTACCTTTACAATTTCACACTTTTTTTGGGTCCCTCAATTTATTGGACTTAATTAATCTTCTAATTTTCCAAATTATGCATTCCAAAGCCTTATTATTCCCATTTTTTGAAAGGGAAATCAGCAGTTAATTAATGTAATTAATATTTTAATCACCCTGGAATGTGAATTTCCTAGAATTTTAGGTCAAGACCCATTCACCCAAGGGAAAATGGGTTCCCTTTAGGTCCTAGGACCCATTTTAAAATATTTTTTTGGTGGTCTTTTAATGATTTAAATTCAATATGCAATTGTTAGCTTTTGGAATCTAATTTTTAGGAAATTAGATAAACACCTATAAATGAAAAGTATTTTTTATCAATTAAAATCTAAGAAAAATTTTAACACACGTTTTGGAGACTTCATATGAGCAAATATTATTCTCAAGAGAATTCAAGAGTAGATTTATTAGTCATTTATTGCAACAAATCAAGATCCTATCATCATGTTCAAGCTTATGTGTGTTCATTTCATCTTGTGAAGGATAACATGCATTGTTGATCATAAATCATCCAATCATTTTCAAGTGTTCAAATCCATCAAGCAAAGCAAGATCAAGCTCCTTGGAGTGATGTATTTGTCTTAAATCCTCTAAGGGAAGCTATTGAAGGTTTGGTGAGTTGTAGCAAACAAGTTTTCATTCATCATTTCCTTCTCCATTGTCATTATCTTTCTATCAATGTTTAATTACCAAACATGGGGTTTTACTAAGGAAAACCCTCATTCAAATGAAACAATTTTCCTCCCTCTTTGTGTATGTGCATATTATAGGTTGAATGAGGATTGAAGATCTTGAAAAGCAATTTTTCATTGTTGCATAAGTTATCATATCATTATTGTCAAGCTATGGAAACTCAATTGCATATTTTATTTTTGACTTTTTGATAGTGGAACCTATGCAAAAAAAAGCTAATATCCTACCGTAGAGGACTTCCAAAAGAATTTTTAGAATCCCTGACTAGGATCCATTCTCCCTAGGGAAATCTTGTCCCTCAATAGAGCTCAAAACCTACTTTTGGTGACTGTTACATGTGTCCTTACCATTCTCATATCTACCTATAAACTATGGTTTTAGTTTCTGTACTTTCAAGAATTTGTATTTCATGTTCTAGGTCTTATAATTCATTTATTTTGAGAATTGCATATCATTTCAATTTGGTTTTAGCTAAATACTATTGTCTTAAGGAGTGAAAGGTACAAATAGAGAAAATAAACCTTTATTCTTTAAGGAGGCACCCTTTCTCTAGATTTCAGTTACATGATGCAAATACAACCTAAGTAGATACCTACCAAGCAAGGGTGTCCTCACCTAAGTACAAAATAGGTAGCAAAATAATTAAATTGAATGCACAAAATAAAATTATGTAACACTTTATTTCCTTCTCTTAGATTTTTATAACAATATAAAAATTATATTTTTTCAAGATAGCAGTATAGATGGTAAAAACAATTCCTACTTATTTAGACAAGCTAAATGGCCCATAATATGCATCTTACTTTTTATATCCCATTAACATAATATGCTTATGTATTTATGAAAAAACACTACTTAGTCACAAAATTAATGTTAATATAAATTATACATGCCATGAATTTTAATTCTCAACATGAAAAATTCATGGTAAAATTTCAATAGTGAGGAAAATGAATGAGTTGATAACCAACCTTTAGAGAAACTTAAATAAAGTGAGCATCAAATAGTACCACTATAATATTTTTAAGTGTAGGGAAATTCTACATAATTAGTGTTGGTGTTCAAATAAGATATTTTACCTAACTAGTTTACCTAGTAGGTGCCATTCACATGTTAAATTTACTTAGGTCATGAACCATTGATTTTTGTGTTCCTAGGACTTCTCTAACTCTTCTAGGGATTTTCACCTAAAAGGAGAGAGGTAGGGGAAAAAATGAAAACTAGTTCATTCAAATTATGTTATGTGTGATATTTTCTAACCTAAATGAAGTAAATTAAATGAAATTGAATGAACTAAATGGATAAAAATGAATGCAAAATTGAGATTTAAGCTATGTTTGAAAACACATTACGATATGCAAAAAATGAACTAAATGAAGAAATTATGCAAAATAGAAAGAGACAAGATAAATCTGAGTGCACCTGAGTAATATCTGATGAATCTAGAATGTTGCGGATGTTGGTTGAAATCACTAATTTTTCACAGTGGGACTCATTCGCCCAGGGTGGCGAATTAGTCCTCCAACTGGTGAAAAAGTATCAAAACTAATTTATGTCTGTTGGGATCCAAAATTTGACAAAATTCATAGTTTTAGTTCTAAGGTGGGACTCATTCACCACTCGTGGATAATTAGTCCTCTCCCAAATTTCTAAAGAATCAGGAAACAACTCTACAACACTAGATATGAAAATCACTGATTGTCGGGTTGTCAAAGTGAATTCTGTAGAAAAAAGATAGAAAACCTTCTCCAAACTTGAAATATGAATGAATTGACTTGAAGCACCTAGTTTACTTGTTTACCAATATTCAACACCAAAACTATTCTTAAATTTGCATACCTAGGTCTACAAACACACATGCAATAGGGGGAAAATGGTTGAGGGTTAGCAAATAGGGGTTTTCCTTGGTCAAACCCCACTTTTGGTAATCAAACCATTAATGAAAAAATGAAAATAAAGATAATGAGAAACTAATAACATGCAATAGCTATCAACTTACCAAACCCTTGATAATGTAAATCTAAAGTAATGTCAATGGATGCTCCAAAGTGCTTGAATATTGCTTGAATTGGTGTTGTAGAATGCTTGAATGCTTGAATATGATATATGAATGTTGGAGAATTGTAGGAGGATGTAAAATGAGGTGAAAATCACATATTTATACACACTTTTGTCCTAGTTAACCATTCACACCTCATCACAAGCCAAAATCAAGTGATTTTGAATAAAAATTAGAAAGGAAATTTTTAAAAATTTGAATTTGGAGCCAAGGGGGACTCATTCACCACTCATGGTTAATGGGTCCCACCTAGGGCCTAAAAATATGTGTCAGGAAACATGTTGTATTTAATGTTGTTTATCAGGATAATATTCAAAAATACACTTAATTAAGACATATGAGGGCATAAAAGGTTCAAATAAAGCATGAGAAAGGGATAAACAATGAAGTTGTGCCTAGAAAAGTGTGAAATCTTCTTACAAGACTTTGCAACACTCCAAAATAGGACTTGATTATGAATAAAAAGGTGATTTTTAGGTGAATTGTAATAAATAGTCTAGAAGAATGTAGAAATGTCTTACAACACTTCACAAAACCTTCACAAGATGTTATTTTAATTTTAGTACGTAAATATTCATGTTCAATCCATTCCACAACATAAAATCAAAGTGAAATATATCAAACACCATGAAACAAGACCTAAAAGGCCATGAAAATGACAAGGGGCCATTTTTCTATGACACATTTATCCCACACTTTAGTGAGAGGATGAACTTGCTTCAAACTCACACTAAAGTAGCCATGAACATCAAGAGGAGGGTTCACATGCACTTACATTAGCAAGATGGAATAAAAATGATCAGGAGGGATGATCAAGCCCCTAGGATGAAGATCTCATGGCATACTAAGCATAAGAACAAAAGAACACACAAGTGTTGAAATGAAATAATTGAATGAAGCTTCAATCATCAGTCCAACTATTTGTGGATTAGATCTAGGCTAATTGTTTGAAAAAGAGAATGTGTACTCACTTTGGGGTGACATAAAAAATAAAATTCCACTCGATGAGATGGCCCAAATGTACTCACTCTGGGTACATGGAACTTTTGGCCATCCATGGGGTGAGAAGGACCAAAAAGGTAAGATACATGTGCTAGTCGGTATGCACTTACAAACATGAAGGTGGCTATGGGGACAAGTCATGCCGCTAGTTGGTCTTCTTGCTCAACCATATTAAAGTTACACATGCTGATAAATTTAACAAGGTGCCACAAAGAAAAATTTCATGAAAAAAAAGAAAGGTACCACAGGCATGCAAGTTGCATTATGCAAGGTGGCAAAATATGCAAAATGTAAAATGCAAAAATAATAAAGTGTAAAAATGTTCGAAGGAGTATTATTCAGTTTATGCAAGGTTAGTCACTTAGGGGACATTGTGTCTAATGTATCCAAGAGAGGACCAATCAAAGAATAGTATATTCACAACTTAGGAGATGCAGTGTATCGTATCAGGCCACTAAGAGGAATGTAATGTGTTGAGATAGATCACACTTATGAAGGACATCACACCCAATGTCATCCACAAAGAGATGAATACATCATATAAATGATAAGGCTGCACTAAGAACCAAGAATGTACATGAATTATGGTAATGTATGCCCCCCACTTTAAATGAATTGCTACACATCGTTCTGTGAGAAATTAATTTAAAGTAGAGAAGGAAAGAAAAGGAAAAAAAATAGTTGATTCAAAAAGGAAAAATGAGCGAGAAGGAACATGGAAGGTGATACTGCGAAATCGATCACCAGTCCTTTTTGGCTATCCCTATGTTTTCCACAAAGGCAAACAAAATAGCACTTGGGGGATTCTCCAACGAAGTAGGGAAAGATCAAACAAATGTATTCATAGAAGATTGGTTCAGCAAGAAACAAAACTAGGGTAGAAGACACACGGACTTTTAGAAGTGAAATAGAGCCACAGGAGGGATAGGACACAAGAGGTCTCTGGGCCAAAAGAACTCTAGCACAACTCAGAGGAATGGGAGGCCTGGGAAAGATTAGTCTCAGCTCTAGCCTGAGAGATCGAAAGCAGGGCCCAAGAAAGTAGAAACCTATAAAGCTGTTGTATTGAGAACTAAGGTAATGGTGCCAGCCTGGGAACACTTGCAAAGATGTGCCTTTTTTTCCAAATGGTGTGGAGAAGGATGCCCAACGAGAAGGATTGCAGACTGGTGGATAGGTATGTTCAGAGGTAAGGTTAACATTAGATCGCTTGAACATGGTTGCTTTATTATTGAATGCATAGATGAGTTCGTGAAGAGAGAGATTTTGTATGGAAAGCCATTATGTTTTGAAGGGTATACATTTTACCTCATGGATTGGGAAGAAAATTTTGATTTGAGAAAACATAGCTTCAGAACAGTGCCCAAATGGATCAATTTAAGGAATCTCTGAATTGAATACTAGAGCATGGATGGCCTAAGCAAGATTGGGGAGGAATGGGCACATTAATTGGGGTAGACGAAGATTTCCTATCCAACAGGATAGGGGTAGAGGCGAAGATATGTGTCTCCCTCGATAAGGATACAAAAATCCTAGAAAATCTAGAAATCATAATGGAGAAAGGAATATGGCTTCAGAAAGGGGAAATCTCCATAGTTCAACCAGCGGGAAAGTGTGTGTTGGGGTCAGGATACAAGACATCCTACTCAAGAGTAGGGGATGATGACTCAAGTAATCTTAAAAATCCTAACCAAGGTTCAAAACAGGGTATTGAAAAAACCAAACCATTGGACAACATAGAGTTGAAAGGGAAATGGGTGGAAACAACACCACCAGGTCTCATGACTCTAATGGACTGCCCTAAAAAGAGGAAACTGGGTGTCAGAGAACTCCAAGACAAGCAAGATGTTTGGACAACAAATCTGCTGCCAAAAGATAACCTGGAGAAAGCGAAACAAGGAGGAGGGGAGCTTATTAAGCTATTGAAAGAAGCATCAGACTTGCAAAGAGACATTAGACTGTAGCTGAAGGAAATAATGAATGGAGATGATTCTCAAGTAGTCGGGGGCAGGAAAAGGTTGATTTGGAAATAATGGCCTCAGGATAAGGGGAAAAAATCTTTTGGTTTAAGCCTTGACGATGGGGAGATTTTGGAGCAAGTGGCCATGAATCTGCTTGACGTCAACGATATGGCCTTCTAGGCAACGGTGGAAGAAAACAAGATAGGTCAGAGAGTAGAGGTGTTCTTGGCTATAGACTACATTAGCGAGTCCACAAGGGTGTTTAAAGACCAAAATCAAAGTGAAGGTTATGATCTAGCCCCTAGCCCAGGTGCGAATTTGGAAAAGAATGCTACTCTACAGGAGCAATTCATAGGAGTAAAGGAGTCAAAGAAGAATGGAAATGTAGCCTTAGGAATAGCACAAAGGAATGCAAAAGTAGGAGAACAGATAGAAGGGGTAAGGATGGGCTCTAATGATATGAACGTAGAGGAGGAGGAGCTCTCAAAGGTAGATATAATCTGTGATCTTCTTGGGATCTCAGGGGGCTGCAAGGAACTTCAACCATAGAAAAGGAGGAAAAAATACAAGCTCTCCTCCAAGAAATATTGGAAGAGGGTGAGATGGAGAACTAGGAAAATGAGCTCCTATTCATAGGGAATATACCTACCCTAGAGGAGTAGGACAAGCTAGGCATCCAACAAATTCCCTCAACCAAAACGAAACCTAGTTTCAGGAAGAGCTCAAGCAAGAAAGTCAGAAGGAAATCACTAACTGAGCTAATGATTAAGGATGGTGAAGTTGAAGGGAAGCTTAAGATAACATCTCTATTGGAAGTAGGGAAGGGAATTCCCCTTCCCAAGGAGCCATGATGCTCCTATCATGGAACGTTAGGGGCCTTAATTCCCCTAACAAAAGACGCTTGGTCAAGCAAAGGGTTGGCTTGACCACGGCTGAAATAGTTTTAATCCAAGAAAATAAACTGGGCAAAGGAGAGGTGGAGGCTTTCATTAAAAGCTTCAAGAATTGGTACATGGAGGAAGTCCAATTGGTTGGTGCCTCTGGAGGGTTGGAAATCGCTTGGAACTCAACTTTGGTGAATTTTGAGGTGTTGGGGGCAGGAAGTCACTGGATTGGAGGTATTATTAAGAGCCTGGTCTCCAACATGCAATTCCTATTGATTAATGTATATGGACCAAACTCCTGCCTCAACAAAAGAGTGCTTTGGGCTGAATTGGACACTTTCATGGTAGTAAATGCATTCCCTCACAAAATTATAGGAGGTGCCTTTAATGCTATCATACATAGTGAGGACAAGAAAAGGGGTTTACTTAGACCGGGGCAGTCACAAAAGGACTTCAATGACTGGGTCATAAGAAACAATTTGTTCAAGATTGAAATTGGAGGCAAGGCTTTCACCTGGAACAATAGACGATCTAGCTTTAGCAACATAGCTAAAAATTTGGACATATATTTATTTGGGGGAGACATAACAACCTTTCCTTATTCCATGGATGGAACCATCCTTCCTTGTTCTAGGCCGGATCATTATCCCATCAGACTAGCCACTAATGGGGAGGAGAAACTAGCAAGGTCTCCATTTAAATTAAAGAAGATGTGGACCAAGGATGAGAACTTTATGAGCCTGATACAAACTTGGTGGAATGAAGAGCAGATTGAAGGGTCGAAGTTGTTTTGTTTTGTCTCAAAGCTAAAACATGTAGAGAGCATACTACTAGCATGGAATAAGGAACACTTTAAGAACATCTTTCAAAGTAAAATCAGAATTGAAGAAGAGCTGAGTGCACTCAATGAGGAATTCATTAAAAATGGCATGACATAGGAATGCTTTCTTAAAGAAAAAGACTTGATGGTGGATTATGAAGATGTGTTAATGAAAGAAGAAATATTCTAGAAGCAAAAATCCAAAGAAAACTGGATTGATGTAGGGGATAGGAACACGAAATATTTCCATAGTATCACAAAACCACGAAGAGTCATAAACAACATCTCAAGATTGGAGAATGTTAATGGCCTTCCAATAGAGAATCCCAAGGAAATTAGGGATGAGATAGTAAATTTTTACCAGGATCTATTAAATAATTGGGAGGGCTCAAACCTTTCAGTCCAACAAAGTATTTTGCAGCATATTCCCTGCAATATCAGTGAAGGGCATAACAAGGCTCTCAATGCTAGGCTCACCCAAGCAGAAGTTGAAATAACACTCAAGCAAGTCCACCTGGATAAGGCTTTAGGACTAGATGGTTTTGCCACTAGTTTTTTTTAGAAGTGTTGGACTATCTTTGGAACAGAATTAACATAAGCTCTTGAAGCAGCCAGAAATTCTGGGAGGTTGCTTAGAGAAGTGAACAACACTTTCATCGTTCTCATCTCCAAAAAAGGAGAAGGCTACAAAATTGGAGGACTTTAGGCCAATTTCCCTATGCAACACCCTCTACAAGAACTTGTCTAAGGTACTAGAAAATAGGCTTAAACATTGTTACCCAACATTATCTTAGAAGAACATACTTGATTCATTCCTCGGAGATCAATCCTAGATGGAGTCATCATAGCCCAAGAAGTGATACATAGCTTGCAGAATACCAGTGAGGCTAGGATGCTGATTAAACTAGATATTCAGAGAGCCTATGACAAGGTTGATTGGTGTTTCTTGTGTAAGGTTTTGGAAGCTTTTGGATTCAATAAACAATGGGTTAATTTGATTTTTGAGTGCATTTTGTGATGCCTCAAGAGGGTTGAGGTAGAGAGATCCAATCTCCCCTTTCTTGTACATTCTAATGGTAGAAGCAACCGGGAGGGATCTCAAGAGCATACAATCCATTGGGCACCTAGTTGGAATAACAGTTGCAAGGAACATTTGTGTCACTCACCAACAGTTTGTAGATGACACCATGCTCTTTGGAGCTGCCAAGAGGAAAGAAGCCCGCAATTCATAAAAGTGCTTTCAATGTATGCCAAGGCCTTGGGTCAAGAAGTCAATCATGATAAATCAGAGGTATTCTTCTTGTCGACTCCCCCAAGGGATGAAATGGAAATATTGAACATCTTGAAATTCAAAAAAGGAAATCTGCCATACTCTTATCTTGGTCTGCCTATTGATATAGGGCTGAGAAACTCCAAATTATGGGACCCCCTAAATGATAGATTGGATAAAAGAATGAAATATTGGAAAGGTCGTTGGCTTTCTTGGGATGGGAGGTTAGTAATGTTAAAACCAGTGGTTTCTCCTTTGCCCATATACCTCTTGTCTTATCTTTCCCTCACATCTAGAGTAAACACAAACATCATTCATAAGATGAGAAGATTCTTTTGGCAAGGCTTGGCTGAAAAGCACATAATGGATCTCATTTCTTGGGAGAAGATATGCAAACTCAAAGAACATGGTGGGGTTGGACCTATGGATCAAAGTTGGAAAAATAAAGAACTTGGCACCAAATTGGTTTGGAAAATGCTCACTGAACCAGAACTAAAGTGGGCTAGGATACTGTAAACAAAATATCTTAACACCAATGATCCAGCTGAGATTGTCAAGATTGTTAATCCTCCTAAGGGGTTGCGGGTGTGGAACTTTTTGTTGAGTTGCAGACCTGTTATTGCTAACCATGTGTTGTGGGACATATATGGAGGGGAAAAATCACTGTTCTAGGAGGACTCTTGGGGAGGACACCCGAGCTTAGATAGTAAATTAAAAATAGAGCAAACCAAAACATACCTCAAACAACATTGGGGTTGCAGGGTTAGGGATTATGTGGTCTTTTTCCAGAACAATCCATCGCTTGGTTGGAAATGGAAGGATATGTCAGAATTACCACTGCCAAGGGAAGATGTTTCCTTGCTAATTGAGGTGATCAAACAAAAAAAGTTAGTCTTTAGAAGTGGTGAAGACAAAATGATATGGGTGGGATCAAAGAAGGGCCTCTATAATGCCAAGGATGGGTATAGAATTGTTGATGGACTGGATCTTATGGAAAAGACTGACAATCCCATTCACTTATTTTGGAACAAATACTATGTTCCCAAAGCTGGGATCTTTGCTTGGGCTGCCACTCAGAAGACAATTTTAACAGCATAGAGGTTTAGAAAATTGGGCTTTGAGGGACCATCTTGCTATGTGTTATGCAAAAAGGACAAAGAGAGTGTGGATCACCTACTGGTTGGTTGTCCCTTCTCTCAACAGTGTTGGAGGTGGCTATGCACAAAATTGGGGTGGATAACAACACTCCCAAATGACATCATGAGCCTTTTCAAGGGATAGCCAATCAGATCTTCGATTGGCCTCATAAGTAGCATTTGGGTTATCTATCCCTCCCTTCTTATTTGGGAAATCTGGAAGGAACGGAATAGGAAGATCTTTGATGACAAGGAAATGGTAATTGATTCCTTTATAAATAAGGTGGAGGCAACAATCGTGGAGGTGGTAAACAATAGAATTAGCACATGTTCAACCCAGACTGCCAAATTCTCAGAATGGGATGGGCATATGAGATTTAGATGGCATGGGATCCGAATCCCTCCTCACATTGGGAAAGGAGAAAAAGCTTCCTTCAATGAATGTAGGGAGGCATAATGGTAGCTTCCCTCTAATGGATAGTTCAAGTTGAACTTTGATGGCACCTCAAGGGGAAATCATGGGCCCTCTGGTGTTATCCATCAAAAAAAAAAAGAAAACAAGACATGAGAGACAACTTGGAAAGCCTTATGCCAAGTCATGTTTCGAAGTGAGGGTTTTTTATGTCAAGGAAAAGGAAAAGGAAAAGAAAAGAAAAGGGAGTTTCCCTCTAGAAAATAAAGCACACCAAACACATAAGGGATCTATGGATTTAGGGTTAGTATGTTTGTTGCTGCAATGTGTTTATGAAAGAGCTCAAAATTGTCATCATTCCCCAAAGCACATAGAACTAGAAGAATGACACAAAGAGAGTGAAAGAAAATGAAAAAGATAAAGCCCACTTTGGGTCAACATGTAAGAAACATTTTGGTCTCAATGCTTTGCATCGTCCCCAAAAGGAATAAAAAATGAAACAAAAAGGAAATGAAAAGGTGAAAGAAAATGAAAAAGATTTTGGGTCAACATGAAAGAGACATTTCAGTCTCAATGCCTTTCATCATCCCCAAAAGGAAAATACAAAGAAAAAGTGAAAAAGACGAGCACCTTTTGGGTCAACATGGAAGAAACATAGAGCATCTCTATGTTTTGTGTCATCCCCAAAAGGAGAAACACAAAACAAAAGCTTGAAAAAGAAAGCGTATGACATATAGAAGAATAGAGGTAAAAATAGAAGAAGTGTATGAAGAGAGGGAACATAAAATGCACAATACGGGGAACATAGGTTCTTCTACTTCTGAAAGGGGAAAAACAAAAGAAACTGAAGAGGATGGATCAAACACTTTCTCTTTTAATTTATACACTTGTTTAATACAAGGAGGCATGATAGGAGTTGTTTCATTTTCCCTTGGTCGTTTAAATGATGGTGGATAAATGTCTAGGGGTGGTTGTTCATGAGGTTGTATGGTTTTCTCAATGTCGGACTTAGTTTGAAGCATGGTTTCATCTATGATAGGAGGTGTGGATGCAGACATGGATGCATTACAAAGAGAAAATTCTGCTATCTTTTTGGCTTTCAATTTTTGGTAAGCTATGAAAAAGAAGTCCTTTTGAGGTGTGATGAGTTCCATGGGTTTAGGCCAAAAGGATTCTATTGAAAAGTTACCTTTAGATGATAAGGGATTAAAGCCACTATGGTGTATGGTAAATATCTCATTGCCATGTGTGAAAACTTCAAACACTTTTGAACAAATGATGTGACCACTTTCATTGAGCAAAGCCAAGGGTGGCCTAGCCACAAACGAAATTTGTTGGATTGTGGAATAATTGAAAAGGTTACGTCCAAAGTTTTAGGTCCAACTTGTAAGGGGAGTATGAATGATCCCATCATATGGCATGAAAAACAAGTATGTGTCTTAATCCATGCAATTGGTTCATTATAATCATCTTGATATAGCCCATGTAATACTAGAAACTTCTTTGTGATCACATTCTCACCACAAGCAAGATCTATTAATATCCCGTTAGTGGGCTTATCATAGATTTTTGCAGCTATGTAGAGAGGACCATTAGGAATCCTTTGTAGTATGTGTTTAGTATAAAAAGTAATATCAAGAGATTTAGTGGTTTGGCCCTTTCGAGGGATAAATGTCTACCATAGCCACTAGTTGATCCATAGGACTATCTTCAATAATAGGTGGAGGTATATCATGTTATTCATTGTGTGTATCAACAACCATTACATCAGTCTTTGAAGGTTCACTAGCCTTGACAAAGGAAGTAGTGTGCCCAGGCATAGGATTGGTGAAAATTTCTAAGTTCTAGTTAAGGGGTGCAACGAACTTATTGCCTTGATCATTAACACCCTCAATGGACAAGTGGCCTGAATTAATGAGGTCTTGAACTAAATACTTTAGATGCTTACAATGTTCAGTGTCATGACTATTTTGGTGATGAAAATGACAATAAGCATTAGGTTTGAAAGTGGGTGGTAAAATCCAGTTTGGGTCAAGTGGTTAGATGGGTGGCAAAGTGAGCATGCGTTGTCTCTTCGGGTCCCCGTAGTTATAAGGTACCCATGTTTTAATAGCTGCCACTTGAGTTTGAGTTGGTTGGGTTGGTTGCAGTTGTGAAGGAGGAGGTAAATTGAAATGTAAAAATCCTATATTTTTTTTACAATTTTTTTGTGTGTTATTTTGGTTTTGATTGTTGTGTTCAAGTTTTTCAGCTCGGTTAGAAGTGGATTTTGAATCATGACTTGAAACTAAGTTATGGTATTCACATAGGGTTGCACATAAATTCATAAACAAAGGGAATTTTATCATAGTTAGCTTATTGTAAAGGTGTGTGTACAAGTTTTTGATAAATTTTTTTGCAGATGTGCATTAGGAATCTCAACATCAATTTGAGCATACAAGGATTGGTATCATGAGATAAAATCTATTACTTTTTTCATCCATGTTTTGTCTACATTGCATGAGGTCGGCCATTGCATTTTTAGGTGTCATGTGAACTTGAAAGTGATTTATGAAAGCATCCACCAATTCATTTAATGAACAGATGCAATGATTGGGAAAGTTGGAAAACCATTCTAATGCGGTATCTTTCAACGTCCTTGGAAACAGTTTGGCTAGAAAATTATCATCAAGGAAAAAGTCACTACACAAAGTTGTATAAGCATTAACATGGTTGATAGGGTCTCCTTTACCTTTATATTTCTCAAACCGAGGCATTTCTCCCCCTTGTGGCATCGAGGTATGTAATATTTCTAAGGATAAGGGGCTGCTACAGACATGATATGCAGTTAGAGCGGATTGACCTTGGCTAATAGTGGAAAGTTGATGTTGCATGGATAAAACAATATTAAGGAGTTGTGTAAGAACATGATTGGGGTAAGTGGGTTGAGGTGGAAGAGAAAAGGGTGATGGAGTCTAGGTGATGTTAGGTGAAGTGAAAGGAATACTATGAGGTGTGAAGGTGGTGGAGGGGACTTGCGATGCCACAAGAGAAGTAGCAATGCTAGGTGGAATCGGGAAAGAAGTAGCCACATAATTAACTTGTTGCATAGTTGTGTGGACTTGTGGATTGGTATAAGTTGGTATAGATGCTATGATTGAAGGGAGAGGAACTTGAGGTCCTCCTTGGCTTAGAGGAA
Organism: Sequoia sempervirens; assembly: GCA_007258455.2. NCBI lineage: Eukaryota > Viridiplantae > Streptophyta > Pinopsida > Cupressales > Cupressaceae > Sequoia > Sequoia sempervirens. The sequence goes on from VDFB02316074.1 coordinate 278,063, forward strand.
TATTTGCAGATTGAGTATTAGAAGAGGAATGTTTATTGTAAATCTCAGCAATTCTCTTCATCACTTGCAAGCCATCATCACTTTCAATAAAATGATGAAGATTGTCAAAGGTAGGTATGGTAGTGGAGGATATGTTTCCAAGTGACAAATATTTTTGTAAATATACAAAATCCTCATGAATATTAATGACCTTTTCTTGTGGGAGGGAATTTTTTTGGGTGTCAACATTCATTGGATGGAAAGTTGAAAGCATAGAAGTGGTATTGTCAATGCCTAATGCACCATTTTCCATACTATGAGTAGGAGATCATGAGATTCCAAGGTCCACAATGAAAGTGCTATCATGGGAAGCCATGATTTTAGAACTTCTTCTCACTAAAATATTATCAACGGGGCACCAAACACTCATACAAGCACCACATAGGAGATGTGAATACAAATGCAAGGCAATATAAGATGTCTAATATGCAAAGAAAAAAAATTCTACTAACTATAACAAAGATCTAACTACAAAAAATAGAAATACAGATAAATGCTAGAAAATTGCCATAAATGTTGTTCAAAAAGTGCAGAGGGACTGATTCGCCATGGGTGGCGAATGAGTCCCAGTATGATATTTTTTTATGTTTTTTAGAAATTTGAAGATGAATTTAATGCTCTACAAATTGCAATCAAATATGCAGAATGCAAAATTTCAATTTTTTCAATGAGATACAATGCAAAAATGAAATCTAAATGAAGTTTTCCCTAATGCAATATGAAAATTCCTAGAATGCAAGAACAAAAAAATGTCCTAATTGAATGTTAATGCAAAAGTATTCTAGGATGCAATATGCAGATAAAATCAGAAATTCAAAGTGTTCAGAATGCAAGTTCACCAAAATAAATCATTGATTTTTGGCTCTCTAGGACTTCTCTAACTCTTCTAGGGTTTTTACCTAAAAGGAGAGAGGTAGGGCCAAAAATGCAAACTACTTCATTAAAATTATGTTATGTGTGATACTTTCTAACTTAAATGAAGTAAACTAAATGTAATTGAATGATCTAAATGGATAAAAATGAGTGCAAACGTGATATTTAAGCTATGTTTGAAAACAAAGTGTGATATGCAAACAATGAACTAAATGAAAAAATTATGCAGAATAAAAAGAGATAAGATGAATCTGAGTGCACCTAGGTAATATTTGATGAATCTGGAATGTTGTGGATGCTGATTGAAATTGCTATTTTTTCACAGTGGGACTCATTCACCCAGGGTGGCGAATTAGTCCTCCTAGTAGTGAAAATGTGTCGAAAACTAGTTTTTGTTTATTGGGATCTGGAATATTAAAAAATTAAGATTTCAGTCCTAAGGTGGTACTCATTCACCAATGGTGGTGAATCAATCCTCTCCCAAATTTGTGAAAAATAAGGAGACAACTTTGCAACACCAAATCTAGAAATCATTAATTGTCGGGTTGTGAAAGTCAATTCTGTAGGAAATAGACAGAAAACCTTCTCCAAACTTGAAATATGAATGAGTTGAATTGAAGTACATAGTTTACTTATTTACCAATCTTCAACAAATTTTTTTTTATTAAATCTGCATACCTACGTCTGCAAACAAACATGCAATAGGGGAAAAATGGTTGAGGGTTAGTAAATAGAGGTTTGCCTTGGTCAAACCCTACTTTTGGTAATCAAACCATTAATGAAACAATGAAAAAAAAAAATAATGATAAACTAATAACATGCAATAGCTATCAACTTACCAAACCCTTGATAATGCAAATTTGAAGTAATGTCAATGGATTCTCCAAAGTGCTTGAGTATTGCTTGAATTGATGTTATAGAATGCTTGAATGCTTGAATATGATGTATGAATATTAGAGAAATTTAGGAGGATGCAAAATGAGGTGAAAATTGTTAGAAACCCATGATCGATTGCAAACCAGAATAATCCTTCCACAGAAGAGGAAAAGAAAAAGCAGAGATTTGCATAAAAACATGCAATTTGATATATTCGAAAAAGACCAATTAATTATAAGAGATAATTTGCTTTATAAAAGCAAAGATGCCTAAACCTAATCTTATCTTGAGCAACAAGATAGCTCGATAAGATAAAGATGAGATCCTATAACTTAGGAATTAAATAAACCTAAGTAAACTTATGCAAAGTGTAATTAATAATTAATTACACCAACACCCCCTCATAAGTGCAACTTAGGGAGAAGTAGATTATTATGCAAATATGAGTCCCGACAACAAGGCCTGATGAAGTACTCATGTACAAATGAAAAGAGAGATAAAACCCCCTCAGTGAGATGAACTGCTTGAAGAAATACTGGAAGAACTCTGATGAAGCAACACTGGAACCCCAAATCCGGCAAGCAAGGAAAGATACTTTTGTTTGCAAAATACCAATCAGAATCACAAATGCAACAGCAGACCCGATGCCAAGGAACACTGGAAACTCACATACTGGATCAACTCTGGAATCTTTGAACAACAGTAGATGAAAGGATGAATGGACCCATAATGGTGACAAATCTGGAAGCTGTGTCTCGAAGCCAATGCCAAACTGAAACTAAAACTGCCCATAGGACGAGTACCATCAAGATTCTAAACATTAACCATAAAACCATGGCCTTCAAATGAGAAAAATCTGAACCAATGCGGATCAAGAACTATAAAATCCCAATGTGAAGTGTGAACCGAAACAAACCAACGATGTGTTCAACTAAGCAAGAAAGAAGCTAAAAGGAGACAACAGGAAACCAGACAAACTCATGCGAGTTGTCACCAATTATGAAAGATGGATGCAATAACCCCCCTTAATGGAACTTTATCTCAGTTCATTTATTACAATAACCCAATGATTGTAAAAGGAGATAATGCAAAATATGCATAAACTACAGAGAAAATGCAAACCTAGTGCATGAAAACAAAAATGAGTGCATGCACAAACCAATGTTCACATCTGCCTCCATGATGAAAAATCTTCAAATTTGGTTTCTAAAAAATTCGTTTATAATGAGTAGACAAAAATAGAAACCCAAAAATTTTTTGAAGGAAAAAATAAAACCCAGAAATTGTTTTCTGATCCAGCAAGCAGAAGATGAAAAAATATTTTTTTAAACCTTTAGCCAAGTGAAAAAAATGACGCGTGATAGTTTTTGTGTAGCTATTTTCTTCAGATTTGTGAAAAAAATCAAAAAACTGAAAGATACCCAGATCAAATTTTGACCCTGGCTGCAAAACCCATAAATCGTTTGTCCTACAACTAAGTGGAAGCTGGATTTATGAAGCAAAATTAAAAACGGCTCCAATAAAAAATGACTTTCATCAAACCTCAATCTTTTCCAATGCTCTGAATCGAATGGAAAAACTTGATTTGATCCAAAACGCTGCATAAATATACTCAAGGAGAAAAACCCTTGAGGGACCTCGAACGAACTCTGCAATGAATCTCTCCAGAAATCTGAGAAGGGGCTGCAAATCAAGGCTCTGATACCATGTTAGAAACCCATGATCTGATTGCAAACCATAATAATCCTTCCACAGAAGAGGAAAACGAAAAAGTAGAGATTTGCATAAAAACATGCAATTTGATATATTCGAAAAAGACCAATTAAGTACAAGAGGTAATTTGCTTTATAAAAGCAGAGATGCCTAAACCTAATCTTATCTTGAGAAACAAGATAGCTCGATAAGATAAAGATGAGATCCTATAACTTAGGAATTAAATAAACCTAAGTAAACTTATGCAAAGTGTAATTAATAATTAATTACACCAACAAAAATCACATATTTATACAAACTTGTTCCTTAGTTAACCATTCATACCTCATCACAGACCGACATCAAGTGATTTTGAATAAAAACCTAAAAGGAAATTTTAAAAATTTTGAATTTGGAGCCAAGGGGGACTCATTCACCACCCATGGAAAATAGGTGTTGGGAAATATGTTGCATTTAATGTTGTTTATCAAGATAATACTAAAAAATATACTTAATTAAGACATATGAGGGCATAAAGGGGTCAAATAAGGCATGAGAAAGCAATAAATAGTGAAGTTGTGCCTAGAAAAGCATGAAATCTTGTTACAAGACTTTACAGCACTACATAATAGGACTTGATTATGAATAAAAAGTTGATTTTCAGGTGAATTGTAATAAATAGAGTCTAGAAGAATTTATAAATGTTTTACAACACTTCACAACACCTTCACAAGACGTCGTTATTTGAATTTTAGTACATAAATATGCATGTTCAATCCATCATGTCACAACATAAAATCAAAGGAAAATATATCAAACACCATGAAACAAGACCTAAAAGGCCATGAAAATGACAAGGGGACATTTTTCTATGGCATAGGCCCTTGGAATCTTTCTAGAAGTTTTAGTTGGCATTAGATCTTATTGTATCTTATGTCATTTATTTCTTGTGACCTAAGTCATTTAATATTAGTTATTTCATGTCATATAGGATTAAGACACTTTTCATGATATAACATAATCGTATGTCTTATCTCGGCTATATAACTAAGGGGTTATCATTTTGTAATAGATTCCATTGCATTGTATTTGCATTCATTGATCATATTTGATCCAATATATTTGTATCCATTATTGAAAAATTTATGTTCTTTCTTTTCTCTCTTGTATAAGGTTATTTTTTGGTTTAGCAAGTGATTTTGAGAGCTTGAGTCCTTGAGTGACTCTAACATGGTGTTTGAGCTTTATATTTGTAAGCCCCTTCTCAAATTTGGGAGATAATTAGTTGAATTTTATTGTTGATTGAAGTCAAATATTTTCTTTGGACCTATGAGCTTAATTTTTTTAATCCATTTTTTATTATTCTTATGGTGCTAGAAATGTATTAAGAAGATCTATAGCTCTATTCATGCACTTTTTCTATATTTAGGACTAGGTATATTTTATTCAAATTTTTGCATATTTGCATTTTGGTTGATAACTTGGACTTATTGGTACTTGGAGAAGTTCTATACTTTTATGGAGGCTTAATTTTCAATCTAGAACATATTAGGAAATTGTAATTTCAGTTTTGGATCTCACTCTGAGATAATATTCCATTTTTCCATATTTGATCCATTTTGGCATTGTAAACATACTATATATAAAGTGACAACATTATATACTAAAGGGTGTGTCTTATGATTGAATAATTGTTTTGTGATCTTATGTTTTTTATGGTTGTAATCATATCTCATAATTCATGAAAAATAAAATGTGATTACTATGGAAAGAAAATATGTATGCAATAGATGAATACATGTGGAAGGAACTTGATAAAATTTATAAATTATTTATGATCTTCATGAGCTCATAAAACTTTTTGTTTCAAATGGAATTAGTTTTCCAAATTCTTCTAAACCAACATCAATAAATTCATTTGAAGTTCACACTCAATAATCTTGTGTGGACACAATATCATTTGTGGATGAAAATATAGTCTGACATGTATTAAGATCTCATCTCCTCCATCGACTATTTCTTCTAATGATACTTGTTTTGCTACAACCATGACTTCTTTTAATTTTACACAATGGGATATACATTGTCTTTCAAATAAATATTACTATTTGGGATAAGTACTTGATAGACATTACATGCTTATTTTTAGAGTCCTAAATTTTAGATTTTGAATACCATTGATTGCATGTACATATTCTCTTTGGTGGAGATGATTCTTCTTCAGTTGGTATGAGGGAATATTCTAACCCTCTTTTTCATTCTCCATATGATCATTCATCACAATTTTACATGAGTGTGGGAAATTTTGAGCAGTATTTGGAAAAGGTATCTTTATCTTCAAAGGAGTTACTTTTTTTTTTGGGGATATTTTTTTCCATTCATATCTACTAGATTCTATATTTTCATCTTCATCTATGTGACTTGGAATACTTGACTTGGTAGTGACATCTTTCATCATCTTGACATGGAAACACTTGAGCAAGTTTTAGAGACTTGATACATCTTGCACATTCTTCCTATCAATTCCTATTTGAAATGAGAATAAATCATGCATATATACTTGGTTTTATTTCTTCCCAAGGGGAGGGATGTTATTTGTAACCATTGAATCATGTTTTGTCTTTGGGCTCTTACCATTTCTATAGAAAATTCTAATTGTGGATGGGCTCTTGTAGCGTAGAAAAATGGATCTTTGGACATTTTTATGCTCATTTGGGTCCTTCTTGTAGATGTTGGCTTAGTTTTGACTTGATTTACTATTGTAATTTTGTTAATACATTCACATTAGGTCCTGGCCCCTTGTGAACTAATAAGGATTTTAATGGTACCTTACCTAAGTGTTGTGAAGTGTTATAACATACTTTCACACTTTTCTAGGGTCTTATTAATGTATTTCACCTAAATAACCTCTTTTTATCATTTACGAAGCCTTATTTCAAAATGTTGTAAAGTTTTGTAACAAACTTTTACACTTTTCTAGGATTTTCATTAATAATTGGGCTTTATTATGCTTTACTTGGCTCCATTTTACATCTACAGGCCTTACTTATAAGTATTTTGAGAATAAACCCATTAAACATCATTTAAAACATTTAAATCCCAAAACCCACCTAAAATTCCTAAGGTGGGACCCATTCACCCAGAGTGGCAAATGAGTCCCCTTTGGCTCAAAATTCAAAGCTAATTCAAAATTTTGGAAACTTTTTTTCTTGTAAGATCTAAGGTTAGCCTGTGATGATGTATTTTTGGGAATTATTGTATAATCAAATATAAATACAATATTTTTCTACTCATTTCACCCCTAATCAATCTATCAAGCATTCTAAGAATTTCAAGCATTTTTAAGTCTATATACATTAAAGCCATTACTTGCATGTTTACAACATTCTCCTTCAAGGTTTTGGTGAGTTGTAGCATTGATTTTGTTCATTCATCATTCTCTTTCCATATTTCATTTTATTTGAAGGGTTTAATTACCAACATGGGGTTTGACCAAGGCAAACCCCTATTCACTAACCCCACAACAATTCTTTCCTCTCTTTGCATGTGACTTGCAAGTTTAGCTTGCAAATTTTTCAAAGAGAAAGATTGGGAAAGTTGCCATCAAATTTTTCAATGTCCTAAGAGAATCTTGGAGAACACCTATAGGTTGAATTCTGAAGTTTCAAACCTGGATCTAAATCAAGTTCAGAAGAGCACACCAAGAGCTATAGATTCCACTCTTGAATTTTGAAGAGTCCAAAAGTGGACTAATTTCCCATTAGTGGTGAATGAGTCCCGCTATATAATTCTAACATATATTTTTGTAGATCTGAGTACCCATTTGTCTAAAACTTGTTCTGGCATTATTCACTAGTAGTAGGACAAAGTCAGCCAGGTTGGTGTATGAGTCCTAGTTGGTCTAAAAAGTAGTAATTTTGGGATTCTAGAGCTCCATTCCATGTTTCTCTAGTTTCTAAGTGCACACTTTAAATCTCATAGCTTTCTATTAGAATCTATTTGCATTTCTAGGTCTTTTTGCATATCATAGTGTGTTTTCAAACATCTTACATTTTCCAAGTTTTGCATTAGTGGTGAACCCCTTTATCAATTTTTAGTCCATAGGACAATCCTCTTTGATATATTTCAATCTTCTTTGACAAATTTCAATCCCCTTCACATTGAAATCTCAAGGTTTTATTTTTGAGTGAAGTGTTAAGGTTTTTGTATCTCTCTCCTTTTCGGTCCAAAACCCCAGAAGTGTAAGAGAGACCCACATATAAAAATATACACTTCATTTTGGTGGACTTTAATTTCAAGCATCACATTTCTAATTTGGAGAGCATTTACATCCTAGGAATAGCTTGCATTAACATTACATTGCACCTTGCATTGCTTAATTTGCATCCTAGGGGTTCCAAAATTTTCATTAGTAAAAAACTGATATAGCTTGCATTATCGCATTTCATCTCATTAAAAATCAAAAAAAATCTACATTTTCACATCATTATTGCATCAAAAAATATAAAAGCATAAAATTCATTTTAAAAATTCTGAAAATTTTCAAAAAATTCAGTACTAGGACTCATTCACCACTTAGGGAAAATCAATCCCTTTGCACATTTTGCACTGCATTTTCTGTCATTTCTAGTTCATTCTCTACATTTCTATTTTCTACTCTTACCTTTCAATTTCAATTTCTAGAGTTGTTTCATTTAATTCATTGTATCTAGTTTAATTCATCTTGTGCAATCTACAATTTACATCATGGATATGATTTTTAATAAGATTTGGATGTCATTAAATTCCTTAGTGGATGTTTCAAGTTGTGCCTTTGGAATTGATCCTAATGGCATTGAACTCATTCATGCTCCTTCAACTCCTCATGCATGTCCTCCTTGTAATATTGACATCATTGGAGAAGACAATGACAACATGAATAAGTTCCTAAATGATTGTCTTGACAACCCTGAAGTTAATGCATCCTTTTAACCATCCATGAACCAACCAAATCCTCCTATGATACCACCTCCTAACATTTTTGGTTACTTACATCCTAAAAAAAATATTGAACCTAATTTCCCTACCACAAGTGAGCTTAGTTCCTCTAAACAAGAAAAAAATCAACCATTTTATGCTACTAAAGTAATCAACACTCCCATCAATCATGAATAGACATATGGAAAAGGTTTCACAATCTTGAGTAAACAAGGATATGACACAACAAGTGAACATGAAATTCATCAACTTCTAGAACAAATACCAAATGATGAAAAAATAGAGGGGATAGGCTATCAAGATCCCCCTCATGATAGCAAGTCTCCTTCAGAATATCTAAGGCTTCAGGATGATGGTATGGTGATCTTTGATTCTCCCCCTAACCTGAATGTCCTTCTTCCTAGGGAGAAACCCTTGACTGATAAAAATGACAAGGATGAAAGGATCCCATTGGGTCCTCCTCCTTCAATTAGAGACAAGGGTGAATCTAGTAAACACAAGCAACCTTACAAGTTACAAAAAGTAAAGTTTCCTCTCTGTCCACCACCTGAAAGTGAAAGGAAATTACAAATCATTTTAAAAAATAACTAATAATATTACCACATGTGAATAGGTTGGTGATATATCCTAAAGATGCCAAAGTTCCACATTGTGCATATCATTGAGTTCTTGGACATAGTAGTGATGAGTGTCGTACATTGAAATAAATATTGAGCATGTATTACTTCAATGGAAATAATTGATATCCAGTGATCCCATCGCACACTCTCCTAATCCTTGTCATGTAATAGTTGTAGAACATTCTCTTCTCACTATTACATGACCTTTCCCATCCCCTCTATCAACTCATTCTTTTCTTTCACCCAGTGGGGGAAAGAATTTGCTAGCCTTGTCCTAGTAATTCTTTTGTCATTGTCCTGCTGGTTTGTCATCTACCTTCCACTTATACAAAATGAGATTGGGAGGCGGGTGACCTGCTCATAGGTTGAATTGCATTTTCCTTACTAGTCTTTTGCATTTTCATTTTCTTTTCTTTTGTATGGTTTCATGTATCTAATGTGATCCCCTGTGATGTTTTGTTTGATGTTCTCTCTCTTTGTGACATTCCTCTATTTGTACCTTCATTGTTCTCTATGTTTATCACTTTCACCTTTTTATTTTTCTTTTTCTTGTGTTTTGACTTTTGGGGATGACACAAGGCATTGAGATATCCATGTCTCTTTCATGTTGACCCAAAAGGATTTCTTTTTCTTTTCCTTTCCCTTTTCTTGTGTTTTTCCTTTTGGGGATGATGCAAGGCATTGAGACATTCAGGTCTTTTTCATGTTTTTCCCCAAAAGGATTTCTTTTTCTTTGTCTTTTATTTTTCTTGCGCTTTTCCTTTTGGGGATTATGCGAGGCATCAAGACATTCAGGTCTCTTTCATGTTGATCCAAAAGGATTTATTTTTATTTTCCTTTTTATTTTCTTTTGTTTTCCTTTTGGGGATGATGCGAAGTGTTGAGACACCATATGTCTCTTCCATTTTGACCCATAGGGTTTTTCTTTGTTTTTTCTCTCTTTGTGTCATTCTTCTTGTTCTATGTGTTTGGGGGATGATGATAGTTCTGAGCTCCTTACAAAACATTGTAGCAATGAACATATTGCTCCCAAATTCATAGATCCCTTATGTGTTTGGTTCTTTCATTTTGAGGGAAACCCATATCTTTTTTTTCCTCTTGCATGACATAGCTTTACTTAGAAACATATGACTTGGCATAGGGCTTTCCACATTGGCTCTCATGTATTCTTTTTTATTTGCATTTTTCATTTTTCTACTTTTAAATAATTTCTTACAAAATGGTGTTTATCAATTCCTTTGAAATGGGGGCATACATTGAAATTATTCTTTTTCATTTTCCTTTTTCTTGGTTCTTAGTGCAGCTTTCTTACTTCATACGATGCATTTGTCGCTTTATGGATGACATTTTGTGTAGTTTCCTTCCTGAGTGTTATCTATCTTAGCATATTGTATTCCTCTTAGTGGCTTGATGCAACACACTGCATCCCCTAAGTTTTGAATTTTCTATTCTCAGATTGATCCTCTCTTGGGGACATTAGGTACAATGTTCCCTAAGTTAAATCCCTCACATGAACTAAGCAAGAATCCTTTGAAGATTCTTTACATGTCACATTTTTCATTTGTTTTCATATGGCCACCTTGCATAACACAACTTGCATGCCTATGGAGCCATCACATTTGTTCATGCGCTCCAAGAATATGAAGCTTTTCTTTTCTCATGAAGCTTGAAAATTCATTTTCCTTTGTTATACCTTATTAAAGTTATCAGGAGGTATAACTTTGGTATGGTTGAGAAGGAAGCCCATTCTGAGGCATGACTTTTCCCATAGCCATCTGTGCGTGTGAGTGTATGTTTCTCACCCTTTTGGGATTTATCACTAGGTGGATAGCCAGGAGTTCCAACATTTCCATAGAGTGAGTATGTATTTTTTCCAAAAAAACAACCTAGATCTGATCCACATCAGAATGAACAAATGATCAAAGATTGATCCAATTTTCTCTCTTCTTTCTTTTATTTTCTCCTTTTTCATCTTTGGTAGTGTATGATTGGACTTGTCATGTGTGTTCCTTTGTGCTTATTTTTGGTTTTGTTAAAAGGCACAAGACAATTGAGAAGGGGGGTGAATTAGTTGTCACCAAGTTCAAAATTAAAACTCAAAAAACTTATCAACCTCACAACCACACAATTCTTTTATTAAGTATGAACATGCGATGCAAATAGTAGAAAAGGAAATCAACACAAGGAACACCAGATTTTAGATGGAAAACCAAATGAGGGAAAAACCATGGTGAGGACTAACTCACAATATAAAGTAATAGCAAAACTGAATACAAGAGGCTCACTGTCTACAAAAAGGACTCACTATCCAATAGGGAGGCTCACTGCCTACAAATACAAAAGATTACAATAAATATCCACCAAAATAGATTACACATATCTGTAACTTTGATAAGAAGAATTGTAGGCACTATCATCTCACTGCTTTCAGGAATCTAACACATTAAATTACTACTACCTCAATTCACTTTCACACAACTCTACTCTTCAAACTCTTGGATTACTTGATTAATTCATTCAAAACATATTAACTTGTATTTATACCCTCTTCAACCTTAGAAACTTTCTCCAAGGTCAACTACATACGCTTCATTTCATAAATTCAAATTAGGTCAGAAACTCAACATTCCCATGGTCGAAAGGAATGGGAGTGGACCACACCAATACTTAACAATAACCCAAAACAATGTCTTGGATCAACCACATGCTTCCTTAATTAAATTTCTAATCCTTCATATAAAGTGTAAATAAAAGGTCATCCAAACCTAATGGAAACACAAATGAACATTGAAGTGCATGTTTTTCCAACAAGAAGATAACATGTGGATGATGTGAGGGTATGTGCAAGATCATCGTGGAAAACACAGGCCCTTAAGTGGTGAAAAATTCAAAAAAAATAAAGTTAGACAACTTGAAGTAAAAATTTGAATAAGTTATCTATATTATTTCAAAAATATGTAAAAATAGAATCTTTAGTAAATTAAAAGTAGTTTCTCAACTACTAGGTTTTTTTTTTTTAAATCTATTTGGTGAAAATTTGAAATTTCAATGCAGTAGTAGTTAAATTTCAGGGAAAAACTAAGAATTAGGTGTCTGTCTGACCTCCCTAACCATAATAAAATGATAATATATTTTAATAAGATTTTAGATATAAGTAGAGGACTCATGTCCTAATGTGATACATACTTTTTTGTAATTTTTTTCCAAGGAAATAATTAACTATGAAGTTTTTATTACAACTTTTACAAAATATAAAAAACTCGTATGTATGACCACCTTAACTTGGTCAAAACTTCATAAAATTCAATTTTTTTTTAATCCTATAGTATGTGAAGCATAGAATGTGACACATGTTTCAGATTCAAAAAATGTGATATCATTTCAAAGCTATAGATATTTTTCAATCAACCTATCAATTAGAAATTTAGTCCAAATTCAAATAGAAAATGAATAATAATTATTTATTAAATTCAAAATAAAGCATAATTTATAAATTTTGGTGGAAAACTAAGAATCTCCTTTAAAAACCCTTTTCATTTCATCATTTTTTGGTAAAAAAAAAGTCATCAACCACATACCTTACACATACCCATCATATTGCCACTTTTTGGCCCATCATGATCCTAAACATACCTATAACATGCTTCATTATGCACAATAACACATCTCAAATACATTTAGATACATCCACAACAAGTGAAAAAACCTTTGAACATAGAACACCTTCCAATAGTCCAACCAGAGTGTATAGATACACATAAAAGCTTTGGAACTCGCCTTCCAGATAACCAAACCATGAACACCTTCACCAGAGCATAGAGAACACCATTACAAGACATATTATTGATCTACAAGACATGAATCAAATAAACAGAGGACTGTGGAGAAAAAATATTTCTCCCATTCCATAGACAAACAACTCTGTCAAACTAGTTCACACACTGGTGAACATAACTTTTTCACTCCATCAAACCAACAGCTAAAAAACTAGGAGATGTCACCAAAAGATGCTCAAAAACAACCCATCAGATCAGCACAAGTATAGGATCAACATAGAAGAAACGTGAAGCACATATTGGAGCACATTTTGAACACATACATAACTCTAACTTCACTCTTTATTAATTTTCTCAAAAGCACTAGGTAACCCATCATAAGGATAGCTCCATGTACTCACAACATCTCAATAGCATATGAACTATACATGCACAAACTACAACATCATGTACTGTATTGACATAAATGACAACACCACCAAAATTGCTCATAATTGCAACAATCTCCCCCTTTGTCATTGATGGAAACACATTATGTGAAAAACCATCAAACACAACACTCTCCTTTGTTCTCAGATTACACAATATGCATGACATTCCTACATTCTAGGAAAATACTCTCTTTCTTTTACTATTTTTCACAAATCTATCTCCCCTTTGACATCAATGGAAAAGAACAAAAGCTCTTATCACTCCCTCTTAGAAGTGCACCCATACAACTCATGTTGCAACAATGAAAAATTTCTACTTCCCCTGTGGAGTAGACCTATTCATCAATCTAGATAAATGAAGAATCTGTAGATCTACTGAACTAATTCACCTCCATGTGCACCTAGTTCGGAGGGAAAATGATCCCCAACTTCTCCTTGAGATACTCAAACGTATCCTTTGGAAGAGCCTTAGTAAATATATTTACAATCCATTTATCTTCAACCCTAGTTCCATTTCATTCATCTTCCTATGATCAAATTCTTCCAATTCAACACCCTTCAACTTCAGCAGAATATTGCCACATGATCCTCTATCCATTATTGTGCTTATCTTTCTTGAATTCGTTATTGTTCAATCAAAACTTCTTCCTTTTCCCTTCTCCCCCTTTGTAAATTGAGAAATAATTCCTAATTATCCATAATAGTTTTTCAAATTGCTTCAAGATCACTTCAAGATTGCTCCAAGTCATTTTTCAAACTCTTCAATTGCACAAATGATCAAAAAGACTTGTGAATTTTACTTTCTACACCATCAGTTTTCCCTGATTCACATTAAGTATGGTATACTTCAAAAACTGATAAAACCCCTATTTCTCTACAATAAGAAACCCTAAAAATAATCCGCAAAAAACCATTCTTGCAACTTTTCTTCTGGCTTCTTTTCCATAATCTATGTCTAATCATTCTCTACAACATATCATCATTTGACATGCCATACCTCTAGGGGGTTTGTACAATTTTATGTTAATGCTCCCCCTAAGACCATGCTAGGTCTAATTCCAAGAGGAATTGTCTACATTGGATGAGGGCACAAACACATTTGTCATCTCTAGCTCTTCTTCTTTCTTCCTCCATATCTTATTCATTTCTTGCTTCATCTCATCCTTGTCAATTTTCTTCACTAGCTCGTTCTTCTCTACTGGAGTAGACTGTTTTCCCTTCTTACTTCTACAAACTCTTGAGATATGTCTAGGCTTTTTGCAGTTATAATAGACAACACTTTTTTGATTCGTCTAACCTCCATTAACCCTTGATCTACATTAATTTCCTTTGTGTTCGAACTTGTTCCATGTAAAGAAATAGCCATCAAAAGATTGATTCATTTTTCCTCCATTAAACCTATTCATCATTACTTGACTAATCATTCTAACCTAAGATCTGCATTTAGTGGCTTTATGTCCAAATTTCTTGCATGAAAAATATTGTCCAGGGAAGGAACTATGAAATTGATTCATTTTAGTTTTGCAGTCAATTGCCTTGTGACCAAATTTGTGACATGAAAAGTAGACACCATTGAAATATGGATACCTTTGAGAATTTGGTTGTTGGTAGGCGGTCTTCTAGTAAAGTTCCTTGAATTTTATTTTTTCTTCTCTTTGTCTTGAGTATTTTGATTATCCTTTGAGCTTTCACCTGCTTCATTTCCCAAGCCACCTTTGTATTTACTTGAATTTTTTCCTACAATTAATTCATCAAGCTTGTCAGAGCTAGATTTCAAATTGTTGTCATAGAGTTTTTCTTTCTCCAATTCTACTTTCAAGTTCACCACCTATTGTTCAAGTCTAGTGTATTCATTAGTCTTAATTTACACCATTTTTTTTCAAACATTCTTCAATTCTCTTCTTTTCTTCCACTAGCACTTTCAATCCAATGATCTCTTGTTTCTATTGCTCACTCACTTCTCTATGTCTTTCTTTGAATTTCTTCAATTTCTCTTTCAATTTCTAGACACATTCATTTGCCTCATCAAGATTTTTTTTCAAATCTCTATTTTCATTTTCAGCCTTCTCAATATCTTCAAGTGTAGACCAAATTTCTTTTTTATCATCTATTTGTTCAACCTTTAGGATCTCCCTCAAGTTGTTAAGCTCTTCACCAAGGAACCAAATCTCTGATACCAATTGTTAACAAGCACAAGACAACTGAAAGGGGAGGTGAATTAGTTATCACCAAGTTCAAAATCAAAACTCAAGACACTTATCAACTTCACAAGCACACAATTTTGTTATTAAGTATGAACATGAAATGTAGATAACAAAAAGGAAATCAACACAATGAACACCAGATTTTACATGGAAAACCCAATGAGGGAAAAAATACAGTGAGGATTAACTCACAATATAAAGTAATAGAAAAAATGAATACAAGAGGCTCATTGCCTACAGAAAGGACTCGTTGTCCAATAGGGAGGCTCACTTCCTACAAATACAAAATATTATAGTAAAGATCCACCACAATAGATTACACACATCTGTAGCCTTGATCAGAAGAATTGTAGACACTGTTAGCTCACTGCTTTAAGGAATCTAACACATTAAATTATTCTTGCCTCAATTCACTTTCGCACAACTCTACTCTTCAAACTTGTGGCTTACTTGATTTATTCATTCACAACATCTTGACTTGTATTTATACCTTCTTCAACCTTAGAAAATTTCTCCAAGGTTGGCTACACACACTTCATTTCATAAATTCAAATTAGGTTGGAAACTTAGCATTCCCATGCTAGAAAGGAATGGGAGTGGACCATACCAATACTTAACTAAGACCCAAAATAATGTCTTGGATCAACCACATACTTCCTTGATATTTAGTGTAAACATAGGTCATCCAAACCTAATGAAAATATAAATGAACATTGAATTACACACTTTCCAACAAGAAGATAACATGCAGATGATGTAACATACTTCATTATGCATGAGAACACATCTCAGATACCTTTAGATACATCTGCAACAAGTGCAACAACCTTCAAACATAGAACACCTTCCAACAGTCCAACCAGAGTGTGCAAATACACACAGAAGCTCTGGAACTCACCTTCTAGAGCACCAAACTAGAAACACCTTTTCCAAAACATAGAGACCACCATTACAAGACATATTGTAGATCCACAAGACATGAAGCAAATTAGCAGAGGACCATGGAGTAGAAACATTTATCCAAGTCTATAGACAAACAACTCTATTAAACTAGTTCACACATCGCTAAACACAAATTTCACACTCCATCTTGAACAAGAAGATAAAAAACCAAGAGATGTCACCAAAATATGCCCAAAAACAACCCTTCAAATCTGCACAAGCATAGGATCAACACAAAAGAAACACAAAGCACATACCAGAGCACATTCTGAACACATACATAACTCTGAATTCACTCTTTATTAATTTTCTCAAAAGCACTAAGTAACCCATAATTTTAGCACAACTACAACATCATAAGGATAGATCCATGTACTCACAACATCTCAATAGTATCTCAGTTATACATGCACAAACTACAACATCCTATTCTGTGTTGACATCAATGACAACATTAATGACAACACCACCAAACTTGGTCATACTTGCAATAGGTTTTCCATTGGATCTTGATCCTATGGGCTTGATCACCCCTCTTGATTTTTTTTGTCTCATCTTGCTAGCATGGGTGCATTTGGATCCCTCTTGATGTGCCTGTTTGTCTACTTTAGTGTGAGTTTGAAGCAAGTTCCTCCTCTCACTAAAGTGGGGACTAAATGTAGCATATAAAAATGAATCTTTGGACATTTTCACGCTCATTTGGGTCCTTCTTGTGGATGTTGGCTTATTTTTTCCTTGATGTGGTTAATACATTCAAATTAGGTCTTGATCCATTGTGAACTAATAATGATTTTAATGGTCCCTTACCTAAGTTTTGTGAAGTGTTGTAACACACTTTCACACTTTTCTAGGGTTTTTTTAATGTATTTCACCTAAATAGCCTTTTTTTATCATTTACCAAGCCTTATTTCAAAGTGTTGTAATGAAATTTTACACTTTTCTAGGCTTTTCATTAATAATTGGGCTTTCCTATGCATTAATTGGCCCCATTTTGCATCTATAGGACTTAATTATAAATATTTTTGAGAATAAATTTGTTAAACATCATTTAAAAC
The DNA here is from genome assembly GCA_007258455.2 of Sequoia sempervirens. Classification (NCBI taxonomy): domain Eukaryota; kingdom Viridiplantae; phylum Streptophyta; class Pinopsida; order Cupressales; family Cupressaceae; genus Sequoia; species Sequoia sempervirens. The sequence goes on from VDFB02316074.1 coordinate 295,548, forward strand.
ATTTAAATCTTCAAACCCAGACTACCTCAAGTTCCTAAGATGGGACCCATTCACCATTTTAGGCGAATGAGTCCCCTTAGGTGGCACCGATTCACCCAGAGTGGTGAATAAGTCCCCTTGGGCTCAAAATTCAAAGTCAATTCAAATTTATGGTGGATTTTTTATTTTTTAACATCTAAGGTCAACTTGTGATGATGTACTTTTAGGAATTATTATATAATCAACTATAATATAAGGTTTTTCTACTCATTTCACCCCTAATCAATCTATCAAGCATTCTAAACATTTCAAGCATTTTCAAGTCTACATCCATTAAAGCCATTATTTGCATGTTTGCAACATTCTACTTCAAGGGTTTGGTGAGTTGTAGCATTTCTTTTTTTCATTCATCATTCTCTTTCCATATTTTCATTTCATTTCAAGGGTTTAATTACTAACACAGTGTTTGACCAATGCAAATCCCTATTCACTAAACCCACAACAATTTTTCCCTCTCTTTTCATGTAAGTTGCAGGTTTAGGTTGTAGATTTTTCAAAGAGAAAGATTGGAAAATTTTCCATTAAATTTTCAAATCCATTCAAAGTTTTCAAAGTCCTAAGAGAAGCTTGGAGAACACCTACAGGTTGAATTCTACAGTTTCAAACCCAGATCTGAATCAAGTATAAGAGAAGACCAAGAGCTATAGATTCCACTTTTGAATTTCTAAGAATCTGGAAGTGGACTAATTCACCATTAGTGGTGAATGAGTCCCACTATAGGAGTCTGACATAGTATTTTGCAAATCTGAGTACCCATTTGTCTGAAACTTGTTCCAACATTGTTCACCCATAGCAAGACTAAGTCATCCAACTTGGCATATGAGTCCTAGTTGGTCTAAAAAGTAGAAATTTCAGGATTCTAGAGCTCCATTCCATATTTCTCCAGTTTCTAGGTGCACACTTTAAATTTCATAGTTTTGTGTTACAATCTATTTGCATTTCTAGGTATTTTTCCAGATCATAGTGTGTTTTCACACATCTTACATTTTCCAAGTTTTACATTACTGGTGAACCCCTTTATCTATTTTCAGCCTCTAGGACAATTCTCTTTGATATATTTCAATCCCCTTTGCATTGAAATATCAAGGGTTTGTTCTTGAGTGAAGTGTTAAGGTTTTTGTATCTTTCTCCTTTTAGGTCCAAAACCCTAGAAGTGTAAGAGAGTCCCACATACAAAAAATATGCATTTCACCTCCACAATCTCTCTACTTCCACCTTATGGGGGTTATTGATCATATATTGGTGATAGAAGTATTCCTTTTGGATTCATGTCGAGTCCCCCTTTTAGTTTCTTGTATTTTCTCTCTTTTGGAGAGGATTTTTTTCCTACTGAATTTTCTCCTTTTCTCTGCTTAAGAGAGATTGGATTCTTACTTGGATACTAACATGGCCTAATAGCTAGGACCCATCATCATATTTTCATCATTTTCATTTTTCTACTTCTCCCTAAGTTACACTTAAGGGGTTGTTTGTGTGAATAATATATTTTACTATTTAGCTCATGTAGTAGGTCTTATTCGCATGTTAGCTTTACTTAGGTCCTAGGAATATTTTAGAAGTCTTAGTTTGCATTACATCTTATCTTATTATATGTCATTTACTTCATGTATCCTAGGTAATTTAATATTGGTTGTCTCATGTCATACAATTAAGGAACTTGTCATGATCTTGTTTAATCCTATGTCTCATCTTTTCTATATAACTAAGGGGTTCTCATTTGTAATATCGATCAATTCTATTCCATTGTATTGCATTCATTGATCACACTTGATCTAATATATTTGTATCCATTATAACAAAATTATGCTCTTTCTGTTCTTCTTATATAATGTTATTTTTTGGTTTTGCAAGTGATTTTGGGAGCTTGAGTCCTTGAGTGACCCTAAAAATTTGCAAGATAACTTATGCAAGTAGTGAGCAAACAAATTTTGGTTTTATGTCTAATGCATTGGAGCCCTTTGAACCCTAACCATGTCATAAGGTCAAGGGAACACATAAATGGGAGGATTCAATGAAAAGGGAATTTTAGGATTTGACTTAGAATAACACTTTTTTTAAATATTTTAAGAGAAACAACCTATTACTTATGAAAGATTGTATAATTTAAAATATAAATTAGATGGTTGTTTGGATGAGTAAAAATTTAGGCTGTTGTAATGGGATATGCAACATGAAGGGGTGGATTATGAGGAAATATTTTTCCCTACGCTAAAGATGGTAACCTTTTAATTGATAATCTATATTGCATCTAGTACATTAGTGATAGAGCACTCTAGTGGAAAATGGAATGTCCTAGGTTTTGAGTGCTAATTAGACCATAAAATTTTTAACATCAATTTCATATTCTTGGGTATATTGATTACAATTGGTCTAGATTAGTTTATACTTGTTGATCTACAACTATGTATATTTTTAGATGATCTTTAACATGGTCCTACTATACTAACTAATCAAGGGGTATGCACATAGAAATGAAGGGCTATAAGGGGTAAAAATAATCAATCTATCAAGAATTCTAAACATTTCAAGCATTTTCAAGTCTACATCCATTAGAGCCATTATTTGCATGTTTGCAGCATTACTTCAAGGGTTTGGTGAGTTGTAGCATTTTTTTTTCATTCATCATTCTCTTTCCATATTTTCATTTCATTTCAAGGGTTTAATTACTAACATGGTGTTTGACCAAGGAAAACCCCTATTCACTAACCCCACAACAATTTTTCCCTCTCTTTTCATGTGACTTGCAGGTTTAGGTTGTAGATTTTTCAAAGAGAAAGATTGGAAAATTTTCCATCAAATTGTCAAATCCATTCAAAGTTGTCGAAGTCCTAAGAGAAGCTTGGAGAACATCTACAAGTTGAATTCTACATTTTCAAACCTAGATTTGAATCAGGCATAAGAGAAGACCAAGAGTTATAGATTCCACTTTTGAATTTCCAAGAATCTGGAAGTGGACTAATTTGCCATTAGTGGTGAATGAGTCCCACTATAGGAGTTTGACAGAGTTTTTTGCAAATCTGATTACCCATTTGTCTGAAACTTGTTCCGACATTGATCACCCATAGTAGGACTAAGTTGCCCAACTTGGCATATGAGTCCCAGTTGATCTAAAATGTAGAAATTTTAGGATTCTAGAGCTCCATTCCATCTTTCTCCAGTTTCTAGGTGCACACTTTAAATCTCATAGTTTTTTGTTGCAATCTATTTGCATTTCTAGGTCTTTTTCCAGATCACAGTGTGTTTTCACACATCTTACATTTTCCAAGTTTTACATTACCGGTGAACCCCTTTATCTATTTTTAGCCTCTAGGACAATCCTCTTTGATATATTTCAATCCCCTTTGCATTGAAATATCAAGGGTTTGTTCTTGAGTGAAGCGTTAAGGGTTTTGTTTCTTTCTCCTTTTAGGTCCAAAACCCTAGAAGTGTAAGAGAGTCCCACATACAAAAATATTCATTTCAGCTCCATAATCTCTCTACTTCCACCTTATGGGGGGTTATTGATCATATATTAGTGATAGAAGTAATCCTTTGGGATTCATGTCGAGTCCTCCTTCTTTTAGTTTCTTGTATTTTCTCTCTTTTGGAGAGGATTTTTTTCCTACTGAATTTTCTCCTTTTCTTTGCTTACGAGAGATTGGATTCTTACTTGGATACTAACATGGCCTAATAGCTAGGACCCATCATCATGTTTTCATCATTTTCATTTTTCTACTTCTCCCTAAGTTACACTTAAGGGGTTGTTCGTGTGAATAAGATATTTTACTATTTTGTTCATGCAATAGGTCTTATTCACATGTTAGCTTTACTTAGGTCTTAGGAATATTTCTGGAGTCTTAGTTGGCATTACATCTTATCTTATCTTATGTCATTTACTTCATGTATCCTAGGTAATTTAATATTGGTTGTCTCATGTCATACAATTAAGGCACTTGTCATGATCTTGTTTAATCCTATGTCTCATCTTTTCTATATAACTAAGGGGTTCTCATTTGTAATATCGATCAATTCTATTCCATTGTATTGCATTCATTGATCACACTTGATCTAATATATTTGTATCCATTATAACAAAATTATGCTCTTTCTGTTCTTCTTATATAATGTTATTTTTTGGTTTTGCAAGTGATTTTGGGAGCTTGAGTCCTTGAGTGACCCTAAAAATTTGCAAGATAACTTATGCAAGTAGTGAGCAAACAAATTTTGGTTTTATGTCTAATGCATTGGAGCCCTTTGAACCCTAACCATGTCATAAGGTCAAGGGAACACATAAATGGGAGGATTCAATGAAAAGGGAATTTTAGGATTTGACTTAGAATAACACTTTTTTTAAATTATTTTAAGAGAAACAACCTATTACTTATGAAAGATTATATAATTTAAAATATAAATTAGATGGTTGTTTAGACGAGTAAAAAATTTAGGCTTGTTGTAATGGGATATGTGTAACATGAAGGGGTGGATTATGAGGAAATATTTTTCCCTACGCTAAAGATGGTAACCTTTTAATTGATAATCTATATTGCATCTAGTACATTAGTGATAGAGCACTCTAGTGGAAAATGGAATGTGCTAGGTTTGAGTGCTAATTAGACCATAAAATTTTTTTAACATCAATTTCATATTCTTGGGTATATTGATTACAATTGGTCTAGATTAGTTTATACTTGCTGATCTACAACTATGTATATTTTAGATGATCTTTAACATGGTCCTACTATACTAACTAATCAAGGGGTATGCACATAGAAATGAAGGGCTATAAGGGGTAAAATAATCAATCTATCAAGCATTCTAAACATTTCAAGCATTTTCAAGTCTACATCCATTAAAGCCATTATTTGCATGTTTGCAACATTCTACTTCAAGGGTTTGGTGAGTTGTAGCATTTCTTTTTTTCATTCATCATTCTCTTTCCATATTTTCATTTCATTTCAAGGGTTTAATTACTAACACAGTGTTTGACCAATGCAAATCCCTATTCACTAAACCCACAACAATTTTTCCCTCTCTTTTCATGTAAGTTGCAGGTTTAGGTTGTAGATTTTTCAAAGAGAAAGATTGGAAAATTTTCCATTAAATTTTCAAATCCATTCAAAGTTTTCAAAGTCCTAAGAGAAGCTTGGAGAACACCTACAGGTTGAATTCTACAGTTTCAAACCCAGATCTGAATCAAGTATAAGAGAAGACCAAGAGCTATAGATTCCACTTTTGAATTTCTAAGAATCTGGAAGTGGACTAATTCACCATTAGTGGTGAATGAGTCCCACTATAGGAGTCTGACATAGTATTTTGCAAATCTGAGTACCCATTTGTCTGAAACTTGTTCCAACATTGTTCACCCATAGCAAGACTAAGTCATCCAACTTGGCATATGAGTCCTAGTTGGTCTAAAAAGTAGAAATTTCAGGATTCTAGAGCTCCATTCCATATTTCTCCAGTTTCTAGGTGCACACTTTAAATTTCATAGTTTTGTGTTACAATCTATTTGCATTTCTAGGTATTTTTCCAGATCATAGTGTGTTTTCACACATCTTACATTTTCCAAGTTTTACATTACTGGTGAACCCCTTTATCTATTTTCAGCCTCTAGGACAATTCTCTTTGATATATTTCAATCCCCTTTGCATTGAAATATCAAGGGTTTGTTCTTGAGTGAAGTGTTAAGGTTTTTGTATCTTTCTCCTTTTAGGTCCAAAACCCTAGAAGTGTAAGAGAGTCCCACATACAAAAAATATGCATTTCACCTCCACAATCTCTCTACTTCCACCTTATGGGGGTTATTGATCATATATTGGTGATAGAAGTATTCCTTTTGGATTCATGTCGAGTCCCCCTTTTAGTTTCTTGTATTTTCTCTCTTTTGGAGAGGATTTTTTTCCTACTGAATTTTCTCCTTTTCTCTGCTTAAGAGAGATTGGATTCTTACTTGGATACTAACATGGCCTAATAGCTAGGACCCATCATCATATTTTCATCATTTTCATTTTTCTACTTCTCCCTAAGTTACACTTAAGGGGTTGTTTGTGTGAATAATATATTTTACTATTTAGCTCATGTAGTAGGTCTTATTCGCATGTTAGCTTTACTTAGGTCCTAGGAATATTTTAGAAGTCTTAGTTTGCATTACATCTTATCTTATTATATGTCATTTACTTCATGTATCCTAGGTAATTTAATATTGGTTGTCTCATGTCATACAATTAAGGAACTTGTCATGATCTTGTTTAATCCTATGTCTCATCTTTTCTATATAACTAAGGGGTTCTCATTTGTAATATCGATCAATTCTATTCCATTGTATTGCATTCATTGATCACACTTGATCTAATATATTTGTATCCATTATAACAAAATTATGCTCTTTCTGTTCTTCTTATATAATGTTATTTTTTGGTTTTGCAAGTGATTTTGGGAGCTTGAGTCCTTGAGTGACCCTAAAAATTTGCAAGATAACTTATGCAAGTAGTGAGCAAACAAATTTTGGTTTTATGTCTAATGCATTGGAGCCCTTTGAACCCTAACCATGTCATAAGGTCAAGGGAACACATAAATGGGAGGATTCAATGAAAAGGGAATTTTAGGATTTGACTTAGAATAACACTTTTTTTAAATTATTTTAAGAGAAACTACCTATTACTTATGAAAGTTTGTATAATTTAAAATATAAATTAGATGGTTGTTTGGATGAGTAAAAAATTTAGGCTTGTTGTAATGGGATATGCATAACATGAAGGGGTGGACTATGAGGAAATATTTTTCCCTACGCTAAAGATGGTAACCTTTTAATTGATAATCTATATTGCATCTAGTACATTAGTGATAGAGCACTCTAGTGGAAAATGGAATGTCCTAGTTTTGAGTGCTAATTAGACCATAAAAATTTTTAACATCAATTTCATATTCTTGGGTATATTGATTACAATTGGTCTAGATTAGTTTATACTTGCTGATCTACAACTATGTATATTTTAGATGATCTTTAACATGGTCCTACTATACTAACTAATCAAGGGGTATGCGCATAGAAATGAAGGGCTATAAGGGGGGTAAAAATAACCACTTTTTTCTTAAAATAAACAAAAAGTGATCTTGAATGAGAAATTCAAGATATATATAATTAAAATTTCAATATATGACAAGAACAAGATTAATAATACTCAAAATGTAGTCTTAACACAAATATTAAAAAAAAATAGTAGAGATTGAGAGGTTCAAATAGGGAACACACAGAGTGGTATTTCTTTTTTTAGAAAATATAACATAGCATCAAGTATGCTCTCTTAAAATATTTATTTTTCAAGTATTTCACAGATATAGTTGGTGGAAAGTTAGATAATATCGAGTAGCTTATGCAATTATTTTTGGTTAATTTTTAATGACTATATGATTTTTTACTAATTTTCAAAGTGGAGTCATCTTGAAAAATACAAAATTGAGCAAGCCCCCTTAATTTGAAAAAAATAATGGAAAATGATTTTTTTTAATTTATATATTTAATGGAGTGTAAAATGTAAAAAATATTTTATTTCAAATTTGGATGACACCAAAAAAGCTATACATATGTTTTCAAAAAAATGAAAACACTAGCAAAATAAATTAAAATTAAAAATCTTAATCTATTTGAAATGTAGAAAAAGTTACGTTGTTAGAGAGAGATTTAGGTTATTGTGACATACTTACAATAATTTCTTAAAATTTACAAATGTTATGGAGAACATGCTTTACATTTTTTTAATGTTTAGGAAAAACACATCTTTAGCAACCTTAAATGTAGGCCCAACACTTAGGTTGAGATATCTAAGTATAAAGATGGGATTCTAAAGCAACATCAAATGAAACATTTGTTCTAATGCATGCAAGCTATAATCTGTTGCATTATAAATTCAAAGAAGAGAGCATCATATTTTTTTGAGGAAAATATAATGTGGGTGTGTTATAATGCACTCATGTTATAATACCTTCGCATTATGAAACTTTATAATGCAATCACATTATGACACATTATAATGCACTAGTATTATGTCATATTTTACTTCAAGACCATTTTTGACCACTTTTTAGCCCTCCATCTTATTGCACATAACCTAAAAAAAAATTCAAATAGTGAAGAATTAGATTTATCATGCCAAAACTACATACACATGTTGAAATTCATCATCCTTACATCAACCAATTGATTAACAATAAATAAGTATAGATTTATTATTATCATACAAAACTATATATTACATACATATTGAATAAACTACTTAATAAAAATAAATTTGTTATATTTAAGAATAAAATAAACATTAAAGAAGTGCTATATACTAAAGATAAATATATCATATAAATTAATATTGATCTGTTAATATAACACCTTTTTTTTTTAATTAAGAATTTTTACTTATACTTATAACACCTTTACGAGCTGTGTATTTTGTTTCAGCTACAAATTCATTTATTAATTTATCTTTTTAGAGAGAAACGTGTATTTCTTGTTTATCATCGTGAGCTGAATTTCAGCTTCATGAATGATTATGTATTTATGAAACAAATACTGCATAGTCATGAAATTAGGCATAGAATTAATTATACACAGTGGCAGCAAAAGAATTTCTTACAAATAACTCGACAAATTAAAAGTAAAGCTTTTTTAAGAAATCAGAAATCAAGTTAAGGTTAGAAAATAGCCTAATGCTGCCGGAATGAGAAAAAAAACCATTAGAACTTTTTTTTGTTAAAAAAATTCACTTTTTCAAACAAAAAATCGACTTTAGGGCTGCATATTTATTAATCACAATAACTTGTGATTTTTAAAATATTTCTGCAATACCATGAATTTCAGTGCTTGGCAAGAGAAATTCAGGGCAATTGTCTACGATTAAAAATTATCACTGGCCAGCCTTAGCTGCCCCGAGGTGCTACTCGATACTTTTTTCTTTTGCCTTTTAATTCACAGGGGTTGTCCATGTGTGCCCTAAATTGTAATTCAAAAAAAAATTAAAAAAAAATGATAACCAAAACAAGATGAATTCAAAGATTTATATTTGACGGATTTTTTAAACCTCAAACTCACATAAAATGCACAAAGTTACTGCCCTATTTCCCAATTATCTGGGAAAACCAAAATAAAATGCAAAATAACAATATAAATTGATTGCACAGACATAGTCTATTAAATTAGAAAAATAAAATTTACAAAGAATTCTTAAACTTGAATTGCAAGCTGCTAATAAAAAACTTGATTGACAACAATCTGGATCTGCACACACACTGGAGCTTCTTAGAGCTATTGTTTGGAGCTATCTACTGCTCCTGCACACACCCTGCACTTCATTCTCAAAAAATTCTCTTTTGTTGCTGCTGCAACTTCTTCTTTCTGCAACTAACTGACCATTTTCTTCTTTTTGTCTATTCTTTTCTTCTTCATAAAAAATTCGTTTTCAAAATTCAAATTTACCAAACACAATAAATTATGGGGTCAGGGGCAGAGTAGGGATGAAGATCCCAAAGAGTTACCATTAAAAGAGAGCCTCCTAACAGGTAGGTGGAATAGGGGAGTTGACGTGAGAAAGGCTCAGATATGTTCATGGTAGAATTTAGATACTTCTCAAAGCTACAACATAACTAAGTTGTAATGGAGAGTGCTATTGATTTTGGCTTGGAGAAGATTGGATTAATATATCTTGAGGATGGAGAATAGAGGTTGAGATTTGATTTGGATATTAATGGTAGAAGATTCATTAGAGGTTATATTTGATGAGGGATCACCAAGGGACATCAATATATTGATGCACTTGAGAGAGGGGAGGATTGATAAAGTATTAAGGGTTAGAATTTACTTGACCTAATCTAGTGGAGGCGGATGAGTCTTCACACACATATGTGAGAGGATCTATGGAAAGAGGGACCAGAGACAAGTTTCTTCTCACAGATGTGTGAGTAGACCTTGGAAAGAGAATTTTGGACAAGTATCCTCAAACACATGTGTGAGGATACTTTAGAATTTCATTTGGACATGTATCCTCTTACACATGTGAGCACACCATGGAAAGATAAAATATCATAATCGTAAAAAAATTAGAAGAAAGAATAAAACTCTAGCATACATCCATTCATCATTTGTTTTAAGTTCAAAATTGGCAAAAACAATTACACCACCAAAACTGAATAAGAATAAAATTTTAGCATATTTTTGTTCATTGAATATTTTAATAATAAAACAATTTTCAGGCTTAACATTTTGAAATGAAATGTTAGATTTGAAGTTAAAGATCATTAAAATAATAATAAACAACAATAGCCTTTCAAATCAATATAGACATTATAAAAGAAAAAAGATTCTTGTAAAAGCTTTTGAAAAATTTGTTAATCAATCCGAGACAACATATTTTTATTCTGATTGAAAAATAAAAATTAAAGTAATAGCAATAAATGAAACACTATTTAATATAAAAATATTTACAATCCCTTTCCATACCATGTCATATTTATATAAGAAATTACTGTAGCTTATTATGTCAGTTCTTTTTTCAACAATCTTTCTATGAATTATAAGAGGTTAATTCTGCAATTTTTTTGAAAGAATTTTGAGAAATTGTTAAATTAATTTTGGTAGGAAAGTATATTTTAAGTTTTAATTTGTTTAGGCAGTTCATTTGAATTCAAATTAATTGATGGGTTTCATTGGAAAAGTTAGTGTGATTTCAGATGAACCATATAAACAATTGAATTTAGAATATGTTGTCTAAACATGTCTATAAGAATATTAAAATTTAAACAGCCTCAAAATACAAAAAATATTCAGTAACATAAATTGCATAGAACATAATTATAGATGATGTACATATACACTTACAATTACAGTAATAGATAATAAGAATTTGAAATTGATAGCCCTTTTTAACATTTAAAAAATAGATTTAATGACAGACAAATATTTTTTTGAAAAATATCACACAAATCAATTCAGATGATTTTTTTTTCCCCTAGTTTACAGCCTTTGGGAGTAGACAAATTAGAAGAGAAGCACCTCCCATGGAATAATTCCTAAATCAATGTATGGGCAGTTTCACTGTATGACTAATTTCAAGAAATTTAAATACTAAATAGCTAATCGGCACAGATAATGACAACAGATTATACAATTGTTCTGACAGTAAATACCTCAGGAATCTAAAGATTGTAGACCATTTCTTTCTGTAAAGAAGCACTTCCTTCTGCTTGACCGCTTCGCTTAATAACAAGAAGAGAAAAACTTAAGAAGAAGAATTGGGAGGAGGAATCCCGGAGCTATAGAGAAAGTTGTAAATGGCAGTCCAGCGGGGATTAGAAGGTTCGGCGGCAATGCGGTCTCGAAGGATATATTGAAGCTCCAGTGTTCTGGAAGCTGGAGGAATACCAAGCTGTATCCTATACTCAGTTTGAACCCAGAGATGCAAATCAAACAAGGTAGCGATGGAGTGGGGCCCATCACCAGATACCTGAACAAAATGGACGTCCGAAGGAATTCCGTTATAGTAATCAGATAACAACTGTCCAGGAAGTCGTCCACCCTCGAAGCGGACGACATATGTCTTTACTGGAATCGCATTTGTTGGCTTGTTACATTCAAGAATTTGGTGTAACCAACGTGCTTCTGCACTTGGCCTTTCACCTGGAAGTTCGAACGAGCCAACATTAACCCACTCTGGAAACTCCTGTTCGATCTGGTCATAGAAATAAAGTGTCCTCTGAAATTCGGCATGCTGTGAAATTAGTGTCCAGAAAGCATCCTTCACAACGCCATCAATCTCACCAAACTCAAGTGGGGAATAGAAAATTCTCGACATTCTTCTTTTACTTATCTATCTTCTCTTCTCTGCCTTCAATCCAAGTATGCTTATTCTTAATTGGTATTTTCTACCAACACGCTTATAACCCACTTCTGAGACCGATTGTATCTCTTCATCATACAATCTTGCAATGTTTCTTGTAAATGCTATCTTTCTTGTAATCTCCACGTTAAACATCTTTAATCAAGTTTACTAAAACTAACTAACTTTGTAACAACAGCACCGGCCCAGAGATTTTATTCAGATCTCACATTTGACCGTTGAAGCCCTTTGTAACCAAAAGTAAGGGAATTAGTTTTTTAAATTTATAGATTAAATTGTTTCAAATTTGATTCATTTCACATTTGACCGTTGAAGCCCTTCATTATTACTATTTAATGTGTAATGAATATCAACAAGGTATTCAAGACTGGAAGCTTCCCTGTGGGAATAAGGTAAACAGCCAATTTGATTCTACAAAGAACTGCTATCGACCCAGAACCAAATATAATAGTTAACTACATAACACTAAATTAGATAACTTTTAAAATTAGATTTTTCAACACAATATTCGCTGTTCATTATTCTTAAATACATAAATCATAAAGCTTTATGAAAAAAAATATGTTGGAGAAAGAAATTGTTAAGAAGCGAAAGATGGAAGATTATAAAGCCATAATAACTCACCGTCTTTTTACTTTAGAAATAATTCTCTAAAGAATATTTTACTTCTATGTTTTTACTCAATAAACTATATTTGATATTCTCTATATATTAGAGAAGGTTCATATGTTCATAGAAGAAAAACCAATTTTAATGGTGTATGTCAGTCAAATTTATTTTTATATATTTTTTAATGTTAATTGTACATAAAATTTGATTTATTGAATGTTAATATATTTAGTAACCAAATATATTTAGAGAGAAATGTTGATGTAAATCAATTGACATTGTAAATTATAAAGATTCATCACGTGATAATAATAAAGTCATTAAATATTATAGATTTAGTGATGTAGGAGTATTTTGGGAATTAGTTGATTAATACCAATTTAAAATATTTATTCTTTAATTTGATAAAAAAAAATTAATTTAGTTTGGTAAAAAAAAGTTCAATGGTTTTTAACAAGAGAAAATTTAGATGTGACTCTGTGTTAATATCAGGTTAGATGCTGAAAGGTGGACTATAGGATAATGAATAAATGAATTTATCAAATAATTTAAATATTTAATGTTTGGGATAAGATCAAGTTTGACATGGTTAGATGTGGATAACTTGAAATGCTGACATATTAAATCTCATTATTCTTTATAATTTGATTATGAATATCAAATTTTCTTGTTTTGAATTTAGTTTAATAAATAATCTCATTTTATTTTAACACAATTTCTTCTGAAATTCTAAATATATAGAAATTTTTACTATCCAAATTGATCCTCATAATGAAATACTAGAAAGTGACTAACAAGGTTTATTGATTTCTTAATATAGACCCTAAAATAAAATAATTTTGGTTTACTGTATGTTAGTTATATAATAAAAATATCAACATTAATATAGCTTATTATATCAATTATATTTTAAATTTTAAATTTTTAGATAACAACTGTTATAATTGCAAAGAAACTTAAAAGAAAGAATAACAAAGTTACACACACATCCATTCATCATTCTTTTTAAATTCAAAATTGCCATAAATAATTATACCACTGAAACTGACTAAGAATATAAATTTACCATAGTTTTTGTTCATTGAATATTTTGATAATAAAATAGTTTTCTGGCTTAACACTTTTACATGAAATTCTACTAGTCCACAGAGCAACGATGAGCGGGAGAGCAGCGAACGGGACGGCAAATTCAAACTTGGGGGTGGGTGTGGCTGAGGGAGCTGCTGAGGCGGAGGATGAGGGCAACCCAGATGATGCAGCAGGTCTATATGGGGGTCCTCCTTCCCCTGTGCGTCTTTGGTTTGCTAGCGGGTTCTATGCCTCTTTGGCTTGCGATTTGCAGAAGTCCCTTTTTGCATTACTTCTTGCGGCTGGAGAATCAAAAGCAACCATCATGGAGAGGTCAGGAGTGAGAGCGACCGGGAAGCATCTTGGAGGTGGAAGTTTGAAATCTTCAGGTGATGGCGGTGATGCTGAGTACGATCCGGTTGTAGATCTGCTTGCTTCATGGGCGGCTTTGTTGCTTGTGGATGAGATTTTTTAATTGACTCCTGCTACTACTGTGTGGGAGGTTTCTAGCTACGTTTGTTGTGTTCCTGGGCGTATGTGGGGGCTACCTCTAAAGCTTTCTTTTTAGCCTACTTTTGTGGCTTTGGGCTTTCTAACCTCTTTGGTGTTTGAAGAGGTTTTGGTGGGTGCAATGAACGGCTCACCCCTGCGCTGGCTCTATGTTGTTTCTTGTTTTTGTGTGTCTATCACATTTGTTGTGTGTGGCCTTTCTTGGGTCGTCCTTGTGTAGACCTCTCTGAGCGGGTTTGGCTCCTTCTTTTGAGCTTGTTCGTTGTGTTTTCTGCGCATGGTGCTTAGCCCCAAGACGTGGTTGAAGATCCTTATGTGTTGAGGGTTTTATTTCCTCTGCTTGTAGTTGTGCTTCTCCTCTTGGATGATCCTAGCTGATGGGTCCTCATTGGTGTTTGGTGGGTTCCCCTGTGGGATCTTTTTCCTTTGGACCTTGTTCAGGGTGTTGCTCCTACTGGGTTTGGATTTGGTTGGCTGGAAATGGTAGATCTTTGAACTTGCTGATATTATTGCTTTGGTGATCGTAGGGAGCCTCTCTATTGTGGCTTGGTGCCCCTAGTTTTTGAAGTCGAACTCATTGAAGGGATTTTTTATTGCTTTTTGGGGTCCTCGTTCTTCACAATTTATTGGATGTGTTGTTGTTTTCCCTATTGTGAAGTTGTTGTTGTGTGACTTCTAGGTCTTGTTCCTTCCTATGATGGTGATGCTTACACTTATGAAGGGAGTTTATCATCTTTTGATGGCTATTTTTTTGTATTGGCTGAAGGCTCCTATGTTTATGGACTCTAATCTATTGGGTTTTAGTCATGGCATTTTTACTCCTTTCATGTACTGGTTTAACTACTCCCATTGAGGCAGAGCCCTCTTCTATTGAGGTGAAGGTGGTTGTTGTAGATTTGGTGGAGAGTTTTTTTCTTCTCTGCTTGTTCCTATCGAGGGAGATCTTGAGTGGGAAAATGAGTGAAGACTTTAGAGGTTTGGGCTCTCATTTCTTCCTCTCCTATAGATGGGAGCTCCCTCCTATTGAGGGGGAGTTGGAGTTGGCGTTTCAGGTTGGGTGCTACTGCATGAAGGTTGTTGTGACTCAGTGCTCCATTGGGTCCCCTATTGAGGTGGGGTTTTTGGAGTTGCTGGTGTTTTTGTTTAGGAGCTTGATGGTGTTCTACACCATTAAGATGATTGTCTCTCTTGGCTCAGTGGTGTATTCTCTTAGTGGTTGGTTTGTTGATGTCTGGATGATGCAAGAGGTTTCTTTGTTTACCTAAGGTTTCTAGGTTTCAGTTTCCTGGCTGTTCTGGGATCTCGATCCCTTGTCTTCTCTACTGATGCAGCTTGTGTAGTCATGTTTTTTAGTTGATGCTATTGTTGGGTTGTGGTTTGTATGGGTCTACTTATGTTTGCAATATTATTTTCTTGATTCGATTACAAATCTCATCAAAACTATTTTGTAATGGGTTTCGGGTCCCATCAAAACCTGCTTAACCCCTAATCAAAAACACTTTTACATGAAATGTTAGATTTAAGGTTAAAAGATCATTAAAGTAATAATAAAGAACACTAGGCTTAGTTCAAATGAATTATAGACATTACAAAAGAATAAATATTCTTATTAAATAATTTGGAAAACTTGTTAATCAATTTGAGAAACATATTTAAAATATTGTACAATCCATTTCCTACACAAAGGAAATTGTGATCTCTTTCTATAAGATGCCATATTTAATCAGAACTATTCACTTCATTAAATTATATTAGTTTATTATGTCAGTTAATTTTGAAAAAGATATTATTTTGTGAGAGAGTTTTGGGAAGTTGTAAAAATAATTTTGTGTAATGTGCTCAACTCAAATAACAATGAATAATTCAAATTGACAAAAAAATATCATAATTTTGTGAATAAATCTTCTTTCCTTGGTGGCTTCTTTCATCTTTTCCCTCATGTGAATAACAATTTTCTTCTTTTCTTCCTAAATCTCCTCTTCACTGTCTATGCCAATAATGTCAAATCTTCTTCTTTTAGCACTAGCTTCACCTTGTGAAGCATCACTTCTTATCTTTCAGACCAACAAGGGTACTTCTTCCTCTTGTTCATCTTCTTCTACATTTACACATGTAAAACTTTCCCTCGTTGCCTTCTGCTTTTGTCTTTTCTTTGTAGGGGTGGTAGGTGGTGCTACTAGAGTAGCCTTCTTCTTCTTTGTCCTTGTCATATGCACAAGTGAAGGGGATTTTCTCATTCATCGAAGGACTAACAGTTGATTTCCTCTTCCCTTCAACATATTGTCTAGTCTCAGATAAATTTTGAATATAAAGAGAGGTGGTAGTTATCCTACTAGATCTTCTTGTGCTTCCAGATCATCCTGCAGCACTAGATTCTCCCTTAGATTTTTCCCTTGCATACTTCATTTGTTCCTTTGAGATTCCAAATTCCTTTGCAATCTCTTCAACCATCTTTCTAACCCTCTTTTGTATTATTGGTTTCTTCTTCTCCATGTGCACTTCTATGGATTTTTCTTCATAAGTGCCATATCTATTTTTAGTTGTATCCTTTGCACTTTCAACAAAATGTTAGCTAAACCAGTTATCTCTTATTTAATGACCTCATATCCAACACAAGGATCCACATAGTTCTTAGTTCAACTATCTCCATGATGCATTCATTAGTACTAGCCAAAAATATGATACATTTTTTATATTTCTCTACCATTTTCCTTGGAATTCTATCTCTCTAATGTATTATTTTCTGAAAAACTACAAAGAAGGCAGCAAGTGCCTCATCTTGTACATTTCCATCACCAAGACTACTCATAAAATATCTAATTTGGTGAGCAACTAGTCTTCCTTGTAACAATTTCACTCCTTTGGTTTGAGGGAGTTATTTTAGAAAATAGAAAAGTAAAAACATAACAAAATTCCCATACTTATTTATACATATTTCTATTCTTTTGTTTTCTTCATATTTTCCATCAATTTTTTCCTTAGCAACTCACAAAGATCATAGTCCATTCCTTTTTCAACCATCTCATATGCCACATTAATTGTGATGGAAGACACAAAATTATCTCTGTTACTGAAATATATTTTCTACCTGATCAACATTGATGCATATCTCACAACTATATTTCTAATGGGATTTGTTGTTAAAGCCCTCTTGTCATATGTTACATGTATGAGTTCCATTACTACTTCATTCTTAACTAATTTCAACATTGGAATAGGTCCAGTTGAGCATAGACTTGTAACATCTCCAATGACCTCTTTTGTTATCATGTAAGGCATGTCAATATAAAAAAAAAATTCAAGGATTCTACTTAATGTCATTCTAACCCATTTTCTATCCAAAAAAAAATGGAAACCATTTCCATACATCTAGAATTTCTTCATGACTAGGTTTTGATACTCAGGTTTTAGGGAAAAGTTGTCCCCGGATAGTTTATCCCATAAATCTCCTAGCTTAGTGTGATCAAATCCTTATATCCTCTAATGGAAACACCCCATATGGAACATGAGAAAACACACCAAGCATGTCATCTTCAATAGTTTTTTAGGGTACCTATTAATTTTGGTTGTGGCTTCTTAGTTACTTCTTTAATCCTAGATGTAGCCATGAATTAAAATTGATTTTCAAACAAGCTTGCTGAAAACTAGGACAAAGTAGAGATTGTAAATACATTTTCTTTCATTTGTCAAACTAGGGTTTCAATGCATTGAATCTTGAATCGCCTTGATGGCTTCAAATAGCTTCTTTACTGTTATGCTCTTTCTTAATGCTCATTATGAATAAATTTTCCTAAGTGAAATCACTTATAACCCTTGAAATTTAACCTAATTTCGCATTGAATGTATTAAACAATAAACTTGGTAAGCCTTTAACTCTATGCATATTCAACTTATGATGCTCCACAAACTTCCGCATTGACATATTTTCTTCTACAATCTTCACCAATAGATCAAGCATGTCGATCTTCATCATATATCTTTGTGTTGAGGCACCAACACTATTTCTTTTGTGAGGGAAATAAGATGTTCATTAAATCTCCCCCTGAGCCAAAGCTATCAACTTAGTTTCTCAAGGAAAAATTTGCACCAAATGGTGGTACAGATTCATCCTTTACTTTTATCTCTTCCTTCTTTCTCCAAATATTTTCCATCTCCCTTTTTTCTATTGTATCAACCTTTTAACTAGTTCATTCCTCTTTACTAGATTATCCTTCCTCATGTTTCTACTTTTACAAAACTTAGCAATGCATCCAAGCCTATTGCAATTATAGCATGTGACATTCTTCTAACCAATATTCCTTCCATTCATTCTAGATCTACATTGATTAGCTTTATGCCCAAATCCATATCATGTATAATAGTAGCCTTTGACAGATTGAACTATTCTACCATTTTTATAGCCATTCATCATTTGACTTTTGCATGAACACTAGCTCTATGATCAAATTTCTTGCATGTAAATCATTGACCAGAGAAAGAAGAAACAATCTGATTCATTATGCTTCTACATTCCATTTCCTTATGTCCAATTGCTTTGCAAGAATAACAAAAACCATTATAATATGGGTACCTTTGTGAATTTGGTTGTCTAACCAATGGTATTTTAGCCTTTTTCCTTTGATTCTAGATCTTTTTTTCATTTTTCATTTTATCTTCGATCTTCTTTTCAATATTTGATGTATGATCTAACTTTGAACTTTCTCCTATCTCAAATCCCAATCCACCTTTTTCTTTAGATCCTTTCTAATTTGCAATCATTCCATCAAGCTTTGTAGCACTCGTCTTGAATTTTTCTTCACGACTCCTTGATTTCTCTAGATTTGATCTTAGATTTACAACTTCTTGTTCAAACCTTGTTCATTCCTCATATTTTCTTTTCACCATTGTAACATTAAGATATTTCTCAATTATTTTCTTTTTTTCAACTTGCACCTTCAAACCAGTAATGGTTTTAATTGGTTCCTTCAATTTCTCACTAACTTCCCTATGCCTTTATCTAAACTTCTTCATTTTCTCTCCCAATTTTTTGATGCATTCATCTGCTTCTTTTACATTTTTAGTCAAATATATTTTTTCATCTTTCATCCTTTCAAGATCTTCAAGGGAAATTTTGAGTTCTCCATCTTTTTCAAGCATGCAATCTTCTTCTATGATTCTTATAGTTGGAATCTCTTCTAAAGGAGTAGGAATTTTTCTATTAGCCGTGTTTTCAACCTCCAATATCTTCCCCAAGTGGTTAAGCTCCTTCCAAGGAATCAAGCTCTAATACCAATTGTTGAACACCCAAAATATTGAGAGGGGGGTGGGTGAATCAATATTCTCTTAAACCATTAAAACATTAAGCATCCAATCACCATTTAGCATTTTCAACTGCAATAAAGAATGAAAGTATGAAACATAAACAACACCAAATAACACATGAACACTAGGATTTTTACATGGAAAACCCAGAATGGTAAAAAACACAGTGAGGATTAGCTCACAATATATTTAATAGGTTATAGTATATTTACATAAGTTCTCACTACAGGTGGGATCACTATCCAAGTGGAATCACTTCCCTTAGAGAAAAATATAGAAGACATTGTGGCTCATAGTGTAATTTGAACTATTGCAATTGCATCTATCATATGGGTATGTGCAGGATCATCATGGAAAAAATAGGCCCTTAAGTGGCAAAAAATTCAGAAAAATTAGAGTTAGGCAACTTGACGTAAAAATTTGAATAAGTTATCTATATTATTGAAAAAATATGTAAGAATAGAATTTGTAGCAAATTGAATGTAGTTTCTAAACTACTAGGTTTGTTTTTTTCTATTTGGTGAAAATTTAAAATTTCAATGAAGTGGTACTTAAATTTCAGGGAAAAAATAAAAAGTAGGTGTCTTCTGACCACCCTAACCACAATAAAATGATAATATTTTTTGACAAGATTTTAGATATAAGTAGAGGACTCATGCCCGATGTGATGCATATTTTTGTAATTTTTCCAAGTAAATATTTAATTATGATTTTTTATTATAAATTTTAAAAAATATAAAAACCTCAATGTCCCAATTCCTTAACTTGGTAAAAAATTCATGAAATTCAATTTTTTAATCCTATAGTATGTAAAGCATAGAATGTGATGCATGTTTTAGATTCAAAAAATATGATACCATTTGAAAGTTATAGTTGTTTTTCAATCAGCCTATCAATCAAGACTTTAGTCATAATTTGAATAGAAAATGAATAATAATTACTTATTAAATTCAAAGTAAAGCATAATTTATATCAATGGAAAGTTGAGAATCTCCTTTAAAAATCCTTTATGTTTCATCAATTTTGGGTAGAAAAATAGTTGTCAGCCACATACCCATCATATTGCCACTTTTTGGCCCATCATGATCCTGCACATACCCATATGCATGAAATACAGTTCCAATGAATCTCAATAAGATGAATTTACACACTTTATTTGATTTTCATCTAACACACTACTTTCCTCTCTATTTGGACCACTTTAATCTTCTACTTAACATTCAAAACTTAAATTTCAACATCTCTAATAATATTTGCATGTAGCATGCTCACAACATTCATCACACACACACCAAAACATAAAAAATATCTAACATATTTATACAGTAACATCAATTAGGTCAACCCAATTAGATGTAACACCCAAAATGTAACTTGTTGGCTCCAAAACAAATTATACACACCTCAGACCAAAATACAAAACTCAAAACAACTTGAAATAGGTCAGCATGGACCTATAATAGATCCCATAAAAGATTACAACACTTATTTAACATTTTCATTCCTTTAAACTGATTAGGTTGGCACCACAAAAGACCTAATACCAAAATTCTTCAACTATATATCCACATATGAACACTATTTACATCTATCAACAAATCCTTAAAATCAAAAGTCCAAAAACTTATAGAGAAGTGTGGACTTTCCTACTCAATTGCATTGTACAAGAAATAACTGTAAACTACCAAAATGAAATTTTGTTACTTAGATCTCTCAAATGAAAAGCTAAAGCATGATTAAATTATATGGAATTAGATACTTCTAACAACCAAAAAACATAATGTTAGAGGCATAGAGTGAAGCATTCATTAGAAGACTAGTATGGACCCAATAACAAGTGCTTTGTTACACTAAAATAACAAAAATGACACTTAGCCAATTTCCAACACAAATTGCTTCTCCAAATCAAACCATCTTGAAAAAATGTTTTCCATAACAACTCAAAAAATTTATAGAAATAATAAAAAATATTTGGACCAAAATCTTTACACAAAGATTCATTTTTGACGTCAATGACAATACTATAATACATAGTATTATACCTTTGTGCTTATCCCTCATGCTTATGTTGTCAACAACAACATCAATGACATTCACCCAAGAAAAGAAATTAGGGAATTTATTTGTTGGTTGTAATAGTAAGAAGGATAATATGGGAGGCTCAAAGCTTTGAAGGAAACCTATTTCTTACAAGGCACATAGATACACTATTGATCTTTAGGAGATATTTGAAAAGAGGGGTTGCACACCATTCTCCATGGTTATAAAGCCTAGTATAATGATAAGTTGACATCCAAATTTGTTAATTCTTGGATGTAAGTGAGATGGCCATTGGTAGTGTGATATTCAAAGTTACAAAGGATTTGATTGCAAGAGCTACTAACTTAACCTATGAGAAGAAAAGAATTGAAAAAATAAGTAAAGGAATGTATTAGAGGTTCATTAATGATTTTTCCAAGGAAAGTGAGAAAGTGAGGAATTTAAATATGGTTATAGATGGGAGAAGCTTCCTATGTTATGGGATTTGGTAGGCTTACATGTTATGAAATATTTTACTTTCGAGAGAAGATTCAAAATACCTCATGGATGCCATTTTCCTATTCTTAATCATATTAGATAAAAAATTTCAATCTATCATTTTATCTACTTTCATCTCTTGATAAGTGTACTGTTTATTGGGCCTACCCACTATTGCACCATGGTTTAATTATGCCTCTTTATAAGTATAGTCTTATTGTGTCTATGTGCATGTGCATTCTTCAAGAAAATAAAAACCTTCTCCCTCTCAGGAGTTATTCTCATTACCCCTTCTAAAAAGAGGAAAGCCTCTGATATTATTCAAGATAAAACCAAATTTGGGAATCAAATAAAGAGAGAAAATACTTAAAAAATCATTTTTTTTTTGGGATAGGGGTACTATTGATATTTTAGCTGCTGAAGGGGAGGTTAGCGGTAATGAAGCAATTAAGAGTGCATTATGGAGGATTCAAGGGAAGAAGATTAAATTTTCTTGTGAAAGCATCTACTACTATTAATTTGAAAGATTTTAAAGGTTAAAAAGTTATGTTTGATAATGAGGAGGATGAATCTGAGGATAAGGAGTTTCTTCCTCAATAAAAAGAGGAAGGGTTTTGTGAGGAATTCTCATAAGAGGACTTAGAGAAAAATGAGTTAGATAACTATGAGGATGATCAAGGGAAAGATTAAGAGGACTCTGAAGAGGAGAAAGGGAAAGATGGGGAAGACAAGAAAAAGGAGAAAAGTAAAGAAGATAATTTTGAAGAAGTTGAGGAAGATGAAGAATAGGAGAAAAACATGCTAGAGGAGGAGGATATTTTTGTGATTTCTTCTCCAAGTAAAGAGGGAGGTGAGGAAATATTTTTTGATAGGAATTCTTCTCTGAGTAGAGAGGGGAGTGAGGAAATTTTTGATGATATGGAATATGGTTATCACAATAACCTAGATACTATGGTATTTTAAAAAAAAAGGTTAACTTCATAATAAAATGAGGGAGATGGAGAAAATATGGAAGTAAATAACTGCCATCAAAAACTGATGAGGATGAAAACTACCCTAAGAAAAATTATTTCTATTATAAAAAGAATAATGAAGAAGGTTGTATTAGGATATATTTTTGGCCACTCAAAACTTAAAAAAATAAGTAGGGTAAAGACAAAGACACTCAATAGGTCATTGAAAAAACTAAAGAGGTGATGCAAATTAGGAGAAAAATTCTTGGGAGGAGTCTCTTCACTCCTTGCTTCAATAATGGAACCTCATTTGTTATGGGTATGTGTAGGATCATGATGGGCCAAGAAGTGGCAATAGGATGGGTATGTGGCTGACGACTTTTTTTAAATGAAAAATCAATGAAATGAAAAGGGTTTTTAAAGGAGATTCTCAGATTTTCACCAATATAAATTATGCTTTACTTTGAATTTAATAAGAAATTATTACTCATTTTCTATTCAAATTACGACTAAAGTCCTAATTTATAGGCTAGTTCAAAAACATCTATAGCTTTCAAACGCTATCACATTTTTTGAATCCAAAACATGCATCACATTCTATGCTTCGTATACTATAGGATTAAAAAAAGAAAAAATTAATTTCATGAATTTTTGACCAAGTTAAGGTGGTCAAACATATGAGTTCTTATATTTTCAAAAATTTGTAATAAAAAATTCATAATTTATTATTTTCTTGGAAAAAAATTACAAAAAAATATGCATCACATTGGAACATGAGTCCTCTACTTATGTCTAAAATATTATAAAAAAATAATATCATTTTATTGTGGTTAGGGTGGTTAGGCAGACACCTACTTCTTATTTTTCCTAAAATTTAGAATTACTACATTAAAAATTTTAAATTTTCACCCAATACATTTTATTTTTTTTAGAAAAACCTAGTAGTTTATAAACTACATTCAATTTTCTATAGATTCTATTCTTACATACTTTTGAAAAAATATAGATAACTTATTCAAATTTTTACGTCAAGTTTCCTAACTCTGATTTTTTTGAATTTTTTGCCACTTATGGGCCTGTTTTTTCCATAATGATCATGTACATACCCTTATTGTTATTTTTGGCTCTTGGGATTTTTCTTCTATTGGGTTACCTATTTTTTGGTCTAGTAGTATTGTTATTTTTTTGGGTTCTTGTTTAGGATTGTGATCCTACCTTCTATATTTTTTAAGGTTATGCATTAAGTTATAATTTTTCTAAACTTATGGTCCGATCAAGACCCATTCCAAGGTAATTTAATAAAAAACATTAAGAATTTTAGGTTGAGACACTACTCCTAACAAGAAAGAGGTGAATATTTATAAGATACACTACCCATATATGATACTGTATAACTAGTTGTAGCATAGAAAATTAGACACTCTTGAGAAAAGAGACAATTTCAAGTTTAATTTGGACCTAATTTTGAGTGCCCTTGCATTATTCAGTTCTCAAAACAACATTTATAGGCCCCTAAGACCCATTATTTTTTATCTAGAGGCATGTTTCACTTAAAAATCATCTAAATCCTAGCAAACAACACTTAATTCACTCATATCCAAAAAAACCACCTCCAAAAACCACTAGTGGGACCCATTCACCAAGGGTGGCAAATGACTCCGTTTTGGCGGAAAATTCAATTTTGAGCGGGAATTCAATCAATTTAATTCAATTTTTTAGTGGATTTCGGCCTCTTAGGTCTAAATAATAGGAAAATTAGGTGTTGATGCCTATAAACACACATTTTAGGTCATTTTTCACATCTCTTGGCCATTTTTACAAAGCAAAATCAAAAGTCAAGTATCAAGATTCTTCCACAATAAGTTTCATTAGCATTTTCTACAACAAAGTTGAAGCTTTAGGGCAGCAAACTAGGGTTTTTGTAGGTCTTCAAGCTCACTTCTTGTTCAAGATTCAACATTGCAAAGAGTTGATGGTGGATGTCTATGGTGAATCATGAATAAATCTAGGTTGAGGAGATGCAACTAGCCATCAAATCACACCTAAAGACTTATTTTCAAAGTGATTCCATCTTCAATTTTCTCTCCATCTTCAGATTTAAGGTTTGCATTCCATTTTCATGTCATTCAAATTCATTTGATATGTTGTAGGGCTTCTAGGATTGAATTCTTGCATCATTCAAATCACATTTGTTCATCTTATTCTAGCACATTAGAATAGGGTTTTGTCATACTTCAAATTTTCCTAGTCTTTGACACACTTAAGGATAGGGTTTTATGCAATTTTTTATCCATTCAAGTTTTGATTACCCAATTATGGGTTTGACTCAATTAGAAGACAAATTTTAAGCTATTTTGCAAGTATTTTCCGAGATTCTGATATGGGTTCTCGTCAAGAAGTGTTATATAGGTGACAAGGTACAGATCTAAGTTTTGAATTTGAAGACATTTGAAAAAGGAGTGATTCACCATGGAAGGAGAATGAGTCCCATTGGAGGTGACTATCAGAGTTAAATGCATATTCTAGTAGCCATTTAGCAAAAACCAGTTTTTGAGCAGAAAACCTTGACCTGGGATTGATTCACCTAGGGTAGCGAATGAGTCCTAGTCAGCCAAAAAGTCAAATTTTCTAGATTTTTAGAGTGGTTTTGAGTCCTCATCAGTCTTAAAAGTTTACACATTCGAAGTTACAACTTTCTGTTTAAGTTCTATTTGCATTTTTGTTCATTTTTTAAAGTCTTTTGCAAACATCACTATGTTTTCAAACACTTCATATTTTATTAGTTTTGCATTCATAATCAATGAATTTTATCAATTAGATGCATATAGATCATTTTATTCACTCATAATTACATCATACATACCTTAGTTTGAGTGAACCACCATAATTTTTGGGTCTATCTCTCCCCTTTTAGGCAAAAAACCCTAAGAGTGCAAGAGAAGTACATAGAACAACAAAAATTGTTGGTTCATTTTGGTGAACCTGACATGAAAACAAGAAATGAATGATGAATAAATAACATGCAAGTGTCCTAAACTCACTAAATCCTTGTTATTGAAGTCTGAAGATATGTCAATGGCTACTCCAAGATGATTGATGATTGCTTGATTGAAGGATGCAATAATGCTTGAATGCTTGAATGAATGTATGAGATGATTAAGTTAATATGATGAATGGGGATTAAAATGGATGGAAAACACTTATTTATATACACTTATGCCCTAATTATCCAAAAAATACAACATCATAGGCCGAAATAAGGTCTTAATGAATAAAAACCCAAAATAAATTTTGAATAATTTTGAATTTTGAGTCAAGAGGGACTTATTCACCACCCATGGTGAATGGGTCCCATTCAAGGCTTGCAAGTTGGAATTAGGAATTAAGTTGAATTTAATGCTATTTGTTGGGTTTGTATCAAAAGCACACTTAAATAAGGCCTATAAGTGCATATAAAGGCTAAATAAAGCATAAGAAAGGTGTAAATAGTGGTGACAAGCCTAGAAAACTGTGAAATCTTGTTACAAGACCTTGCAACACTTTAAAATAGGAATTGATAAGGGATAAAAAGGGAATATTTAGATGAATTATAATAAGAAGAGTCTAGAAAAGTGTAGAAATGTGATTCACCCAACGTGGCGAATGAGTCGCAGTTAGCCAAAAAGTCAACTTTTCTAGATTTTCACAGTGGTTTTCAGTCTTCATTACTCTTACAAGTGCACACTTTGTAAGTTACAACTTTTTGTTTAAGTTCTATGTTCATTTTTGTTCATTTTTTAAAATCTTTTGTAAACATCACTGTGTTTTCAAACACTTCATATTTCATTAGTTTTGCATTCATAATCAATCAATTTTATCAATTAGTTGCATCTATATCATTGCATTCAGTCATAATTACATCATACATACCTTAGTTTGAGTGAACCACCACAATTTTTGGGTCTATCTCTCTCCTTTTAGGTGAAAAACCCTAAGTTGCAAGAGAAGTACATAGAACAAGAAAAAATTGTTGGTTCATTTTGGTGAACCTGAATATTGAGCATTATATCTTTGTTATTTTCATTTGAATTTGCATCCTAGGACTCAATTGCATTGTATTTTGCATCCTAGGGTTTACTAAAATTGGATTAGTGAAACTATCATTTGGAGGTCATTATTGCATTTCATTTTATCAAATAATTACAAAATTTTACATTCCAGTATATTTTAGCATTGTACAACCTTGAACACATAGAAAAACATTAACAAAAAAAAAGAAAAAACTTAAAAATATCTCTCCCATGACTCATTTGCCACCATGGGCGAATTAGTCCTAGTGCAAATTTTGCATCAACATTTTCATAATTCAACTTCTTGTTTTACACTTTTATGTTTGTTATAGTTCCTTTTATGTTTCATTTCGATTATTTTATATTATATCTAGATCATTTGTATAAGCATCATTTCCTTTCACAACATTTATGGATAGCATTAGGTTTTTTCAAGTTTTGTTTTCAACATTAGTTCCTAGTTCCTTTAAATCAGATTTGTCAATACATAAAACACAAAAAAACAAACATCCAACCAACCCTTCAAACAAATGATTCAATTTAGAAAGACCATCTCATCCTTGAGCCTCTTAGTAGTGATGATGAAGACAAGTTAGATGAAGCCCTTCAGAACTTCCTCTCACTCACTTCATCTTCTAAAGTTTTCCATGAGAAGCCTAAACCAATTAATGATAACTTATTTCTCAAACCTTTTAGTCATGATGACTTTGACTTGTTAGATGAAGCTCTTCAGGATTTCATCTTGCCTACATCATCCATGAAGGTTTGTTGTGAACAACCTACAACAAATAACATTAATGTCTCTAAATTTTTCCATGAAAAGCCTAAACCAATTGATAATAACTTATCCCTCACACCTTTTAGTCGAGATGACCTTGATATGTTAGATGAAGCCCTTTAAGACTTCATCTTGTCTAAGTCCTCCACTAAGGTTTGTTGTGAAGAATCTAAAACTAAGGATGTTAACCTCAACTCATTCTTTACCCACTGTCGCATAAAATTCATCCTTCCAATAAACTTGAGTTTACTCTTTACCCACCTAAACTTGATGTGTTGCAGCAATCCAATAATATTACTGATGCTCATACATATAATACCCAAAACAATATGTAACCACCGCAACCAACCCCACCCTCTTTACCTTTACCTAATCTACCTAGCACTCCTCGCTTTCCCTCACAAACAAAGGAGTACGATCTTGTTGAACAAATCAAGAATACTCCTACAAAGATTTCCCTTTGAGATTTACTTCAAAATTCACCAAAATACCACACTATTCTTCAGACTGCCTTATAAGACATTGCGGTTCCTCCTGGAACAACTCCAAATGATGTGTCAGCTTTAATCTATGGAATGAATAAATTTAATCTAGAAATTACTTTCCATCAACACGAGCTCCCTCCTTTAGAGTTGCGAAAACAAAATGAATCCTTTATGATAATTGCTCAATTCAATTGAATAGGTATCAAAAGAACCCTCATTGATAATGGTTCTTCCCTTAATGTGTGTAGTGTGAATCTCCTTGATAGATTGTGTGTTGGCAAGTCACAAATAAAACCTAATTCCTTATCCATTCAAGGATTTGACAATACAACAAAGCAACCACTCGATGTAATGACTTTTCCTATTATAGTTGGGGTGGCTACTATGCAAACTCTTATTCATGTCATGCCTTATGATGTTTCATATAATCTTCTTTTAGATAGACCATGGATTCATGAGAATGCAGTTCCTTCAACCCTTCATCGTATAATGAAATATGTCTATAACAACAACATTTATCAAGTTGAAATAGACCCTAAGCTTGAAAGTTGCTTACACCTTGAAAAAGGAACCACAAGTCCTTTGAGTACATTAATTCCAACATCCAACATTGAACCTCTTGAAATTGAAAAACAAGATGAGGAATTAGTGTCTAAATTATTTGGTGATAATTAGGGATCTTTAGAATTCACACCTTCATTTATGGGTGAATACATAGATTTCACACAAAAAAAAATATGAGAAACAAGAACAACCAACCATTATGTCAACTTAGAATTCTAAAAAATCTTCTCAAGCATCTATCTCCTCTAGTTTGGAATAAAATACAATGTACACAACAAATTTTGATGAGATAGATTATCAACATCCACCTAATCCAAAGGAAATGGAAAGAATTTATGGGAAAGGCTATGAACTTGTAAAACAATTGTGATACACTGGAAAAGGTTGTGGAAAGCATGAACAAGCTATTCATGTTCCTATAGAACCTAATACACAAAAGAAAAAAACTATGTTGGGATAATATTATTTTTCTAAGATGAAAAAAGTCACTCAATGACCATCTTTGAATATCAACACTATTACATGTCAACAAAAACACACTCTCACAATAAAACATCATGAATTTCTTGATATGAATTTATCAACATCAGGGAAGTATGTTGACAATGATGAAACTCTAAAACAAATATTAGGAGTCTATGATAACAAATCCTCTACTACTCCCATGAAACAGGTTACTTGTGTTGTGATAATTACCAAGCAAAAAGATAGTCATGTCACTAAAAAACCATATGATCCTGATGTTCCTAAGTCTAATGCAATCCCCTTAGGAGATGAAACTGATATACCTATGGACATAGATGATAATGAAAAAGTTAATAAAATAAGGAAGTGCCTTGACGATGAAGAAAAAGTAGACACTACAACTTTACTTCATGATTTTCCTAAAAAATTTGATATGAAATATTTTGATATGCTAGGAATTGACCCAAAAATTGTAACACACAACATCATTCTTGTTGAAAATGCTAATCCCATTAGCCAAAAGATACATAAAATGCACCCTAACATAGCCTTGCATGTTAAAGAAGAGCTTGAAAAACTCCTTGATGTAGGTTTTATTCTACCTATTGATTATTCTTCTTGGATCTCAAACATTGTCATAGTTGCTAAACCTAATAATCGTATTAGGATATGCACAGATTTTTGTGACTTGAATAAAGCCTCTTTAAAATATTATTTTATGCTTCTTAATATAGACATGATTGTGGATTCAACTTTTGGACATGCTTTGTTGTCTTTCATGGATGTATTTTCTAGTTATAATCAAATCTTTATCAACCCACAAGATCAATACAAAACTACATTTACAACTATTTGGGGAATGTTTTGTTGGCTTGTGATTCCTTTTGGATTGAATAATGCTAGTGAAACTTATCAACAAGCGATGAAATTGATATTTCATGATTACATACATAAAATATTGGAAGATTATGTTGAATATATCCTTGCTAAATCCCTAACACGACAAGACAATGTAAATGTTCTTTGAAATATATTTGAGCGAATGCATAAATATAACATGCGACTAAATCCCAAAAAGTGTGTCTTTCGTGTAAATAGTGGGGAAATTTTAGGGTTTTTCATAACTCATAGAGGCATAGAGGTGAACACGAAGAAAATTGATGCCATTATTAACATTCTATCACCTAAGAACATTTCTCAATTGTGTACATTACAAGGATGAATTCAAGCTATCTGTCATTTCATTGTATCTTTAGCTGATCACATGTTACCCTTCTAACATCTCAAAAAGGATGTGCCTTTTTATTGGAATGAGGATTGTAAACATGATTTTGAGAGTTTAAAGGAATACCTTGCAATTCCACCCATTTTAGAACTTGTTGTGCCAAACAAATCATTTATCCTTTACATAGCTGCATCAGCCCATGCTCTTGTAGCATTGTTGGCTTAACAAGATGATCATGGAAAAGAACATCCTATCTATTACATTAGTCAAACTTTAATTGATTATGAAACTCGGTACTCACCAATTGGAAAAAAAAATTATCTCTTGTATTCACTACTAATAAGTTGCAATATTATTTACTAAATGTTGAAATACAAATCATCACAAAATTTGATCCTGTTAAGCATCTTTTTAATAAAATTGATCTCTCTGGATGCTTGGCTAAGTGGCTGATGTTAACTGAGTTTGACCTTAAGTTTTTTTCACAAAAAGAAATAAAAGGACAAGCCTTAATTAATCACTTAGCTTATGCCCCTTTTCCTTTCACTTTACTTAATCATGACTCCTTTCTTGATGATAGTGTCTTTTCCATAGATGCTAACACATGGGAATTGTATTTCGATGGATCTAAGTGTAGAATAGGATTTGGTGCTAGAGTGGCATTAATTTCACCCAACGGAAAGCATATTCCCTTGTTCTATCAATTAAATTTCCTATGTACAAATAACATAGCTTAGTATATTCAAGGAATTAATTGTAGGATTGCGAGCTACTTTAAACATGGGTGCTAAAGATATCAAGATCTTTGGTGATTTGAAATTAGTCATCAAATAAATCAATGGGAAATATCAAAATAAACATGACAAATTATAAAAATATAAGGATCTTACAATGAAACTATTAGAAAATTTTGAATCATTCACCATTGATGGCATCCCACGAAAATACAATTGACATGCAGATGCGATGGAAAGTGTAGCCTCTCTTATCTCCTCACATGATCCTTCAACTAACTTCACCTTTGTTATTCACCCAATTGTGAAACCTTTGATTGATACCCAATTAGAAGACATTTTAATAACAAATCAAGATGACTCATAAGAATGGTATGATACAATATACAATTATTTAAAATCTATGGTACCATTCTCGAGCCCACAATGACAAAAACTCGAAATCATTTACGTAAAATAATAGCTAAATATGTAATCCTTGTGTATGTGTTGTATAGAAGATCCTTCAATGGTCTCTTACTAAGGTGTCTTAGAGACTTTGAAATTCCTAGAGCCCTTGACTAGGCTCATGTTGGTTCCTATGGGGGTCATTTTGGAGAATGTTCATTAGTGCAAAATGTCACATATGAGATATTATTAGACGCATATGGAGAAATATTGATTTTCTTATGTTAAACAATGTCACAAATGTCAAGAACATAACAATCTAATTCATGCCCCTACTTCTGAGCTCCATGCCCAAATTTCCATTTGGCCATTTTTAGTATGGGGATTGGATCTTATTGGAAAAATTTCTCCACCCTCTTCTACTAGATATACATTTATAATCACCGCAACAGACTATTTCACAAAATGGATGGAAGCCATTCCTCTTTGATCTACTAATGCTGAAGTAATTTGTCATTTCATATTGGAACACATAATTGCTCACTTTGGACTTCCTTTCATAATCGTTTCGGACAATGGAACCCCATTTAAGAATAATGGCGTAAAG
Organism: Sequoia sempervirens; assembly: GCA_007258455.2. Lineage (NCBI taxonomy): Eukaryota > Viridiplantae > Streptophyta > Pinopsida > Cupressales > Cupressaceae > Sequoia > Sequoia sempervirens. The sequence goes on from VDFB02316074.1 coordinate 327,700, forward strand.
AAGTTTATTGACACATTCAACATTCAACATCAATTTTTGACACCATACTATCCACAATCGAATGGGAAATCCGAAAGAAGTAATAAGATTCTTGAACAAATCCTGTGGAAAATTGTTAACAAACATCATAAGGATTAGCATACATAATTACATTATGCACTTTGGGCTTATTGAACAAGTGTTAGATTATCCACGAGAACTAGACCCTATAACCTTATTTATGGTACTGATGCAATCATGCTCTTGGAGTTAGAAATTTCTATGCTGCAAATTTCTCTTCAAGACCTTATTGATGAAGCCACTTATAAATACCAATGACTGCACCAACTTGAAATGATTGATGAAAAGCATATTGGTCTTAAGCATCTCTAGTATTACATTAAACAATTACAAGGAAAACACAATAATCATGTCATTCATCATACATTTCGTAAGGGTGAATTTGTTCTCTATGAGAATCAACGAAATACTTATGCTGACCATGAGGACAAAGATAAATTTAGCCCTAATTCGTTAGGACCTTACAAAATTGATATCAGTTATGGGTTTGGTGCTTACATTTTAACAGAGCTCGATGGAACACCCCTTAATGAACCTATTAATATTGTGCATCTGCATTGGTATTACCTCTAGTTTTTTTGAATAGTATGATTGATAAAGTAGTGTTGTCTAAAGTTATTTGGTTATATTCTGAATACTTTCACATTGCTTCGTTCTTGACAACTGATCATGTGTTTGTCTTGAACACTAGCGTAATTATTTTAGATATTTTTATAATTACTTTATGTCTCATAATATTCACCCTCTTGTTATGTTAAGTCTAATCCTTATATGAATTATAGGAGTATCTAATTTAACATACACTCTTCAATTTAACAATGTCATATCTAAAGTGAAACTGAAATACGTTTTACACTAGATCACATCAATCCTGTTAAATCATGTAGAAATTAATTAAACAATTTTACAAGTAATTTAATTAATCACATTAGTATTTAACATTCAAACACATTAAGAAATATTGTAAATAATCAAATGTCCATATTATATATATATATATATATATAAATTTTTATGTACATCTCATCATCATATACAAAATCACCAAGGTCTATGAAAACTAGACCCCTTAGGATCTAGTGCTCATGATCTGGTCCCCAACCACCGTTAGATGGTCATGTGTGATCATGATCGGGATCTACCGACCTTGAGTGCAAACTCCAGATCCTGTACTTGCCCAAGAGCCACATCCCTCTCCTCCCATAGCTATGCTATCTTTGCAGGTAGTCTCTCCACCTTAGCTAGAGTTTGGGATGAGTGTCTTGTGGTCTCTGCTCGACGGATTTGTCTCCTCATGCTCTCATAAGCTACCTGTAGCCTCGCAAAAGGTTTAAGTGACTCTAGCTCCTCCTCCATGATCAGTGGGAGCACATAATCAAGGTCCATCACCTCCTCGTAGATGGATGTGGGTACTATCTTGAGGGAAGCCTGACGATAGAACTCTCACTAGTCTCTTGTCACTCCTACAAAATAGAAATAGTACATAATCAATACCCCATCATGATATATATATAAAGCATGAGCACTAAAATAAATGCATAAAATAAAATATCATCACCTATATCTCTAGTCGAATGAGGGATATCAACCTCATCCTCTCTAGGGGCCATGGAGGACATGTTAGCCTCTCTCTAACCATGGGTTCCAATGTCTATTGCCACTACTGCATGTGATCTAGTCATATGACTATGTGAGGACTCTTCCCGCTCATGTCAATCCTCTACCGCTGCTTCATCGCCCTTGCTCAGAGGTGGCTCCTCTTCATACTCCTCCTCCTCCTCCTCATCCTCCTCTCCTCCATCCTAGCCCTCATAGTCAAGATTTACATTCGAATCACACTCATCATCAATAATATCAGTAAATATATCTGTAGCCTTGTATTGTACATCCTCGGTCCTATCCTCTAGATCATCTCCCTCATCTAGTGTTGGTCTTGCATCACCTATAGGGACATCCATTAGAAATACAAGAGTTGGTCATGTCACTGACCACCACTCCTCATGCTCATCTATTATATTGATGTCATCAATGTTAGAGATTGGTGGCCAATCGTGATCTGAATCATCAAAGTCACTATAGATAACATGGTATATAATGAGCCAAACGGTATCACCTGACCTCTAGGAACTCCACACTTATATCCTAATGAAGGGGCACAACTTCAGTGGTGTTTGCACTTTCCCAAACTATTGCATGACTTGGCCATAATAGAAAGGATGTACAACATAGTCATGTCGACTAGCTAAAAATTTATCCATCTGCATCGTCAACTGCCCTATGAGATCCAAACACTATAGTGTGAGTAGATAAGGTCTCCACAAGATCTCGTCCTCCTCTAGCTAGTCAAATCTCACCCTCCAAAATTGTAGCTCTCCATACTAGAACAAGCGTCATAGAGTATAGCCAAAGGCTCATGGATATCTTGCGGCTATAGCACATGGGAAACTAATAGGCCTAGTGATGTTATATGCTCGAGGCACCATACCTACAAAAGAATGCAGTGCACCATACTATCGATCTCTTGGAAAACAAATCAACCTATATCATAATAAAGATGTGCTAGGATGCATTGTCCCCAAGCATAGACCATCCTATGCTCTACCATCCTGTGAATCAAGTGAACCAATCCTCCATCTAGGTGTGTCACTTGTCCATCTGGATTGAGTACCAGAGCCATCGTGTGCATCATAATCTATCTCACTATGGGTCCTCATGAATACAGAAGCATAGGTAGCTCAATTCACACTCTTACACGCTCATCAAGAACAAGTCCATAAAGGTAGTATTGCATGTCCACCTTCTTGTGAAATGACCTATCTCATTGGAAATATAGTCGCTATCCCTAAATAGTAGATTAGATAATTTGGTGTACATCCTCTAAGGTGATGGTCATCTCCCTAGCCAGAAGGTGAAACATACATGTGACGACATCCCAAAGCTCGCATAGGGCCATCAATATGGCCTCATGGTATCTCATTGGTGGCATCATATATTCCCAATAGATTCCTACTGCCTGCAAATTATTTGTCTCCATTATTGATAGTGCTAGAACTAGATCTCTTAGAAAACTTATCTCTCTCCCCCTAGCTATTGTCACGATCAGGTGGGTACCTATCAAAATCAAAACAATATGCTCTAAAATTTATCTAATATCTTCAATTTTTACATTATTCATCATGCAAGTGTCCTAAAGTTCATCTAGTGTGCTTTTCTAAAGGGCCTGGATACTTTAGAACCCTTTTGGGACACTTCAGAAAGAAACAAGACACTTTTCCAAGAAAAGGGACACATTACAAACAAAAGGGGCACTTTACAAAAAAAAATTCCAAGATCCTAAGTTAACCTATAAATGCACTCAATATCACTAAATCATTAAAAAATGACTAAGCAACGGTTTCATAATTCACTCACCTCATGGTACAGCTCATCTAGTCATGAAGGCATGTAACCCCGTCTACTCGACATCTTCTCATCTCACCCATTTCTCTCATGCCACAAGAAGGTAAAATGCAATAGCAAGTGACAAATTACTCTCTACCTATTTTTTCCCTATTTTCATCCATTTTACTCTCATGCATTCAGTTAGGGATATTTTCTATTAAGAGTTAATAAGGTATTTTTTCTTCAAAACAACATAAAGGGAGCTAGGGAACTTTGTTTTTGACATCGTTTGATTTGTTGGAATCATGATTCCACACCCAACATCATCTATCATCTATCTTTGTGTGGAATGGTACTTGGAAATGTTGTACGATATGATTGTTCCTTCTTTGATGTGGCTATATTTCTACCTTGATTCTACCTTTGTAAAGCAAGTGGAATCAAGAGGGGCATACATCTACCCTAGAATTTGATTTCTAGAAGCTAGATAAAATGATTTTTGGGAAATTAATAAATTTGTGTTGCAGGATGTTGTTCCTAATGTTGTGGTTTTAAAGATAACTACACTGGGGGCTTCATTCTCCCACCTTTTGAATAATTATCCTTTTATGCAATAAAGTGTACTATTTAGAGTCTGTTAGCTTACATATGCATGTAGAATCATATCGACGCTAAAGTGGTGGCTAAATTTGGCATAGAAAATTGGACACTCTTGACAAAAGAGATAATTTCATGCTTAATTTGGACCTACTTTTCAATATCCCTGCATTATTCATTCCTTAAAACAACATTTATAGGCCCCTACGACCCATTATTTTTTATCTAGAGGCCTGTTTCACTTAAAAATCATCTAAATCCTGACAAAAAACACTTAATTCACTCATAGATCTTGAAAACCCGGCTCCAAAAACCACTAGTGGGACCCATTTGCCACCTTGGGTGAATGAGTCTCCTCATGTGGGACCCATTCACCAAGGATCGCGAATGAGTCCCTTTTTGGGGAAAATTCAATTTTGAGTGGGAATTCAATCAATTTAATTCAATTTTTTAGTGGATGTCAGCTTGTTAGGTCAAAATAATGGGAAAATTAGGTGTTGATGCCTATAAATACACATTTTAAGTCATTTTTCACATCTCTTAACCATTTTTACAAAGAAAAATAAAAAATCAAGTATCAAGAGTCTTCCACAATAAGCAGGTGATCCCACAATACTGATTTACAATTTTTAGCCAAATTCGACATTGAAATAATTTTTCTAACTAAATCTTCACTTTCAAGCACCTATAGTGGCTAAATCGTGATGAATTTGAAGATGATGCAAACTAGTGATTTGTGAAATTTTTTCTGTAGATTCTAAACATATTTTTTTCAAATTTTTTGGAATCAGACTGTATTTCTTTTACCATCTCCTTCGAAAACTAGTTTTTATCAGGAAACAACATTTTTAAGGAGTGATGCTAACCATATAACTCAACTTTTTTTCCATGAAGGATAAAATTCTATTTTTTTTAATTTATATTTGTAACTAGAATATATAGTGCTTCCAATTGGTTTGATAGTGTTTTATTGAATATTTATCCTTAATCAAGTTGAATTCAAACCAATTACAATTCAGAGATAGGCGGACGGTATAATGTTTAACTTTTTTTGTATGTATCGAAATTCAATTTCATTTTTTGTTGAATCAAGGATAGAGAGCTTGATTTTTGGTAAAAAACCTATGTTTATTAAAACTAAAAAACAAATACATAATAAAATGAAAACATATTAAAATTATATTTGTTGGATAGTTCATTCTGAGGACTACCATCATCCAATTGGGTTTGTGAAGTCTCCTCCATTTGCATCCTCAACTCAAGCTTTGAAGCAAAAAAAATTGGAATTTTTTGGTGTCTAAGGGTGAGAAGGTGGAAAAAGGGGGGTTCGAGAGAACCAAGGGGGTTTGAGCAAACCACTAGGGGTTTTCTCGTACCAGGGTTCATTTGAACCCCCTTTCAAAAAATGTTTTCTTTATGTTTTTTGGTGAGATAGGTGAGACCTTGAATTTAATTGGTTCACTCAAACTAGGGTTCATTCGAACCCTCTTTTGGTTCGCTCAAACCAAAGGGTTCATTTGAACCCCAAAAACCATTTTTTTTGCATGGGGTCATTTTTTCCAAGTTTCCCTTCCTTGTTCGAATTATAAACCACATTTTTGGGTTTACCCAATTTTCATTAGAATTTTCTAAAAAAAAGTTTGAAGATTTAGGGCAGAAAACTAGGGTTTTTGCAGGTCTTCAAGCTCACTTCTTGTTCAAGATTTAGCATTACAAAGATTTGATGATGGATGCCTGTGGTGAATCATGGATAAATCTAGGTTGAGGAGATGCAACTAACCATCAAATCAAACCTAAAGACTTGTTTTCAAAGTGATTCCATCTTCCATTTTCTCTCGATCTTTAGATTTAAGGTTTGTATTACATTTTCATGTCATTCACATTCATTTGATATGTTCTAGGGTTTTTAGGATTGAAGTATTGCATTAAATTCAAAACATATTTGTTCATCTTATTCTAGCACATTGGAATAGGGTTTTGTCATACTTTAGATTTTCCTAGTCTTTGGCACACTTAAGGCTAGGGTTTTAAGTATATTTTTATCCATTCAAGGTTTGATTACCCAATTAGGGGTTTGACCAAGGAAAACCCCCATTAGGCAAAAAAATTTAAGTTGTTTTGCAGGTATTTTTTGAGATTCTAATTTAGGTTCCCATCAAGAAGTGTTGTGCAGGTGACAAGGTACAGATCTAAGATTTGAATTTGCAAAAAATTGAAAAAGGACTGATTCTCCATGGATGGAAAATGAATCCTACTAGTGGTGACTATCAGAGTTAAATGTAGATTCCAATACCTATTTAGTAGAAACCATTTTTTGGGCAGAAAACTCTAACCTAGGACTAATTTGCCCACGGTGGAAAATGTGTCCCAGTCATCCAACAAGTCAACTTTTCTAGATTTTCATAGTGGTTTTCAATCTTCACCAATCTTATAGGTGCACATATTCTAAGTTACAACTTTTTTTTAAAGTTCTATTTACATTTTTGTTCATCTTTTTAAGTCTTTTGTGAACATCACTGTGTTTTCAAACACTTCATATTTCATTAGTTTTTCATTCATAATCAATCAATTTTATCAATTAGTTGTATCTAGATCATTGCATTTAGTCATAATTGAATCATACATACCTTAGTTTGATTGAACCACCATAATTTTTGGGTTTATCTCTCTCCTTTTAGGTGAAAAACCCAAAGAGTGCAAGAGAAGTACATAGAACAAAAAATGTTGGTTCACTAGTGTGGGATAAATGAGGTAGAGTCACATGTGTACACATCTTCATGAAAATAGGAAAATGGAAGTTATTGTAGTGTAAGAAATCATACATCTTTACAATTTCACACTTTATTTGGGTCCCTTAATTTATTGAATTATTTTTTTTTAAGAAAGGGGTAAGAACTTTATTGAATCAGAAAAAGAAATATAATAAAATAGAAGCAAGCCCAACAAGGGCATAGGAAAGAAAGAATTAATTCACACCCAAAAAGCATCTCATATCCTCCATAACCCATTCTTCAAGATCAAGAGCTAGATCACCAGGAAGGATATTCCCATCATCCACACACCAAGTCCCCATCTTTGAGATGCCCAATTTTCCAATCCATCAACCACCTAGTTCCACTCTCTAGGAACATGACAAAAAGCAATAAACTCAAATGTAATGCTCAAGTAAATAATTTTTTTAACCACCACTACCAATTTCCAATTCACATCTTCAACATACCCCTTATTCAGCATATTAATGACCATATGAGAATTAGACTCACAAATAATCCACCTCCAACCAAGGTCCCAAGCATTCTCAATTGCCAAAAGAATAGCCATAGCCTCCATGACATTATTAGTCTACTGACCTTTGTAAATATAAAATAATAAAACATCACTCTTGAACTATCTCTACCAATACCTCCAAGCCCAACATCCCCAGATTACCTATAGATGATCCATTAGTATTGATCTTCAACTCCCTCAATGTACGAGGATAATAATGACCAATACAACAAACCCCTGTAGCCCCCACCCCTAAGGATTATTTCTCCATTTTCTCCTATCCCCCACAAAAAGACCCATGGTATTAACCATGGTCCTAGATCACCAAGATCAATAGGCACATACATGTCACACTTAGCACTTAAATTTTCCTATAGGAACCCCATAATTTTCAGCCAAAGTTGGTCAACAAGTAACTTCCTATCTAGGAAAATTCTATGGTTGTACTTGTTACATGCAAGAATCTGTTGCTAGACTAAAATACTTCCACAAGAGAGAGAGATAATGGCATGAGAATGCTTGCTATCAATATGCTAAGATTGATTAATGATTGAATTGATACAAATGTACAAGATGAGGCTTGCTTATAAAAGACAAGCATGCAACAACCAAATCTTATCTTGAGCAACAAGATAGCTCGATAAGATAAAGATAAGATCCTATAACTTAGGAATTAAAGATTTCCCTAAGTAAACTTATGAAGATGTAATTAAATAGTTAATTACACCAACACCCCCCCATAAGTGCAACTTAGGGAGAAGATTATAATGCAAACTACTATGGGTCCCGACAACTAGGCCATGTTAGGTACCCATTTATAGATGCAAATGAAATGCAATCTCTCATAAAGGAGAGAAAAGGGGAAAACCCAGTGGGAAAAAACCCCTCTCCAAAAAGAGAGAAAACAAAAACAAGCATGATGAATGTAAACATGATGTATGAAGGACTCAATGATACCCCCCAAGAACTACATCCATCATGAATATACAATAAATTACCCCCCCATAAGAGGGAAGTAATGAGATAAGATATCCCCTACATGCTGAAGAAGCTCCAAAGCCAATGAAGAATGCCTGAAAACAAAAGATGACCCAATGTCTGCAAGCAACACATCTCCCCTTAGGAAGAAACAAATCCATAAGCTGATGAAGAAGCCACTCCATATCCAACTGAAAAGAGGAAGAATGAACGCTCAACATGTATGCCTCTGAAAACTGAGTAGGAGCCTCCAAGCTTGAATGAGCCACAACATAATCATGGTCAAACTCAACCAAGAAACATGACAAATCAAGTGATGGAGGAGACTCGTGAATATCAATCTCCAAAGACAAAGAAGATGGAATAACAGTTGTGCTAAAACTGTCATCAAAGAGGAGAGAAATCCCCTCAAGTGTGTCCTCCAAATCTGTAATATGAGACTCTAGGAACAAGGTAGAAATCCCTGTCAAATAATCATCCCACAAAGCAAGATCTGAAAAACTATGATTATCCTGCTGAATAGAAGCAACAATGGCTGAAGAAGCAGGAGGTGGAGGTGTAGGAAGCTCAGCACTGGTCTCTAAAATACCAAGGTGTAGATGACCAAACTTCTCCTCACTAATATGGGTCACACTCAATGGAGTGTGTGATGCAGTCAAAGGAACATTATCAGGTTTTGAAGCAAAATGTGAAAAATAATATACTCGAGATGAATGATCAACCATCCTGATTGCAACAATATCCCTAGTCTCCAAGTCCCTTATATACACCCTATCAGGAGTGAACTCAACTGTTTTACCTTGACCCCCATGAGTAATTTGATAAATAGAAAGAAGATTAGTGGTCAAAGAAGGAACACAAAGAACATCATTGAAAGTCCCTTCCCCAATACCAATAGAACCCTTCCCACTTACCTTCATGAATGTATTGTTACCCATCAGAATGTGAGGTGAATTACAAGGCTCAAAAGAAGAGAACATTTCCTGTGAAGATGCCATATGATGAGATGCCCCTGAATCAAGAAGCCATCCTTGAGAATTAGGACTTGTAGAGGCCAAGAGTGCATGCCCTTTCATATGTAGCCCAGAAGTGGATGTTGTGTTCTCTGACTGTGATGATGATGGAGCTGCCGAATGTGATGGTGAAGAAGAAGTAGAAGACACTGATGAGGGCAGCTGAATGTTATTCTTTTGAAGAAGGTGGGTGAGTTCATCAATCTTCTTATTATAACATCTATGCTCATCATGTCCTAACCTTTTGCAATATGCACATTTGGACTTCTTCTTTTTTGATGATTCCTCTTTTGAAGAGGATGAGGACTCAGGAGTGCCATGTGAAGGAGAATCTTTACCTTGCTCATTTGACTTGGTTTCCTTTTTGTGCTTCTTTCCTTTGCCACTTGAAGCCTTTGTATCATTCGCAATAAGAGCTTGAGATGTTGAAGACTTCAATGTACCCATGTGCATCAACTTTGCTTGTTCCCTTGTGAGTTGTGCAACAAATTCATCAAGAGAAGGCATTTTATATGTATCACCAAGAGCATCCATTGTAGCATAGAAAGTAGAGACAAACACAGAATATGAAGAACCAAGCTTAGCAAGAATAGAAAGTATCATCTGTTCATCCTCTTTAACAACCCCACATTTTGATAACTGCAATCTGAGAGAGTTGAGCTTAGAGAAAAAGTCTTGAATATTGTCAAAATCTGAAGGATTAAGACCCATCAGTTCATTTTCCAACTTAAATTTCCTTAGCTTGTCTGGCTTACCAAAGAGGCTCTCTAAAGTAGTCCAAACTTCATGAGGATGTGTGCAAGACTCAACATGATATCTAAGATCTGGAGAAATGGACAGAAGAAGATTACCGAGGGCTTCATCTCTTCTATCAAACCATTTTCTTTTCTCTTTTGCTCCCTGTGGTTCTGGATCTTGACCAAAAGTGATTCGTTGCAGCTTCAACTTTAACAGTAGCAACTCCATCTGAGATTTCCACTCATGATAATTAAATGGAGTTAGAAGTACAACTTTTGGAAAGTCCATGATGAGAGAAGAAGAACAAATTCCTGCACAAAATCAGAAAGCAACTCCTTTGTCACAACTTTGGAGAGAAAAATCACTGCAAAATATCTGGGGCTGAATGGCCATTGCATTTTCCCTCTTTATTTGGAAATAAATAAGTTTTAGAAGATCTTTTAAGAATCTCCAAAAAACTTGTTAGTTTTTTTTTTAAAAAGAAAGCATTTTTTACAAAAAAATCCTGCCCTCTTTTTGAGAAAAAACTAACCGATAATGGGGAAATATTGCCATGCAAAAAATCTCGATCAGCCAATGAGAAAAAATCATGCAAACCGCCAATGGAGAAATGAATGCTCTCTGAGCTGCGATCATACTGTTGGCAGGAAGAAAACACAACACCACCAATACAAATCTAAAGATGGATGTACGCTATCAGAGGGTACGAATGATGCCGATGAAAGGACTATCCATGTGGAGTGTTCGTATCTGCGAACTTGTTGAATGCTGATGCAATTTTGTCAACGCCGATGGGATGGGACTAGCAGATTAACCACAAAACTTGAATGCAGCCGACAAGCCCTGTGACCAAATAAATTCGCGTACCCTATAGATTGACATATGCCAAGTATAGATGGAAATTTCTGATGGAAGAACCAATGACCAATGGCCTAAGCCTGCGTACTTTTGACAGGCCGATATAATGAAAAGACAGCAACCTCAGCTAGAGATTGAAGAGTGGCGATAACCAAGTTGTGTACAAATTCGACCAATATGTATGATTTAAATACCGATGCAGCCAAGGATGTCAGGTACCAGTTGAGCCAGTGGACACCAGTTGATGGTACAACGACCAAGCAATAATGAATGTAGCCACAGATTAAATAAACCCTCTGATAAATTCCAATGGAATATGCCAATCCCAAAATAATGGAGAGACTGTTGAATGGATAGGAGGGTACACAACTGGATATGACCGATGGAAGGGCCAGCGAAAAAAGATGCCAATAATGGTACTGACCATAGATCAATCAACGGATCTGAGTACCTGTTGACTTTAATAAATATTTTTCCCAGACTTGAAATAAATCCCCAAATATTGCCATAAATATTTTGCCCGATAAAACAATTTTTGCCTCAAAAATTTATGAATATTTTACCTCAGAAAATATTTAACAAAATATTTTTTTTGCAAAAATAAGAAAGATCGTACCGCTGAGAAGGTTGTTCCAGCAAACAAAATTTTCCTCAAAAACAACTTTACTCAAAATGCACGAATTTATAGTCAAAATTTGTCTGTGGAGCCTTTTGATCTCAACCGTGAGGTTATTGAAACCCGAATCTACACCCAACAAAAATCTTCAAGCCAAAAAATAAAACCCTCAGATCTGAGAAGGAGTCCGCAACCCTGGAAGCTTTGATACCATGTTAGAAAACCAGGAATCAGTTGCTAGACCAAAATACTTCCACTAGAGAGAGATAATGGCGAGAATGCTTGCTATCAATATGCAAGATTGATTCATAATTGAATTGATTACAAATGTACAAGATAAGGCTTGCTTATAAAAGGAAAGCATACACAACCCTAAACCTAACTTGAGCTACAAGTTAGCTCAATTAGATAAGGATAAGAAAATACAACCTAGCACTTAATTAAAAGCCTAAGTAAACTTATGAATTGTTGCATCTTTTCCTCACTCTCTCTACCTACCTCTCCCTATATTCCTTCAACCTTACCTCTCTCTACCTACCTCTCCATGTCTCCCTTATTTTAGGCTAATATGCATCTAAAAATGAAGAAAATGTTATACTTAAAAAGACGCGAGAAAAGAGATTTATCTCTTTCGATTTGATTTGCCTGGACTTTACGCCGGAGCCTTGATCTTTACTGACGAATGAAACGCAAAGCGGATCGATTTTGTCTTTATTTATCTTTATCATCGAATTGGTCTTTATCTTTATTTGTCTTTTTGCCTTTATCGACGATGACATTAACTGATGATTTTCTTCATTTGGATCTAAAACAAAAAATGCTCACATATTTGCAGTTTTGGAAAAAACATCATCCCTTTATGCTGTAATTTCCTTATGAATTTGCAATGTTGGAAAACACACTGTCACTTGTCAGTTATGTAATGAAGTCCACCTTCAAATTTTAGAACAAATCTTTGGTTACAGTAAAAATGACATTTAGAACTATCCCTTGATAGGGGACAGTGTGCTTTTCACTTTCTTGACATGATTGGAACAAAAAAATGCTCACATTATTTGTAGTGTTGGAAAACACACTATCCCTTGTCAATTATTTCCTTAAGAATTTGCAGTGTTGGAAAACACACTATCCCTTGTCAGTTATGTAATGAATTCCACCTTCAAATTTCAGAACATTGGAAATAACTAACAGGGGACAGTGTATTTTCCAATAGGGAACAAAAAATGCTCACATTATTTGCAGTGTTGGAAAACACACTATTCATTGTCAATTATTTCCTTATGAATTTGTAGTGTTGGAAAAATCATTGTCCCCTATGTAGGAAAAATGTTCACATTATTTGTAGTGTTAGAAAACACACTGTCCCCTATGTAGGAAAAGTGTACAGGGGACATCATTAGAATGCAAGATGTCTAGAAATAACTAACATGGGACAATGTGTTTTCCAACATTGGAAATATGATTTGAACAAAAAAATGCTCACATTGTTTGCAGTGTTGGAAAACACACTGTCCCCTATGTAGGAAAAGTGGATAGGGGACATCATTAGAATGTAAGATGTCTAGAAATAACTAGCAGGGGATAGTATGTTTTCCAACATTGAAAATAAATAACAGGGGATAGTGTGCTTCCCAACAAGGAACAAAAAAATGACACTGTATGTTTCCCAACAGGGAACAAAAAAATGACACTGTATGTTTTCCAACAAGGGACAATGTGTTTTCCAATATTATTTGCAGTGTTGGAAAGCAGACTATCCCTTGTGGAAATAATTGACAAGGGACAGTGTGTTATCCAACACTACAAATAATATTGGAAAACACATTGTCCCCTGTTAGTTATTTCCAATTAGCTATTTCCCTGTTGAAAAACACATTGTCATTTTTTTTGTTCCCTATTGGGGACAGTGTGTTTTCCAACAAGGAACAAAAAAATGACAGTGTGTTTTCCAACAGGGAAATAACTAATTGGAAATAACTAATAGGGGATAGTGTGTTTTCCAACATTATTTGTAGTGTTGGAAAACACACCGTCCCTTGTCAATTATTTCCACAAGGGACAATGTGTTTTCCAACACTAAAAAATAATGTTAGAAAACACACTGTCCCCTGTTAGTTATTTCCCTATTGGAAAGCACACTGTCATTTTTTTGTTCCCTATTGGAAAACAAATTTTCCCTTGTCAGTTATGTAATGAAGTCCACCTTCAAATTTTAGAACAACTCTTTGGTTACAGTGAAAATAATATTTCGCTTTCTTCATATGATTGGAACAAAAAAATGTTCACATTTGTTTGCAGTGTTGGAAAACACACTATCCCTATGTAAGAAAAGTGGACAAGGGACATCATTAGAATGTAAGATTTCTAGAAATAACTAACAAGGGATAGTGTGTTGTCACTATATTCTAAAGATGTACCCCTTGTTCATATGATGATGATATTAATTTGGTAGATGAACCCAAAAAAATTGTGGTACATCTTTTGTCAATAATACAAATGTTATTGCCTACCTATTACATAGACTTTGTGTTAAAGTATACACATCTTATTAATACTTTAGGTGATTTATAACCATCTAGGTATGTTTTGAGTGCATATTTTTATATTTTGAGGATGATGCATAAAATTAAAAAATACCGAGCTATCTTGTGAATCCAACATTTTAGAATTTCAATTTCTTCGTAATACTTTAGATACTAGTGCATGGCATTGAGACTATCTCTATTTTTTCACCCATGGTTTCATATTGTTTTAGATGTTGATATAGAACATAAAGTAGATTGGGAAAAACATATTTGTTCTATTCTTTAAGAGGATAAAATTTTGTACATGAAAATTTTATCTATTAATAACATCAACTTTACATAGATTAGATGTAAAAATCTATGCTACATGGAAGGGTTGTCATCCCCAAAGATTTTATACAATTCAAGATCATAGAAATGAGAAAGATGGTCCTCTAATAGGAAGACAAAAACCCTAAATGATAGTGAACCATTCTCAACAATGAGATATTTTATGCATTTACAACAATTTTAGTAACTCCTTCCTAAGCGCTCGACATTTTCAAAGTCCTCATTTTCCTCTCAAATCTTAGGCAAAGCTTTCTTTATATTGTGAATGCTTTCAAGTGTGAAGTCTACTCCCTTTTTCCAAGGGGGATTAGTAAGAACAGGATTGCACTATGATCTAGAAATGCCATTAAACCGAAAAATGACTATAAAATGGGCTTTAATAGAAATATTGAGAAGTTTTCCTATATATCACTTGTAAGCCAGACACTTGTTGTAGATCTCAAATGTGTGAGCTTCACCTAAAGTTTTCACCACCCAATACGTCAACCAACCCTCTTGTAGATATGAAAAACCACTTCTTCAAAATCTTCTTTATTTTGTTGTTTATCGATGCAACCCATCAAGTTTTGGACTCCTAGTAGCAAAACACAAAGCTCATTAGCATAAAACTACCCATAAGAAAATAATTAGTAATTTGCCAAAGGTATAACTCTATAGGAGATATATGCATCACAGACAGGAAAATCCATGCAAAAACATAAGAAATGGATACCAATGGCTAGGTAAATAATTGACCAATAAGAGACCTTGAATCAACTTAGAAATGGAACCTAGGCATGATAGCATGAGCAAAAATGGTTAAGTTATAGTCATATGAATCTATGAAGTTTATACCTGCACATTTCTAAGAGCGTGCCACAAATAGGATACAACCGAAGGACTTAGATGTCAGCTATAGCTTTACTTCAGGCTGACTCCTATAGAAACACAAGCACATAAATAGATAAATGTAAAGGTAAAGGTAAATATTTCCAAACAAAAGAGCACCTCAAAACAACAATGCCAAATTTATGGAAAGTAAACATAGTTTTATTAATAAAATGACATGAATTCATGGCCCAATTGTCATAAAGGGCTCCAAGATCTATAGAGTATATCAACAAATCATAATGAAAAATATGATTTCCACCAAAATGGCTATAGTCATCTTAGGGACAGAATGAAAAAAAAAAAGCCCTGTTTTCTAACCATGCCCAGAGCCCAAGGCACTCAAAAATTTGAATGATAATCAACATGACTTTTAGCACATAGACAAAATGTATTCATTAAAAGCACTCTCTATGAAAAGAATTCGTCTAAAACTCCTGATTTATTCCATATAGACTGTCACCGGTCAAATTCATAATTGATTCCACAAAGACTCCTCACAAGTCCCTGCACATCACAGCCAGTTATCTTGGATATCTAATCATTCAAGCCCTGCACAATAGAGAGAAATATAAGGAGCCTTCTTGTTTTTCTAAATTTCCCCTGGCAGGTTGGGGGTGGAGTGCTTCAAAAGTATCTTCCCATAACATGCCCATATCTTCTAAATACCCAACCTTGGCATACACATGCACTAGTAACCCATCCTCGTTTCACAAATCCTCATAAAAGAAGCAAAAAGAATTCACATTTTGAAAAATGGTGGCGTGAAAAGAATCCCCTGTTTAGAGTATTCACGTAAACCCATACAGAAAATAAAGGAGAAATAGGATCTGTATAATTATAAATATACTCTTTCTCATTTCAAGATAGATTATTGGAAACAATAAAAAATAACTTGGATTCTAAGATAATTCTCTTTGTCATGATGGAGCATCAAAGCTGAATGAATGTCGGCCATGTCTGAACTTGCATTCATGAAAGAATCTATCAGAGGTGATCTTCGATCGTTAAAAATCCACTTGAGAGACTCCCGAGGCTTCTATGGTCTTTGCGGCCCCTGCACTCCTTGCTGTCACCTGCAGCCTTGGCATTGCCGCTGCCATCCTCCTCTTGAAATTATGTTTTGGAGAGACATACACCCCTTCTTGCCTCATTAAGGGACAATCCGCAAGAAATTTTCTGCTAAACATCACCCTGAAAAAACAATAATTTTCGACCAATGTTAGGGAATGAGCGATATGATCGCTAAACTATTGCAAAGCTGAGTGGCACTGATGTTTGACTTTACATAATTTTTTAGTGCTAGCCCTTAACTATCGTACGACACACAAATGTGGTTCATGAAAAGAGATTCCACACAATGCTTAAATTTGATGGCCGTATGACCGTATTTAGAGTTTTTTGCCGTAAAATACAATCAAAATTTTAAGAAGATTGTATCAGATGAAAGGAGAGATTTTGGATAGACTATCAAAATTTATATAGAATTATAATGATATATATATTTGACTTATATATAATTTTACTTACACTAAGGTATATCATAATGATTTAAGGGCACCTTTAAATAGGTAACCGTCATTAAAAAATTTGTTGACAGGTAAGGTCGAAGGTCAAATTTAAGCCCTGTTTCCACACTTTATAATTGACTGCCAAATCCTCGCCATAAAAAGTGACCTCATAGAGACTTTAACATATATTTCTTTATTGTTGGCCTTTAGTTTAGATGCAAAGATTAAGGGGTATTTTTTTGGGGTGGGGGAGGTTATGTACTTTAGGCTTGTACTTAATATTGATTATTGGGTATATGGTACTAATTCTTCTGTAAAATTCATTTAAAATTATATTTCTTTAGTATATTTTATTTATAGTTTGGTGTGTTGTTTCACTTTTCTTTAAATTCACTAATAATTTGTAACTAATTTTATTTATAAGTTTATGTCACATTCATAATTGAGAGTGATAGTTTATTCTTTTATCAAATTTATTCATGGTTTGTCCTTCACATTGTTTATTTGAAGCATGGTAGGACGAAAATTAGATATGATTTTTATTTTCAAAAATCACTCAAGTCTCATACCCAACCTCATTTGTTGGATACTACCACATACAATTTGAAGTGATTGTTTACTCTTCCATCAAATTCATTGAAGACATGTACCTTGTATTGTACGTTGGTTTACACCACACCTAGAAGTGGATGTAATAATTGACCTTATATATATTAAACATGTCTCATATAAATTTGAGCATGAATCTTTATTATGAATGCCTTACAATATTAAGAAGGTTTTAATATTAATTATTTGAAAGGCTCATTTGATTCTATATTTTACTATGCATTTCCCTTATATTATCTTTCATGATAGTCAATTTCATAAAAAATATTGCAAAGATAAGACTATAAAAAGTTTCATCTTATTCAAAAGAGAGCCCTCTAACTCAAACCCCTTACAATGTGGTTAAACATCCTTCTTCATAAGTCTGTACTAAATAAATCCCCTTTTATAATGGTATGGTTGGGGATTGGGATTGGAGTTGTGTAACATGGTTTTATTAGGGGAATGGGTCACTAAATTGGATTGAGGAATGAGGTTAGTGATTAAGTATGTTGTTATTACAACAAATTGGTGATTAAACTAGATCAACCTCTTTTTCAACACCTTAATTAAAAGTGTGCATCTCATGTGAACCAATCGAGGAATTAGTTTTGTGGGGTGAAAAATGGGGCTTAAAAGTCCCTTAGACCCAACTACATTGAACTACTACACGTTGGATGCATTATAATATTCAACCAATCAAGTGCTCATCTCAATCAGGTGCAAATGGGGTTGTTGAGCCAACCCAATTATGCTTAATTCATGCAAATTGGGGTATAGTTTAGGGTGTGTATAAAGATGGGGGACCAAAAACTAGCCACAACCACTTTCAGTCCATCATAGTGAAAAAAGAGTGCAATATCTAGCATGATTTCAATAAATGGCATTGTATCAAAACTGTTTGTGCCTAGGTCATTTACTACGGAGCCAAAGTGTGTGCTCACCATTATAATGTGAGTATATACTTTGTCTATGTTAAAAACAAAAAAAATCAAAGATCGAGCTCATTTGAGCCCGACCCCGTTTCTCCCAACACCCTAACATAAGCAAGGAAAAACATTAGTGTATTTGCAAACTATTTGAGTAGACTCAAGCTAGCATGATTCCACCATGATGTGTGTGATGTTGAGAAGGTAAGGTTTTAACTTTTTTAGTGTTTTAAATGAAAATAAAATTTATCTCCATATATTTTTAATTCACTTTTTTAGGTTTCAAAAATTAAAAAATCCTTTAACACCCCCAAACACTGATTCACCAAATCATGTGGAGGGAATTCCTACTAAAGAGTAAGAAAAACCTAACCCTCTTGAAACTACTTCATATATTCATAGACCTCCTTGTGGCACAAGAAAATTTATTAGGTCGTGTTGAAAACAATAAATATATATATTTTATATATATATATATTGATTGATATATTGAAATCCTTATGCTACTAGTTCACATTGAAGAGTTCTTGTGATATTATTAGAATATATTATTTATCATATAGATTACATTAGTGGCCAAATAAATATGTGGTTCAATCATAGGATGAATGCACAATAATCAATTTCTATAAAATTATTATATAAACAAGTAAAAGAGAAAAGAATTGGGGTTCGTCCTATAGTGCAATGGTTAAGGTGTGACATTGTTATTGATGCCACCAAGGTTCAAACCTTTTTTGGGCCATTATGATCATATGCATTGTGCCTTTGTTGATATAATCTTCTCACATGATTGTACCTTAGTATTGATGATGTTGGAATTCATGCCTTGAGACTTAATGCTATAGAGGGGAGTTCATGATTATGTTGTGTTCTAAACCCTCACTAGGTTGGTGTGCTCATGGGCTTTGTGCCCTCGTTGGGCTGCCATGCTCATGGGTTCTGATTATTTGTGTACGTTCATTTTGGGGATGAGGTCCACCTCACCTAGAGTTTGGACTAGGATAAAAATGTTGCATTCATTGATTAAAAAAAGTAAAAGAGAAAATAATTAAAATATAATTCATGTCCATTTCTTATTGATCCAAGAATCAATGCACCCTTACACAAAAGTTCCAAGAAATTTTTTATTCATTGGTACCAACAATAATGAATAAGAGAAAACAACTGGGATAGGTGGTGGATTGGTTCTTACCATACCACATGCAACAATAATGAGGTCCTATAATATTCCTTGAGGAAATCCTATTATGATTTTTTTTCTTAATTAGATTTCAAATTATTTTGACATGCAATATTTCTAAGGTAGAGGCAAAGGCTCTATATGCAAGATAGGGATGGGGCATGTTATTCCCAGGACCACATAAGGAGATTCCTAAGTAGGCTAGACATCCAGCAGTCACAATCCCTTCTATTGTGAAGGAGAGTGTTGAGAGGGAGAATGTGTAGCCAATCAATTGCATCACACAAACCTTAATATAAAATGAGCCATTTTCATAGGGTGTTCAAGGTGAGGCTTCTGAGTCTCAATGTTCTCCTCACTTTTGCTACATCTATGAATCTTTATATGATTATGGGTCAAAGGATGTTGATGATACACACATTATAGAGGACTCTCCAAATTTTCAAGAGTATGGTAGATAGGGCCATGAGGAGGATATATCTATATTAAATAATATCATGTTGATGAATGATTTTCTTGGTAGCATAATTGACATTGATTGATAGGTAATTTCTTTTTTTTTTTACAACTTTTTTCTTTCTATTGAAACCCAAGATTAACTATCTTAAGATCTATTATGAATGAAAATTAGTGTAAATAATTACATGTAATGAAATTAGAGGGTTAAAATATTCTTCCTACATTTATTGGACCTTTAGCCCCTAATTATGTAATCATTTGAGTCAATAGGTATGTAGTTTATAGAAAAATAATATAAATACTACATGCGGTTTTTTTGGTCATATATCAATAGAAATATTAAAATTGTCATTCGATGATGAATAGATGGATGTTGGACCTTAAAAACTAGTACCCATTGATGGTAGTGGTTGCATGTTATTATTTATCAAGAGACAAGTCTTTCTATTTTTAATCATCATGTTTATACATAATGTTAGGTGGATTTTGGTCAAATAGTTTTTTTCTATTTTTTTATGAAACCAATTTAAAACCTTCCTAATATTCATGGAAAAATGGAGGCAAGCATTGTTGTTGTAGTTTTATCTTCAATTCATTTCATAGAGGTGTGAGCTAGTAATGTAGATTTCAATTTCAATTTATTGTTTTATCTCACATCATTTAGTGTAAATTTAAATGATATTCATCTTTAGTCTAATTTGATTATTCGTTATTGTTCCAAATGGTCACAACTCTAGTTCATACACTTTCCCCTAATGAATGAAGAGAACCAGAGAATAATTTCAAGGTGGATTATTAGATTACAATAAGTGACTATTCACTTATGTCATTGTATATTTTCTCTTTTCTATATTAATGTGTATAGCTTTTATTCTATTCATAGGTGGACATCTAAAATGGTTTAGAGAGGGGGTCTATTTAGTAGGTTCAAAAAATTGATCAATCACCTCTCCATCATTTTGGTATACAAAGAGTCATTGAATATTCAATCCCAATCCATAGAACTAACTACATTATGACATTTTATTATATGCTTATATGATTTTTTTTGTAATATATTTTTATTTTACAAACATATAGCATTATATGCCTATATGGCTTTAGTGTACTACATATTTCTTTTACCAGTGTATATCAATATATGCCTCTATGGCTTTGTTTCTACATTTATTCTATTTGTGAAAAATATATACATGATATGGTATTATTGTGACATTATGTATGTATGTGATGCTGAAGATTGTACCCTATGCAATTTCACATTACATAACCTCCCCTTTAGCCTAATTAAAGTCTATAATGCAATTCCCCTATTTCCTAACTTTAATCTCATCCGTAACTTCTTTATTTTCAATTTTCTAAGTGAATTTTTGTCATGAATTCTAGTACGATACCCACATGTTTGTGTAATGCTCAAACATCTCGAAAATATTCTTGCTTGTGTAGCCATTAGGACATTACAATTTCTGCCTACCCACAAATCGTAATGCCTCTATGGCTTGTAGAAACGTTGAAAACTCTATTTTCATTCCTTATCTCCATTCTAACCTCTCATTCTTTCATTCCTTTGATCTTTCTCTCACTCTATTCAATCTTTTTCACTCTAGCTCTTATTCTACACCATTTTTCTCTCATTCTTGGAAGTTGTCTCACATCTTGGTTCTCTACATGAAAACTTTGGCTCCCTTGGAATGTCTTGGGTGTTGCATACTCTCCTTCAACATCACTATATTACTAAAGGGATGGTAACTACATCCTTTCTTGTTGCATTATCATCATTATTTTGATTGGTAAAAGTACAAATTTGTGTCACACTTTCAACCAACTTATCAGCACAACTCAATTTAAGTATTTCTAACAAAAAATCAATTTTGGTCAAACATATGATCTAGTAAGATTCATTCTAGCTAAGTTAGATGCTTCCAAACCTTTTTAAACTAAAATTGTTGGCTAAAAATATATGGAGCACCACTTTGAGTCCAATTTACCAAAAAAATAAAATTATTTGAAAAACTTGAAGTTTCAATAACTCCTAGAAATGTAAATAACAATTTTTTTTAAATATAAAAATACCCTTTTGTAGATCCATAAGTGTAGATTTCAAAAATATATTTATTTTAATAGTTTATTTTTTTTATATTTTATTTTTTATTTTTACTAAAAGTAGGTTATCAACACAAAATACTAGGTTGATTACTATGCCAAGGAAAAATACTAAAACTTATTAAATTTTTTTGAATAAACTATGATGCACTAGAAAAAAGAATTTATTTTAAGATGGTATAATTTTTTTTCTCTTTTAGAGAAATATTTAAATGAAATTTGACATCCAATGAAAACAGTTGTTTTTTTATTCATGCACATTTTAATATTTATTTAAAAATATATATTTATCAAAATTGGAAAATAATATATCCATGCACTACAATTTCAAGTTATAAATACACACAAAAAATTTGAAAGAAAAAAAAAAAGTTTACTATAAAAAGTTTGACGTCCCATGCAACTTCATTTTTTCAGCATTTTATCAACAACTAAATTACAGTTTTAATTTATTAAAAACTAGTTTAAAATAATTTTTAATTTTTTTAAAAAAATACAAACATAAAATATACTAAAAAATACATATTTTACTAGTTTACATCATTTCAAAATTCAAAACATATATGCCACTTTTTAGTGATTCAAGTTTAAAAATTTGATCAACATTGGCCATTTCATTTATAAAGTGTGACACAACTTTGTGCTTTTACCTTGACATCAATAAATATTGTTATTCTAACTTGTCTATCATCTCATCTATCTATTTTCTTGTCTATTATCTTTTATATCCACCTATCTAGTTGTCTATGGAGGTGGGAACACCTATGCAAGGGTTTAACTGAGACAAGCCCCTAAAACAACCCCAAAAATTTTCATGTTTTCGTGTGTGCAGGTTTTAAAGTTGGAGCATTACAAGAATCTTCATTGCATGGACCTCTTGTGAGTTATTCTCTTCTTCTCATTCTTGTTATTTCATTTCATTTAACTTATGTATGTTATTTTATTTTCTGCTATTTCTATTATTTTGTTAGTTTAGCTTTGCATTTAAGATTTTAGTCATTGAATTGTTAATTGGCTCTTTGTCGTATCTATTAGAAAGTTCTATTTTTGGTTTGTACAAGAATACAACATACCATGGGGATGTCTGCATGCCACATTGTCATCCTTGGTCGAGAGCCTTCCCATTAGCTCACATGACCTCTGAAGCCTACTCTTTTAGTTTTTGAAACTATCATCCCTTCATTCATAATAAAATATAAAATATAAACAGTCTCCCTTGTCTTTCCATTTTGTCACCTGAGGTTTAGTTCTTGAGCTAGTCGAGGAACATTCAGCCTTGAGAGAGGGGTGTTAATTTTCCTCTATATTTTGGTGAACCTGATGTGAAATTGTCCTTATCCTAATATTTTGTTGATAAAATGTTGTGGTAGACATGTATAAAAAATGTGTTAGTATAGAAAATCTTAGTGAACTATTTGAAAAAATTCCTCAAAGAAACGTGGTATCATGGAATGCCATGACAAGAAAATGCAATTGGTAGCTGCTCCTAGTTATTAGTTATGCAATGTGAAGTAATTGCATAACTACATAGGTTGACTTTGTAAAGAAGTATATTGTAATTCAAATTGTTAGCATCTAGTTATTAGCTATGCAAGGTGAAGTAATTCTTTGAGTTTGAAAAATGTGTAGTACAATGTAATCAATGATATGAATATAAAATGCTTTACATACCTTCCACACACTAATGATCAATCTAATCTAGAAGCGATGAAGAGTGGGAGTGGGACCGTGCATGAAGGAGATTTCAAACCTGAATTGGTTGGGGATGAGGAAGAGGTTGACGATGATGATGGTGATTTGTTGGTTTTTGTTGTTGGAGGGTGCATGGGAGTTGCTTCTGGCATCGCCCCCCTATTTCTTCTTGTGGATCCTTGTTTGTCTTCGACCAATAATAGTGGCATTGTTGGGGTCATGTTTGGTTTAGTTGGTCTCCCTTGGGTGGATGCTCGACCCTTTTCTCCTTCAGTCTGGAGTTCCTTTGTGTTGGATTGTTTTGTTCTTATAGCTTATTTGGTTCCTCCTAGTTCATGTGAGTTTCCTATGGTGGCTTGGTGGGTCTCTTTGTTTATATCCCTGTTGGAGTGTTAATTTGTTTTCTTTGGGGTCTTAGTGGATGTTTTTCCTTTGGATTGGCCTATTTTTGGATCTAACTAGTGTGTTACGGTAGCTTGGGTTCTTATCAGGTTGGTTTGTTTGTTGGCTCCTTTTTGCTTGAGTCCCTCTTACTTCTTTTTGTCCTCCTAGATTTTGGAAGCTCTGGGTCACCCTCCTAGTTGTCGTCTATTGTTGCTCACTTCAACTATGGGTCCTTACTTGTTGTGGGCTCTAGGTCCTATTCTTTGGTTTCTTCCTGGGGTTGTTTTTCCACATGGGGGTGATCCCCAATAGTGGTTTACAATTTTTGGCCAAACTAGACACTAATATTTTTTTTTTAATAAAATCTCCACATTCGGGCACCTATAGCGATTAAACCGTGAGGAATTTGAAGATGATGCAAACTAGAGTCTTGTCATATTTTGTCTGTAGATTCTAAATATACTTTTTTCAATTGTTTTGGAATCAGATTGCACTTCTTTTTCCATCTCCCATGAAAATTGGTTTTTTTCAAAAAACAACATTTTAAAAAAGCGACACACACCGTATAACGCATAACTTTTTTTCCTTGAAAGATAAAATTCCAATTCTTTCAAATTTAGATTTCCAACTCCGATATCTACTACTTCCACTTGGTTAGATAGTTTTTTATTGAATATTTTTTCTTTAATCAAGTTTCAAAGTCAAATTAATTGCAATTCAGACATAACACGACCGTATAATGCATAACTTTTACTGTATGTATCGAAATTCTTTTTTTTTTTTTGTTGGATCAAGGACTCCAATATCTGGTGCACTCATATTTTTAAATTTTTTTTGATAATCTTCTATTTTTCCACTTGTGCAAAATAGAGAGTTTTGTTTTTAGTGAAAAACCTATATTTAATAAAACTTGAAAAATAGATAGATAATATAATCAAAACATATTAAAATTATATTCATTGGATAGCTCATTTTTAGGGGAACCTGATACTAGTTGGGTTTTTGAGATCTCCTCCATTTTCATTCTCAAATCGATCTTCGAAGTGCAAAATTCTCAGCAATTTTGGTGCCTTAGGAGGCAAGGGTGAAAAAACAAGGGTTCGGCTGAACAGGTGTTCGGTCGAAGAAAATAAAAATGTTTGGTCAAACAGGGGTTTGGCCGAACCCATGTTCAACCGAACCAACTACACATAAAATAAAAAAATGATTTTAAATTGGTTCGACCGAACATTCTAAGAATGTTCAGTTGAACACCTTGATTTTAATATTAATATAAATATTATTTATATTCTTTTTAAATGATAGCTTAAGGGAAAGATTTTTGTCATAGAATACAATCGAAATTTTAAGAAGATTGTAAAAGGAGATATTTTGGATAATCTGTCAAAATTTATATAGAATTATAACGATATATATGTTTGATTTTTATATAATTTTACATACACTAAGGTATATCATAATGTTTTAAGGGCACCCTTGAATAGATAACCATAATTAAAAAAATTGTTAACAGGCAAATTCAACCATCAAATTTAATCCTTGGTAGCAGGGAGATACTTCAGAGAGAGGGGGGGAGTGGGAGAGAGATAAAGGCTAGGGGATCCTAGGGTTTAAGGGTTAAGGGTAGAGGAGCTCAAGAGGGAGAGTGGGTAAGAGGGAGAGAATTTTTACAGAGAGAGGGGGGCAGTGGGAGAGAGATAAAGGGTAGGGGGTGTACAAGGGTTAAGGG